>OY744611.1:32816602-33011602 GCA_963556255.1 Allolobophora icterica
CACACTCACACCACACACCCACACACCCACACTATCACACACAGAGAGAGACAAAGGTGACCGAGTTCATGTGCGGCGAATTGGCATTTCAGTAGAATCGTAGAATCGGAGAATCAGTAGAAACGTAGAATCAGTAGAATTGTAGAATCAGTAGAAACGCGTTAACGCATGTGATCTACAGAAGAAAGTTAAGCAAGTCCATATAATTATAATTATATTATCATAACAATACATCGGGCCAGCATAATAGGAATAAGAGGTTTTTGGCGGCTTTGTGATACGTGATATATTCTAGTGATTAGTGTACCAGCATAATAGTCAATCGAAAGGTCGGGGGTTCAAATCCAATCATCCAAGCCAAGGCAGAAATTTGTTTCGACACTTGCGCGACCATAGTTCGAGAATTCGTGACTTTCGGTTTTAAAATTCGTAAAAATTCGCGAATTTTTGGTCTAGTTTAAAATTCGTAAAAATTCGTAAAAATTCGTTGGGCCATTGGTGGGCCTTTTTTACATTGACAGTGGCGTTTTGCAAAAACAGCGTAAGCAATAACAACAAATGTGATGACGTCATGATTTGTTGCGTTAGGCTTCTGCTTAGAATTTAATGTAAAATTCAGTATAAAAGTTCATTACATAACGAGTTAATTTAATTTTTTAAAGATGAAATAACATGAACTGAAGTGGAAGTATGTAGTAATTTTGGAGGAGAAGGAAAGGGTAATCCAAGAATACAGTGTTGTTTTGTGTCAAGGAATTTTTTTGTTCTGCCCAAATTCGGGAGCATATGCATGGCGAAAATACAGAAACCACAGTCGAGTGGGAGCAGTGGGCTGTTCCTGATTCAGAATCAGAGGACGATGAAGTAGAAGACACAGCTCGGTGAACGTTGCCAACCCCTTTTAACCATGTTTGGTTGCAAGCTGTGTTAGTGACTGACTGATCACTTTGGAGCTGGGGCACTTTTGGTTTTTCGTTCTGCTGACTGACACTCACAGTCACACACCCCAACTATGATAGAAATTGAAGTTCAAGACTCCAAGTATAACAGCAACTGAATATCAGCACTATTGTGTTGCAATAGTCAGCTATCTTTACGGCTGATTGATTGATTGCCTATGACATTGACAATTACTTGCTTAAAAGGTTGAAAAGTAAACAAATAATAAAATTCGTTGCCATGGCAAAGAATTTTATTATTTTATTATTTCACGAATTTTAACGAATTTTAAAACTGCAGTTTTAAAATTCGTTAAAATTCGTGAATTTTTAAAATTCTTAAAATTCGTAAAATGCGAATTCTCGAACTATGTGCGCGACCATGTCAACTCTGCAACAATAGGTCCACTGACTGTACACCGTATAGGCTAAGTGGGAAGATCAGGCGGAAATGGAGAGAAAGGCTCCTAAGAAAATGAAATCAATATATCCTTTCATGCCGATGACCTTCGACCTAAACTAGTTGGGCCTATTTAAGTCAGAGGATCTCACGGATCGATCAAACTCTGCCACTGCCCGTACTCTGGTAGTGCCAGTCCCAAGCCTGGAGAAAGGATGAGGGCGACGATAATCACCTTTGTTATGACACAGCGTCGTTAAACAGAACTACGGATCGATCTCGGCTGGTTACGCTTTTACAGTAGGGTTTTGCGTAAAGCGACCGTTGTCGCATTATGATAACATTTTTTTGTATCACAGAAAACTGGATGGCACACCGTAGCCAGGTAGGCTTTCATTAACTTGGGAATCAATCACATCAGAATAATAAATATAGCTAAATCTAATAAATGATGTTTTTTGTCATAACGCACACTGCGACAGACTGAATTGAGTCATTTTCCGGTAATATGTCACATTCACTAATTGAAGAAGCAAAAAATTTCTTGGGGCAAATTACATTGATTTTTGTTTGAAGCAAATCTTGAATATTTCTATTTCACTAATATATATTTGGTTTTGCACTAATATGTAAAATTATGAAGTTTTTAGCAGAAAGAAAATAGCCCTACGAAAAACGGAGTGGAATGTTTGTCCACTCCGTTACTCCGTTACCAAAACATATGAGCTATTTATATATAGTAGACAGCTTCCTACTGCGTAGTTTGACATGCCAATATGTTCTTAGTATTAATGTTTATAAAATAAATATAAAAGAAATTACAATACAAATGATTATTTAATTCCATCACATTTTAAATTTTGTTAAGAAGTTCCACTCCGTTACCGAAAGAAAAATAGGGAATCTAATCAACGTAAAGTTGACTGTATTTTTTTTGGCCAAATAACAAAATAAAAATCACTTCAGCTAATCATTACCAGTGATCAAATGAACAAAAAAACATTAAAATATTTATGATGTTGTCTTAAAAATCTGCTCATAACATCAAAATTACATAAAAAATTACCATAAAAAGTTCCGCTCCGTTACCATTTGTCGAGAATTGAGCACAGAATGTGAAAAGTGAACTTAAAAAAAACAGTCTGCCGAAGCAAAAATTTATTTAAAATGTCATATATTGTTATATAAGTTGTATTAGAAATGATAATTTAAGTAGACGACTTATCCTGACAGTGGAATAAATTTTAGTACCTCAAGGGTCACATTTATGGTAACTGAGTGGACAGTTAACGGAGTGGACAAATTGTGTATCAGCACGGTAAATATCATATTATCTCTCATGCGTCCACATTTATCGTCGGTACACTCATTATATAGCTTATAAACGTTATATTAAAAATATTATTTAAATTATATTTATTCATAATCATTGCAAAAATGCAGTAACGGAGTGGATGTATTATGAAAAAACACATGAGGTACGTAATAAATGAAAATTTGTAAGAAATTTGTCTTAGCATTCAGATCCTGTATTAAGACATACTTACTTACATAGATCGTCACAGAAGAGATGTGTTAAGTTGCGGGACCAAAGAACTGGAAGGGTTGTGAGATACGAGATAATTTTTACATTTTAACGGAGCGGACATAATTTTCCGGGGACAAGTTAAAATATATTTTTAAAAATTATACTGAAGTTGTAAGTTTCTAAGTTGTATTTAGAAATATGCAATTATGTTTATTATAAAAGAAACAGTCACATTTTTTGGTTTAATGCAAATCATTTTGAAATTGTAGACGAAAGCAATATGTACTATAGCCTAGGGACGGTAACGGAGTGGAACATTTTAAATTCAAAATAAATTGTAATAAATTATTTTATTGCTCTGAATTACTTTCAAAGGTCTTAAATTGTTGACTGATCAATAACGTTTTAATCTAATCACTTAGCATGATCAGACTAGGCATTGTTTTCTTAGAAGTGACCGGGGACAGCTGAATTGTCAATTTATGCATTTACCGGAAAATGACTCAATTAGCATAATTGGTGGAGATTATGGATGGCTACAGATAATAGCAAATAGGGCTGTGGCAATAAAGTTCCTATAATCCCTACTGGGGATTTTAAATTGGTGAGAACGTGGGCGAAGATTCTAATTCCTCTTAGCATCTGGTAGAAATAGCCCCCGAAGAATATGATGTTCGTTTTCGTCCATGTTACGAACTAGCCCGTCGTCGTCACGTGCCACCAGCTCCGCAATGCTCAGATTTATGCATTGTGATAACGTTGTGCATTATGGTAATTTTGTAATTAAGATAACGTTGTGCATTGATAACGTTTTGCATTATGGTAATGTCATAAATTATGATAACGTTGTATTATGATAACGTTGTGCATTATGATAGCGTTCTTCATTATGATGACGTTGTGCATTATGATAACGTTGTGCATTGTGATAACGTTGTGCATTATGATAACGTTGTGCATTGTGATAACATTATACATTATGATAACGTTGTGAATTATGATAACGAGGAAAAGTCTCCAGATTAGGTTAGACTTTTTCATCTATCAATCGATCAGCCGGGCTTTAGGCCTAGGCCTATATAAACATTAGGGCCTAATTTATCAATCTGTGTCATAAAGCGAAACAATTAATTCTTACGTTTAGTTTCGATCTTCTCTCAGATGATCGATTTACGTGTCGATCAGTCAGTTCCTGATCGAAATTGTAATTCTTGGGTTTACAATTCCTGGCCTGATTTCGTATTTATGCTTCTTGTTGATCGATGATCTTCTGATCTTATTCGATGTTATTCTTCGAAAGGAACAATGCTTCCATCGAATTTGAAATGTCCACATTTTTGATCGATATTTTTCTTTACGAAAAGATAAATTCGTTCGATCGTTCGACGACTGGTAGATTTTTTCTCTCAAAAGAAACAGTTATTTTATCGAATTATCCCGTCTAAGTCATTTTTCCAAATCTACTTCAACCTCGACGCGAACAATCGCTCCGAAGTTATGACGTCATCGGATAGACAATAAAAAAAATGACGTCTTACATAAATTATGCGTTATTAGAAAGTGAGTAAGTAATTTAGCGTTCATGGCACTTTTGGGCCTACTCGTATTTCTTCTATTTCCAGAGTTGTAGTTGAACATAAATTGCCTCGTAACGTATAGTAATTGCATATATTTTCGGTGTATTTAGTTATATTAACTTTCGCTTTATAAATCTTCATAGAATAATAATAATAATCATGGGCGGCGATCCCGGGGGGGAGGTCGAGGGGGACAAGACCCCCACTGGGGAGGACACGTCATACATCGGACCCCCAAATTTTGAAGAAACACCAAAAAAGGTAATCTAATTTTTTAGTACTCAGGTTATAAAATTCAAAACATTTTTAGACCTCTTTTTTGACCAGATCAGTTCAAAACTCTTTTTTGACCAGATCAGTTCAAAACTCTTTTTTGACCAGATCAATTCCCAAATGTCCCCCCCCCACCTCTCAAACAAGATCGCCGCCACTGGCAACAGGATTACATAGTCTTAAAAAAACAGACAGCTATATATCAATTAAATCATATATCAATTAGGTATCAGTGACGAGTTAATAAATGTTTCTGTAAAGCATGCGGGATATAAAGTTTTTGTAAATTTTTCCAGGCAATGTGAAATCGTGAGTTCGTACCAACGATCTATTATACATAAGGTTCGTACCCGGAGATAATGGGGGATATTTCGGTCGTTCTTTATTATGGCGCTACAAAACGTGCGCTTGTAGTGCTACCTCATATACAGCTGTGACTTTTACGCTCGCCATGTTGTATTTAGACTGTTTAATAAATCTGCCAAATTTCATTAGAACTCGAGCAAAATTAATATTTCCAAACCATTGTTAGCATCGCGAAGAACTTGAGAAATTTTTATCATGAGCTGTAACTGAATTTGATTTAGGTGTAAAGGTGATCCGAGTCACAATCGCAACGGCAATCCGGTACCTCTACTTTGTTCAAGCATTTGTGTGGCGCATTTTTATTAATAGTTAAGTTTAATGTAATCTTGTGAAGTTAGAAGTTGCTTTAGTATATGTGCTGCCTATAGGCTTTCCATGTTAAGTTAAACTTCATTTATCACGAATTATTACGAGTATTTGTAACGCGCACAGTCACACGATTTAAGCGTAGTTCCGAGGTGTGGCTAGTTATTCGCCAGGTGGTGGTACAGTTAGATATCCAAATGCATGACAGCCAGTGAGAAATAGGGAGTTTCGAAGCGTTTCTAAAGTTTGGAAAAAGACTTTGAGTCTTGATGAAATTTTGGGAGTGTGGTTTAATCAGTGCTTTTTCTCTGGAACAAAAGATTCCGGAACGGAATAATTAAGGGCGGGCTAAAATCCTGCGAAAAACGGGATTGGGGGTTGGGAGGGGGTCTCTGAAAACACTGAAACCGTTCAAAACACTGAAATTAACTTAAAATAAATAAATTATTGTTTTTATTATTAAAATAAATAAATAATTTTTTAGTGCCTGAAAAAAGGTGCCGGAACGCCGTTCCGGTGCGTTCCAGCTGAAAAAAGCACTGGGTTTAATTCTTTCAGGACAGCAGCATGAACTTGCATTCCGAGCTTCGTAAGCCCATAACATTGCAGCATTGAGGCCAGCGCTAGGACTTATATAACTGAACCAGCATAGCGTAAGCACTACCTGAGAAAGGTAGCTAAAGACAGCTTCGTAAGGAGGTTCCATTTAAAAATATTGTATGCTTAAGGCTGATTTTATACCTAATGCCAAAAAGAAGAAATTAAGCAAGAAAATTGTATCTTTAAACTTAGAAATTATCAATAATATTTATTTCTTTATAATTCCTTATAATTATTTATTGCCTGCCAAGGCTTTGGACATCTCATGGACCATATTTTAATTTGCAGCTTTATTTGAATTTATATTTGAATTTTTGGGGTACGTTGATTATTTCTGAATCTATGGCACATTGTGATCATATTTATGAATTTATGGAACTTTTCAGTCATATTTGATTATGTTGAGCCATATACTCGTATACTTTTTGACCCGCTGCATGGTAGGCTAGTGGCTAGCATGCTGGATTTCTGGTTCAAGGTAGAGGACTAACCACTTGCCTTCTTAGACCAAGACTAAGAAAATGGAAGTTAATAACACGTCTTATTTATAGCTGCCTTTCAGTGTTGGTAATTGATCTACTTTTCATTGATCGTTACTGAATTTAACGTACATGATCATATTTGAATTTCTACAGTCATGGACCCAGACGACGTTCGTGCACTCACCGATTACCTGACGAAGGGCATCTACCCCTTTGGACTGAACCGCGATGACAAGCGAAGCCTGCGACAGAAGGCCAACTCATTCTTGTTCAGCGATGGGCATCTCTATCACCGTGGAAAGGAGGGCCGGAAACAGCTTGTTATCTGCAATACTGAGGAAAAGCTCAGGATCATCCACGCAATGCACACGGAACCCGGAAGCCGCGGTGGACACAATGGAATGAACACGACAATACGGAAGATCAGCGAGCAGTACTGGTGGCGCCGCCTTGTGGAGGATGTACGAGCTTTCTGCAAGAGCTGTTCTGTCTGCAGTCATCTGACTGTTGCAAATCAAAGGCCTGTCTATGTGGCACCTGTGGAATGGCCAGAGGAATTTACCAGGTTTACTAATCTATTATTTTTATTATTTGTACTTTTTCCTGAGGTAGAAATAATTCCCAGAATTTAGAAAATACTCTGGAGAATAAAGATTGTTATGGAATCTCTAATTATTTACTTATTTAAGATGCTTCTCGTATGCAAACAATCATTAAATCTTACTGTGAGGAGAGAATAAATATTGAAGAACGAATAATAGCAGTAACTTATTTACCCTAGTTAGGAATGATCTGTCAGGAAATAAAATAAGGTTGGAATGTTTGGCAAATGTGGTATGTGGAAGGTGTCTCTGAGAGAGAGAGAGAGAGAGAGAGAGAGAGAGAGAGAGAGAGAGAGAGAGAGAGAGAGAGAGAGAGAGAGAGAGAGAGAGAGAGAGAGAGAGAGAGAGAGAGAGAGAGAGAGAGAGAGAGAGAGAGAGAGAGAGAGAGAGAGAGCTATGATACTGGACATAGATGCAGAGGTGTTTGAAAAGAATCTGAGCCTTGCATTGATCTTCTAAGACAAAAATGCAATGGCCCAACTGAGACAAGGTTCATAGGTTCAGCATTTATAAGACCAAGAGTTTCAAGTGTGATGTGGAAAACACGAGTGTTTAGTCAACAGTATTTAGTGACAGTAATAATGTTGTTATTAATGTTGCTTCAAAGTAAATTGTAATTATTGTGATTATAAAGTGAATTGTTTAATTTCAGTTTTACAGAGCCTGTCTATGTATCTGCTCCTGTGATCGAGTACACAGACATGACTTCGTCGTCCTATGCGACCGATCTCCTTCGGATGCTCAGCTCTCTTTATGACCAGAAGATCTGCTGTGATGTTGTGCTGTCTGCCGGTAAATTCCAGACACAAGCGCACAAGGTTGTCCTCATCGCTTCCTCCGGTTTCTTCAAATCGCTTCTTCTCGACAAGGACCTCCCGTTCAACGATGTCATTACGCTATCTAGTGAGCATCTAGTGTATTTGTTTTTGGATTCCATTTGTGCTAATTTATTTTTAAGTGTTTTATTTTTACATTTATTTTCATGAAACTTAGTTTCTAGTGTTGTATCATTCCAATATTTATTTTTTGGGGTACCTTAATTATTTTATTTTTATTAGCTGGTACAGCATTTCATTTTATGTTGCTTAAAGTCAAAGTAGCACATGTTGTATGTACTTAAATCTTAGTGAAGTATAAAGGTGTATCTAGGATCTCAATAACAGCTTAAGTGTGTCTTGAAGAGTCGCCATATAAATTTGTGGCTACAATTACATTTTACAATAGACTTATGAAGTTATGATTATATTTTTATTTGTAACACACAAAGTTAGGATCCTGCTATTTTTGAGTCATCAAAGTGACTCAAATTCTGGGGACCATGTTATAGCTTTTTCTACATCACCTTATAGTACCTTATATAGCCTTTTACCTTCATCTTGCTTATGTGTGTATGTATCTGAACACTTATATAGTGCATTTGTAGAACCTCACAAAGGCACGCCACTGTAACACGGCTATATTACCTTACCTAGTAATACCTCACCTTGTTTGCTCCTTTTGCCTACTCTACAAGGTCGTGGATAGCATTAATTTATGGAATCTCAGTGTTTTCAGATTTCATATACTCTTGGTCTATGGGGTTCAGCGCATCTCATCTGGTTCTGCAGTTTTCTTTAGAAGCAATCATCAGTTGATAAGCAGTGTTATTTTCGTTCCAGAGAATAGAATAGGAATAATAATTATTTAAAATTCGTTCCACGGAACAAAAACTGAAACGAAAAATAAATGTAGAACGAGAATAGAATAGGAACGAAAATTTCAATATTTTTCTAGAACGAGAACGGAATAGAATAAAAATTAATTTTTAAGCTGCACAACCCATAATTTTAACGTCACGGTGTGGCACTATGATAGACTAAAGCTTCTCCAGATATTTTATATTCTATAAATAATATATGCTTTATGGTCATTGCCGCGTCATCCATTGTGCTTCCGGTCTTACACTAGAATTGGAACTAAAATTAATTCTAAAGAGGAAGTGGAACTAGAATAAGAATAGAATTTATTTCTTAAGAGGAACTAGAACTAGAACTAAAATGATAGCAGTGGAATAGAATAAGAACTGGAATATAAATTAATGCTGGAACTAAAATAACACCGTTGATAAGACTTGGATGAATGTTATAAGACAACGGTACTGTAGAACTTTCCAGATTAGATTAAGTTGTTAGAATGTTGAAAATTTCTAAACTTGATGTACCTTACCATACCAGGCATACGTAGATGTACATTGGTACTTGGTAAATATCTTTACCTTGCATTGTTTAGGTGTGTCTGGTCCATGTCTGGAGTTGCTAGTCTCTTACTTGTATACTGGCGTCCTTCGATTGAACCGCGAAAACGTGGAGCAGATCCTTGAGGCGGCGACCTACCTGGACGTCACATCGGCCGTTGAACTCTGCCAGAGATATCTACGCCAGGGAGAGGATGGGAGGTGGCACCAACCAGAAGTTATAGCACCGGAAGAGGCGCCAGAACAGGCGCTGAAGCTGGCAGACGAGAAACCGATTGTAAAGAATGATGAGGAATTTGCTGAACTGGAACTGTTCATAGAATCTCATTTGGCTGAGGTATGTATGCATGTGTGCTTGTGTATTAATTATGCATGTATGTATGTATGTATATATGTATCCAGATACCAGTACAAACTTAATGTAATGCCTTTAAAGGTCCTCCAGAAACCACTGCTTATGCTAGCTAGCCTTACTGGTGTTAAATTTCGTTAACGACAAAAAGTGCGTCAGTAAGCAGGCAGGAGAGTCACCACTAGTTATCTGGACATTTATATAGCACCTTTAAGAACTTCTCAGTGTTCTTCGAGCAAAAGAACTGAAATGAAGGAAATGGGGTTTCATTTCCTACAATGGGACATGAAGGAACTTGTTTGATTTTCCCAATATCCATTGTGTTACAATTCCTAAAGATGTGGACAACTGTAGGCCTACGTGGGTGAAAGTGTGATCATCGCCGTGATGTGCAGTTGTGTCGAGTGTGTAATGATTAGTATGGTGGAGTGTCAACACTAGATGTTTATGGTTCAAATCTGAACCAGGGCAGAAAGCATCAAATGAGTGCACTGACTGTACACTGTCGGTGGAAGGTCACGAGGTGAGGGAGAGGACGGGCTAGGTGACCTCACGTGAAGGCTAAGAAAAACAAGCTTGCCAGTGTTTCATACCCTTGACTGCTTCTTGGGTTTAACTTTAGGGATTGGTCTTCTCTGCTCTTACGGAACATCAAATCATGATACAAGAGGACAGTAATTATCAGTCAGTGCTTTTGTTGTCAGAGGATGAACCTTAAAGGAGCACCACTTTGTTTCAGTGTTTGGGCCCCAGTTTCCATAAGCAGCTTAGCAGATGGCAACATATATTATTACGCTTTTACTTTATTTTTTTGACAGAATCGGCATCTATCGGAGTTGACATCGATTAAAGAAGAAGACGACTCTGGGGTTGTCGAGAAGAGATTTCGTGTGAAGAAAGAGAACACGACTCCAAGTCCTGAATCTCAGAAAAGGTTGGAGCAAAAGACAAAAGATTGCTCCATTTCCTCTGATACAAGAAAACGGAAGAAAACTGGTGAAGAGTCCATAACTCTTAGCTCTGACAACTGTCCTGAACAGAAGAAGCCACGAGGCCGGCCTCGCAAAGCGTCTGAGGTTGTAGAGCAGCCACCCGAAAGACGCTACGCGACAAGATCTTCCACGGGTGTTGTTGTTGGAAGAAGGAGGAGTGGAGCGGATGTGGAAGCACAGGTGATATCACGGCCGGAGTCGCGAGTGAAAATCAAGCCTGTGCCTGCACTGGTGGAGGATCGTATGAAAAAGAAATCGCCAGGTGCTTTGTCAGGTGCTGTCTCGAGGAATCTGCTGTTCTCGAATGGCGACCGTTGCAAATGTGCCATCTGCTCTGCAAGTTTTAAACTGTCAACTGGTCTGAAGCTGCACTACAGCGTTGCACATGGTTTTGTCTTGGCCCGAGAGGCAGGCTGTTGGTTGTCGCGGAAGATAGTTGACCGCGCCGTTCGTGCTAGATTTACGGGCATTTGTCAAGAGACTGTTAGTTCCAATAGCTGCAGAACTGGTGACAAAGCACAGTATTCTTGTGCCACCTGTCATGCCAGTTTTGCACTGAAATCTGAGGCAATGGTGCACCGCATGCGAATGCACGCAACCTCTTACACGTGCCGAGCACCGCGCTGCTTCAGGCAGTTTCGCACCTGTCTGAAACTTCTTTGTCATCAACGATTCAAACACGGCTGTGGCATCCAAAACAAAACAACCACACCTGTGGTTTCTGTGAAGCAATCTCCTGTTGCTAGGACAACCGTCGTTCCTCGAACTTTGGCAGACACCTTTGTGTCCGAGGACGTCTTCTCAATCAGCAACAAGTGTGGTTGGTGTGGGCAGACATTTGCAAGCCGTGAGCAGCTGTTGGAACACCGGCAGACGGTCCACCGTAAGCCAAAACTCCCAGAAACTGTAGCGACAAAGAGGCGCGTTCAGCGTGACTGGAGCTGTAAGGAAAAGAGTTGTGGCTTAACATTCAAGACAAAGGATAAGTTGAAGATGCACATGTCAGAGACGCATCCGTCAGTCGTGTTTTCCTGTCCTGAATGCAGGTTCAAGACACAAGTCGAACAGATCCTTCTAAGGTAGCGTACTTACTATAGCAAAATATGTTCCATGTATGTAAGGTAGTTATTTTCTCATTTCTTAAATGCAACTATTGTAACACTTGGTCCAAGAAACGAAGTCAAATAGGTCATACTGAGCTGGCATACTGTAGTAGGAATTGGTTTGTCAGTGTTCCAACTTCTTATCTTGAAACTTCTGTAGTGTTGTAATCATAATACATAAGGCGTCGGTTGAGTGACCAAAACCACATCCGCAATCACAATCCTTTGAATAGAACTAGGGATTGACCGGAAAGAGATTTTCCACCGGAAACCGGAACTGAGTATTTGGATGAACTATTTGCCGGAAACGAACCGGAAACGAACCGGTACCATTTGTTCCATATGCGAAGCTTCACATTTTCAAATTTTCATGTTGTAGCTAACCCTAAATTAGCGCTACAATATGCGACGCCATTTTCGGATCAGTTAATAGTTAATACATTTCACGAAAATGGAATTGAATTCAATGGATGTTTGATTGTTTTAAGGCTGAACATTAATAATTTTATATACGTAAGTTTATTAAATAAATTCTGAAAGAAACAAATTTTTTGCAACTATTTGCGTCTACAATATTTGCCGAGGCGAATACTTCCGGAAACGGGATTTCCGGCCGAACCGAGTATCCGAAACGGTTTCCGGTCAATCCCTAAATAGAACCAGTCGCGGTCCTTGGGCCCCTGAATCCAGATTACAGCCTTCAGTAGTTCGTCAACATGATTTTTGCCGAGACCTGAATAACGTAAGAAAGCTTGGAGTAACGTAATCGTATTTCTGTCTCTTTAAGTTTGTATGTGTCGTATGTAGCTGAACATTTTCGTAGCGCCTCCCAAGTACCTCTTGAAGACACTCCTCACAGGCCTAGATTACAACTGAATTCATTCAGAACTACTAGTTCATCTATATGCAATGTTGCTTGACTAACTAGCTGATTTACTTGACTAACTAGCTGATTTACTTTAACATGTTCTGTTTCAAATTCAAAAATGTGTTTCTCAGGCACCTCGTCCGTCGACATCGTGAGCGTCACATGTGTCAGTTGTGTGGAAAAGCATATCATAAGCCATTCCTTCTTAGGGTTCACCTCTTCAACCGTCATAAGTTGTCTGATCCTCAGCTAAAGGTAAAGTGGTTCTGAATAATTTATTAATTAATCGTTGGAATGTGTTGCGTTATGCCAATGCGATAATCAAATAAACGAATATACATATTTATTTATTGTTAATTTATTTATTACAATTTATTGATATTTGATTGTGCGTCGGTGAATAAGCTGGTGTCCATACTGCAGCTTTTGTGTGATGACGAGAAATTTCTGGGATTTATGTTACTATATAAATGTGAAGTCACAATTATGCTATGTTACATTACCAGTCAGTATTTACAGATGACTCTGGTTCTTTCTTGTAGCTCTACCACTGTCAGCACGAGGGCTGTGACTATGCATGTCCATCCAAGAACGGATTGAACCTCCACGTGCTAAAGCACACCTCTGGAAGTCCATTCGCCTGCAATCTCTGCTCGAAAACATTCAAGCGTGCTGTGTGAGTTTGTTTCTGGTTTCGCTGCTTAACATTATCGATGAGCATGCACTAATATGTATGGAAAACTAATCCATTTCGCCGTTAAAGGGTTAAGTGGTGGCTGTGTGGAAAACTCTGGACATATAAATATCTCAAGAAGTTTAATTGTGGCTTAGTCAGTTGATGTATGGCGTGGATTCAAGTATGGACAGGTCGATTATTTGTTATTAAATCATGTCTTGTTTCCTCTATTGGCAGATTACATCTCGTTTGCCATTGGCTA
Organism: Allolobophora icterica; assembly: GCA_963556255.1. NCBI lineage: Eukaryota > Metazoa > Annelida > Clitellata > Crassiclitellata > Lumbricidae > Allolobophora > Allolobophora icterica. The sequence goes on from OY744611.1 coordinate 32,830,161, forward strand.
GCATCTTGACCATGGAGCTATGCATTCAAGATGGCCGTTGTGTTTATCTATCATTTCAGTTTGTTAGATCAGTTCATCTTGTGCAGAATTTGCTCCAAGATTCTCATATATTGCTGGGTACCGGGTGTAGGCTCTTCATAAGTTTTGAAATACAATATGATACTCATACTTCTACCATTTCTAGGATACACCTATGAATATGTGCATTTATGAATGATATTTGGTCCCAATGTAACCGAAGCCTAACAAACCTGTTTATTTGATGGTTGTTTGTGTGATGGATGTTTAGGGGTCTGGACAAACACATAAGTAAGATCCATCTTGGGATCCGGCCGTACATCTGTGACAAATGTGGTGTGTCATACGGAGACGAATCAGAGTTAAAGATTCACATGACCCGCCATGCGGAGAACAAGCCGTATGCCTGTAGCTACTGTGACTACTCCACTTTTCAGAAGGGCAACCTCAAGTGTAAGTAGCGTCACACGTGTTCTCTTGTGCATCTTTACTTGCTCAAAGGCCCAGCATATTACACCTGTACTGCACCCACTTCATTGACTGCCAATGAACAGTAGACTTTGCTAGGGGTGTGATGGATCTTCTGAAGCGATGGATACTCTAAAATAGGGACCTGCAAAGCTTCGATATTCGATTCGAAAACGAATCGGACGGCGGTATTCGATTCGATTCGAAAATGATGTCATGATTCGAAAAAGTTCGAATCAGTTTTAGCCAATGACGCACTTTGTTGTAAACGAATTGTTTTAATTGTTAACTGCGCGTGGAGTGGTTGTTGAATTTCTGCGTGCAGCGCGGCACGCTACGACAGCAAAGGGTTTATAATAAGAAAGTTATACTCAGAGCTTCTCATTTGAAAATAGCAGGCGGTTTGAAAATCGATCGCGCTGGATTGAATAGGCGAGCGATGCGCGGTCGACCTCTAGAGCTTTTGTGTACAGCGTATTTTGTGTATCGTATTCGTATAGCTGCATATTACTAGTGACTTTACTGATTCGATTCGAGATTCGATTCGAATTCGAACCTTTATCCCCGATTCGAGATTCGATTCGACTGAAAATTTATGATTCGCAGGTCCCTACTCTAAAATGTACACTCTGGTGATATTGGCTCTTTGTTTTTTGGAGAGAGGAAGCCTCAATTTTTGTTTCTTGTTCGCTGTTGTGTTGATTTTGGAAAAAACAGATGATTTTTTTTATCAGGTCAGTTATTATAACGTAACATGGCACAAGTTGGAAAGTAGGCTGCAATTTACTAGCCCCTCGTCCAGAATCTTTGGATTTGCCCCATTGCCGGCTCAAGGGCCAAAGCGCAGCAAATGAGACTTGGGATATTTGCTTGTATAGAGCGAATGTGCAATTACCTTGCCCCTAATTTAGTACCAAGCAAATGTTAGTTTTACCTGAGCATACCTCTACTGCTGTATAGGGGGAACTTGGTTACCTGAGCTCAAATGCTGTGGTTTGTCTTCTGTGCAGCGCACCTCTTCTGCCGCCACCAGGTGCTGATGGACCAGGAGATGCTGGTCATGAAGTGCGATCAGTGCAGCTTCACAACGGACAAGAAGTGCCGCTTCCACGACCACGTCAAGATGCACCGCAACATCCGTGATATTCCATGTGCCGAGTGTGGCAAGATGTTTGTCACGAAGAAGACCCTGCGCCAGCACATCATCAAGGTCCACCGTCAGAAGAACTTCACCTGCCCGCACTGCTCCTATTCGACTGCTGTCCAGAGCAAGCTCCAGGAACACATCCGCTCTCTCCACGCCAACCAGGATCCGAACCCCGCAGTGGCTTTCATCGACTCGTCGCAGCTTCAACTCCATTCTCCGCATCAGCAACAGATTCAGATGCAGAACTGCATCAACGGAATCGTTCCGCCGCCATTGGCAGTATTGCACGACTACCAGACGCTGATGCCAATGGAGAGCGGAATCGATCCGCAGCAGCAGCTTGGAATCGCAGCAGATGCTACATCTTCGTCTATTGTCGTCCGGATTCCAATGTCACTTGATTCGGGAACGTATTGCTTTCAGACGCTAGATCGTAGTCATTTGGTGATGTGATGATATGGTTCTGTTATGATGGATGACCATTTGTGGTCGTACGCTGATTGAGGACCGTTTATGGTCTCGCAAGGATAGAGGACTCCAGCAAGGATGGAGGACCATTGTGTTTATGTGATGGTTGAAGACCATTTTATGGTGCTGTGATGATTGAGAACCATTGTAGTCCGGTTAATGTAATGGATGGCTGTCTGTTGTTCATGTACTTGAGGCGATTGATGGCTACTTATGGTTTCAGAACTGAGGAACAGTCATGGTCTTTGTACACAAAGAGGACCTCATAGTGGTTCTCTCATCCAATTGGGGACCGTATATGGTCCTGCAGCAACAGAGGACTGCTGAGGATTAAGGATTTTTCCATAATTATCTATATTTGTCTAGTGGTGACAGGAGAGCCTGGTTAATATATTATTGGTGTTTCTCGATACTTTGACAGTGTGGTCTGTGAAGCAATGCTGTGAAAATCTCCAAGTTTATTAACAGTGTAGTTTGGTTGCAAGTGACTGAATATATTCAGTCAGGGTCAATCGAGACATTTCTAGGCCATCTGTTGTCCACAACTTTTTATACAGAAATTGCAAGAAACGTGAACTGCCACAGGCAATGTGGAGATAGATGTTGCAGTTTAAATGTCTGGTTGTAATTTAGGGTTCTTATTAGTATTATTGTTTCGAAATAAACCCATATAGTTTGTGTGAATGTTGTTGGATTGATATTGTCAAGTCTTCTGTACTTCAGCCAGATTCGTCGACTACCAAGATTACATCATGCAGCACTGTTTGACAGAAGCATGAAAAAAGTTGGACATTACTTTACACCCAAGGGCAATTATTGGAAATAAGAGACCATACTGTGAATAGCAGTAATAAGCACCCAGGTGAAACACTAATTTATTGCAGTTTGGATTTCTGAATTCTATGAGGAACTGAGTTTGTTATTTTCTTATCGTATGTATGTACATCCTATTGTACGTATGTACAATATTAAGAAATGAAGTAGACACGCCATGTAATCCTGTTTGTAGAATTGGTAATGACGTGTAAATCATGTTACAGTTAAACATGCAAACATTTCACACAAATGAAACTGAACAAATTTTCAAGGTATGGTTTCGGATTTTTGAGATGTTGGTTGACCTATAAATTTTTTTGGTGGAAATTCTGACAATGGTATTTGCTAACCACAATTGGGAACTTATATGGACCTTTGTCAAAAGCATCTTTAAAGTGCTGTCAAGTAGACAGATTCTCATTCATTCATAACAGACATTTATATAGCGCCTCTTCAAGGAGAACTACTCAGAGATTCTCATTTAATATGTTATATTTACGCAGTACTAGTGTCTGCTGACAGCATATAAATGATGGCACTAATGTAATTGTGTTAGACTCAATCTCGTAATGATGACAACAGACTACAGACTGAAGACCTAAGTGGTAGGTGAACCTGCACCACTTTCAGAGATATACTTGTATGCTCGGCAGTCCGTGCACAACAGCTTTGCCCACAAGTTGAAAACCAAGCGTTTCAGAGCTAGACAATCTCTGTTGTTGTTTATTATTAAATCCTATTTGATGAATTTATTAACCCCTTCAAAACTAGAGAATCCTCATTTAAAATTTTATTACATTCTATTCATTGAATTGTATTAGCCTAATTAAAATTTAAATCTAGACAATTCCTATTCAAATACATTCTATTGAATTAACTATTATTCCCACCAAAATACAAAATTAGTCAATCCGCATTCATATAACTGAAGTTACAAGTATAAACTGTCTATTGAATTTTATTAACTGAGCCAAGTATAAAACTAGACAATTTTGGTTTAAATCACTTTTTCACTCGTATTATATCGCATTTTTACGTTATTAACTATTCGATTTTGCTCTACACAAATCACCAGTGCACTGCGAGCTTGTACAGCTCGAGAGGATTGCGGTTGCTAAGCGCCACAAGTTCGTTCCTCCCTTCCTCCGTCTCTGCTCGTGGATTCTGCATCCACTTTCGATCGATGTAGTACTCAATGCAGCTGTACATCTCTCGATCATTGTACTCTGTCACGTTGATCGGGATAAATGGATCCAGCAGCTCAAAACCGTCCTTTCCAAGCAAGTCCAGTGGGAGGTAGCGCAGTGGATCAGCCGGATAAATGGCATTGCCATCAACAGTGCAAACAACCGCTCCGTTATTCCAGTTATTTGTCAGCAGCTTTTTCCAGTTATGAACAATCGTGAGTTCTCCCGGTTCGTGCTTTCGGTGTCGATTATCGTCCTGTTTGATGTTTGTCGTTGACCAGAAAGCGTTGACTCCGTCGACTGCGACGAGCACCTTCACCTTCCCCTCGGATGCCTGCACACGCAGCTCTTTCAAGATGGCGCCCATTACATCCGTCGAGTACTTGATGCGATTCAGGCCTAACTCGATGATCTCGAGCAGCGGTGTTCCAACCTCGGCGATCTCGCGTTTGCTCCAGACATAGCGGCCTGCACTGGTTGAGAGATTCTTCAGGAGTGGTTCATTCATTGAGCGAAAGTAGGTCAACCACTGAGCGGCATCAAGCGGTTGGTCGACTCGACCTGGACGGTAGTTTGAGTACTGAATCTCCTTGCAGTAGCGGCCGAGCGAGGCTGCCCATGGCAAGTGCGCCACAATCCAGTCCTGTGTTCCGCAGAAATGCATGACATGTGCAAGGCTCACGGATCGACCACATCCGTGGCGACCGTAGAAGACGTACCGAATGACGGGCATTGATGCGTCAGTAGACTTGATGCACTGGATGACCTCGGTTGCTGGAGAACGAACCATGAGACACGCTTCATTGAATGCCTTAACAACCTAAATACAAGATAACTTCCGTTTATTAAAATATTAAACACTGCACATTTATATTGCATCCTAAAGAGGTTCTTAGAAATTTCAAGATCACTAACTAACACAGTAGTCTAGTGGTTAGCATGCAAAACTATCAACCTCAAGGTCGGGGTTCAAATCTCCAATGCGACAGAAAATACTTCAAGATTTGTTTTACTAGCTCTCCGCTTTAAAATCATTTCTCACCAACAACGTCTGCAGCAAGATCAGGTTGCAATGTGAATCAGGGGCGCCCGCAGGCTTTAAAAAATTGGACGCACACCCCAACAAATTTGAAGCACACCCCTCCTTCTCGCTGCTCGTAGTCATACACTGAAAATGACTCGGAGTGACTCATAGAAGTACAGTATAACATTTGCATATGATATCATGTGATATTATACATACTGTATGGTAAATAAAAATTAACACAGTAAAATTTTAAAGATATCGATGCAATGCCTATTCCTTGTGTAGATTTGATTTCGTGGGTGGACGCACGTGCATCCAGTGCGTCCGCCTGCGGGCGCCCCTGATGTGAATGCTAATGCTTTTAAGCCGTGAAATTATGGTAATGGCACTACTGGTGTACCACAAAAGGACTAGAATAGCTAGTGCAAAAAGACGAACTGTTAGCGGTGAATGCACTAGAAGAGTTTGTGCCACTTCGTAAGCACTGAGATACTAGATTCCGAGACCTTGTTAAAGTGCTCGCACTGGCCTCGTCTCAACCAGCGAGTGAAGTGCTCGTCAGGGACTGTGTAGAAGAATCCATGGTGTCGAGTCGTGTGGTTAGCTGGATCAGACTCCGATGTCCAGAAGAGAGGGCGTTTGTGCGACCCAACCGATGCCTTCCGGAATTCGGCCGCCATCGAGCTGTTCCATCTCCTGCCACCTAGCGTAAAGCACAGCAAGGTAAGCTAAGGTGAGGTAACTTTGGCAGAAGCAAGATAGGGTAAGGTGTGGTAATCGAGATGTTAGGAGGTAAGACAAGGGAAAGGAATGTATGGTGGCATTCAGCTACAGGATGGCAAATCATAGAGACAATATACGGAAAGTGGGTAAAGGCTTACGGTGGCACAGTCGCAACCCTGCACAAGGTAAACAGAACTGGATAGAATAGAGTGCTACGAACTCATACAGCCTACTTCCGCTCAAGTAAGTAATGGTTCATGAACACAATATTTAAGGTGAAAAAATTTACTTTTATTAGAAAATTGACACAATATTTCTAAAGGTTAAAAATGAGCTGTCAAACGAACACAATATTTAAAATGCTAGCAATTAACTTATTGCAGTAAAGTGTACGTGTCCAGCGTAATTTGACATTCCTGTACGGTGTTTTAGCGCTATATGGTTTCACGATGCTATTAATTCACATCCTTCACTTTGTTGTTCAGTACTTACTTACCTGACCATTTTTAAATATTGTGTTCATGAACCATTACTTGAGTGGAAGCAGGCTGTGAGGGTTTGCAGCACTCTGTTATATCCAATTCTGGGTGGCCATGTTTACCTTGTGCAGAGTTGCAACAGCACCACCGCAAACCTTTACCGGAAAGTGATGTGTAAGGTGGTGGGGAAGGATAGTTCAGGCCAAGGGTGTAACTTAGCGCCACAAAAAGTGGTGGTGACCAATCCCCTCCTCCGATGTCAACTACATTAACGTCACCAGTTTATGCAACACACTCCAGAGCACCACGATTCGCCTTCAGCCGGACGTCTAGGACTTCGAATTGGCCTATCCAATAGACTGTTTGCATGGTCTACGATTTCAGTTCGAAATAACCATCAATTGGTGACTTGTTCGTGGTGATCCTGGCGCTACAGAGTCTCTGCCTTAGATTAACATGCTCGACGGACAATTGTCGCTAGATTTGTACAGAATACAACTGATTACCGTACATTACCATACAATATTTCTGAAAGCCTTATTTCAGGGTCACGTGCCAAAACTGCCGAGCGTCAAGGCAAGCGGTCAAAATGCATACCAATTATCGCTCAAATAAATAAAGTGTAAACAAACTAACAATTAAAAAACTCTGTTTCAGAAATGAGACTTGCACGACTCTTCAAAGTCCTAGATCCAAGTGGAAAAACTGGATAAAGCCTTCCGACTTTTGAAAAAACTATTTGAGCGCACGACCGAGCCGAATATGATGCCATGTTGGGAAAACATAAGCGATGATGAAGGACATATGCGTTGGCTAAATATTCTTGCGGTATAGAAAGTTTACAAGTAAGTAGCACAGAGAATTTTTAAATTTCTTTAACCATTCCACCATCGACCTTTATTAGATCGAATTCTCATAAACACAAAATAAAGAATAAAAAATTTACGACAATTTGAAGGCTTCTTTTTCAAAGTATTTTTCAATGGCGATTTGGTCTTGACTGGACAGGTTCTCTAAACCATAAGCCATTATCATGCGAGAGCTGATTCTCACGTAGGCTACTTGTTAACTGTATGTATAAGTTATAAGTTTACTGATGCTGTGCTTTCTTCTATTCTTTTTGAAGCAGTTTGTAACAAGTGTGCGTTTGTCTTACGCTACCGAAATCACTTACTTACTGAGTTAATCGCTTACGTACGAATCTATATTTAGAGCTCAGAAGTCAAATGTCAGAGTTTTAATGACGTCGCGATGACGCACTGTACGTAAGTTTACAAACTTCCAGCAGCTGAAACTGTGCACGATTGGTTTTAAAATTTAGCTGCTGCGCTGTCAAGTCATTTAGGGATTTTTAATTGCTATAGTTGAGCAATTAAACGACCTTAAGCGAACCTTTGGAATTTTATGGATAGTTTTGATTGGGGTGTAAGTACGAGCGCCGATCAGGAGGGTGGGTGTGCGGACTACACGCCCCAGAAACCTCTCACAGTGTGGCGTACCTCGGGCTACGCACAGTCTTATTTGAGTTCAGAGGTCAAACTGGAGGGCGGTGTATACGATACATACTGTGTGCAATCTGCGCCCGGCAGCTGGATCGACTTGTAAGCCGATCCCTCGATTGACGGGGGACCTTCGGACGCTCGCAGGAAGGAGCCTTTTATGAGAGGGGCGGAGCCGCGGAGTTGGTGGACTTGGATCGTTTCTGAAATAACGATTAAATTATTCCGTGCTTCGATTGTTACAGAATAAATACTTTGGTGCGAGAAATGATGTTACTTTCGCATTAATCACGCCGTTATTTAAGACTTCGTTATGTTGGGACAGCGTCTTCAGCTTTAAAGTGATTGTGTAGCGCCGGTTTGTAGATACGTGTGTGGGATTGAAATGCGGTAACAATGTGGAGTCCAACGCATGTTGAAGTCACAGGTAATCAATTTTTGCTTTGTTTTCAACCCTTTCCAGCGGTATTCAATCGTATGATATTATATTCTATGCTTATTATCACCACCACCACCATCATCATCATCATCAACAGTTCCTGACACAGCATTTGGAAGTGATGGGTACTAATAAATGATTTCCACTTTTATGGTTCATGTGTCAGATCTAGTGCTTTGCTGTTCTTCCTTTTTCCTATCATCTTTGATTATATGCCAGATGCATATAGTTTAATTTCTCATGATATTGTATGTCCAGTGGTAATAAATCCATCCATGCGATACTATTCCATGGTTTCCTGTTCTATTCATGCACTGTCATATCGTGCAATCTCCTTTCCTGCTTGATTACATACTATCAGATTTATGTAATGTAATAATGATGTCTTTGAAACTTTTCGGCACCATATAGGAACTGTTGACCCGTTTATTTCACCTGTTGAGTATCAAATAAAGTCTGCAATATGCAATGCTTTTTGGTCAGTTTTGTTAACAGATGAGAATCTGGAAAAGGGTCAAGCCATGGTAGGCAGTGTGGTGCAATGGTCAAAATGGTTATGATGACAGTGGTGGTTGTAGAAAGGTGCAGAAGCACAATCAAGATAACACAATTTGCTATGCTATGTGATGGAGTCTTATCTTTTTTATCCTTCAGCAATTGTTAGCAGATAATAGGCCTATATCCTGATGTGAAATTGCCTTATACATTAACCTTGACCTTTCCGCTGAGCACCACTGTTGACATAAATGAGCAGTCGACTTGCCATATCTACCTTACTTTGATTTACATTACCTTGCCATCCTTACCACATCTTACTTTCCTCTACTTTGTCTTACCTTCCATATTTTACCTCTCCTTTTTGCCTTAATCTTGCCTTATCTTATATTATTATTATTATTATTAATTAGTAACTTCTTATATTGTCTTACCTAAACTTCTTTAGGTTGCCTTGTATTAACTTACTTGCTAGATGTTCATTATCTTACTGTGCCGTTATTTGGTTGTTGACGGCTAGTAAATTTAGTGCAATGAAGTAACAACTGCCTTACAAGGGTAAGCATTTCACCAGGTTACAAAATTTATCTGGTCCAACACCAGAGTCTGGAGGGTTGCAGACGTTAGCCAACTATCTTATCAGTCATTCCCTGATTGGCTTTTCCGGACTTCGGTCTTGATTTATCTGTACTTACTGGACCATAGAATCCAGGAATTGGTATCGGCAGCCTCTGGAAGTGTCAACATTATGCTGCCAAATTGACCATCTGGAAAAAGTAATGTCCAGCTGGTATACGTCGACGCTGATGTAATGCACTATAAATTAGGCGTTCAGTTTCTTAAGCCAAAACTCGGCCACTGCAGGTCCGTGCCTTAGTGACAGGCAGTGCCAGTCCCAAGTCTGGGTGAAGGAGGAGGGCGACGCTAATGATTGTTGTTATCACACAGTGTCCTTAAACTGAAACTAGGCCTACTTCTTAAGTCAAACTACGCTATCCTGTTTCTGCTGCTTCACCTTTCTAAACCACTGACGCCATCATAATTGCACTCCACCTTAGCACTGCACTGTCTCCTCAGCTTGACCCCTGGAATTTGACCTGGCACTAAAACTTACCAAACAACCTTGGCCGTGCCTACTTGATTTGATAAGGTCTGATGATTATCTCCTCTCCCTGATGCAGCAAAATGGTGGAAAGTTCATTCAGAACAACAAGATCACTTATGAGTAAACAGATAACTGGAAAGCACTGGCAGGCTGTTGCACACACACACACATAGAGCCCATCCAACATTGTACACTATTTTAATGTTTTACCACATGTGTTTGTGTATTTAGTTTTTAAATTTTTTTTTGCAGTGAGTCGAGCGAGAAATCTAAAAGCAAAAGGAAAATCAGGTAAGAGTTTTCTATGTTAAATTCTAATATTTGGTCATATGTGATGCATTATGCATGGCTGATTTTTAAGCTTTCAAGTAGTGCAGGTGTTGTAGGTGCAAGCCTTTTTTTTTACCTCGGGTGATCAATGTCTAGGAACATTTTAGAAATTTAGAGCCATCAGCCGTGCTATTCATTAAAATATAACTTCTTGCACTCTCAATATGTGCCTTGTCAATTTATGCTGGTGCTGTATAGAGTAAATACAGATAAATCATTTCCGACCTATACGCTTGCATGGATCCCGGACTTTATCGTTTTCTGCCCCGCACGCTGTCGACTGGCTGCTAGGTATCCCTATCACCTCTTGTGGGCTTGTACTAGACGACGAGTGGGTCATGGTGGCGTTTGGCCTTCTGCTGTGATCCCCCGTGAACCGCACAAATGCCCTCTCATGGCCGCGGATGACCTGCACGGCCCACGGGCTCTCCTGCCGTCTGTGTCCAGGTTGAGCTTTTAGACAAGCGACTTTGAACCCGTGAGCCTTTCAAGGGCCGACAGCAATATGAGACCGGATGGCGTCACCCTTATTCCGTGGCGTGCTGGTCGCTGCCTTGTCTGGGATGCGACCGTGACCGATACATTGGCCACTTCTTATCTGCCCAGTACTTCTCGGCGGCGGCCGAGAAGGCGGAGCCCGCACACACGTCAAATACTGTCAACTGTCTGGTACCCATCTTTTTGTTCCTTTGGCTCGATTAACAATGAGGGCTTTTCCTTCCTTTCTGCTCTGGGACAGAACCTCAGCACCGCTGTGGGGGATGTCCATGAAACCATGAGCGGCGATCCCGGGGGGTCGAGGGGGACAAGACCCACCTTTAACAGTGGGGGAGGACACACTATAGAGCTGTTCCCCCGAAATTTTGAAGAGGCACCAAACAAGGTCAACAAATGTTTTATGATCGGATCAGTTAAAACGTGTCCTCCCCCCACCTGTCAAACAAGATCGCCGCCAGTGCATGAAACCACCTTTTCATTGCAATGCCTTGCACTAATGATCCAATGTTTTAACGCTGTGGCCTTTAGGCAGGGGCGTAACTTTGGTCTAAAAAGTGGGAGGGGTACCAATTTCATACATACACGAAGCAAGGCGGAGACTGCTATCTCTGGGAATGCTCAATAATAAAATATTGATTGCATTGTTTAAAAAGTGGAGTACGGTACCCCTCAATCCAAAAACTGGGGGTACGGTAGCCCCAGTTCAAAAAGTGGGGGTACGGGTACCCCTCATACCCCACAAATTACGCCTATGCCTTTAGGGGTACCTTTACCAACTCAGACCTTGACGAATAGGGCCCATCCCGGACAGTTATGTGAAAAACTAATAATAATATATAATATTATACTAATAATATAATTATAATGATAATTATATATGTCATTCCCGATTCAAGGTCTTCCTGTAGCTATCCAGCACTTAGGTAACTGCTTTGCACGGCACTTTCATTGAGCCGGACGTAAGTGAAGAGTAGCCACTCTAGATATTAAGCAAGTCTTTCAAACTCACATGAAATAGAAGTTATGAGATTAGATTAGATCAGCAGAATTTCTGTTTTAAGGGCATGGAAGTGTTTACGTCGTGAACATGTCTTCAGCAGCCATTAGAATTGTATTAAGTCTGTGCTGAGTAAACTGATCCATCCAGAATATGTTAGGCGGAATTTATTCAAGAGACTCTTGGACACCTCCCCTTATTTCCATAATCGACAATCCTTTCTGCAGAAAGCTGCTTGCCTTGCGGGCAGGATTTTTTGTATTTTGTTTTCAGTTTATATAGTGCATTTATAAAATGAAAAAGTATGAATCGGGTCCTATGCATACATGCATGCATGCGTGCATGCATGCATAAATACATACAGAGATACATACATTCATTATGTATGAATACATACGCATTAACTTATTAAATGAGTGTTGTTAACCAGTTAGTCATTTTTTATTCTGTATGTAGAGGTACTAGAATGAAGCATAAGTTGATCCCATTACTTGTGACTTAGCGGAAGATGCATTTGTCTGTCGCCTCAGCACCTGGAGTTTAAATCCTGGTGCGGGTATTGAAATTGACCACTCTCTGTCAATTGCGTGGTCATATGTGTAAGCGATGTATACCATAAGGAAAGGCTTCCCATTCATGGGATTGCTGTGGCCATGTTTTACTTTAGCCAAAATATCCTCTGACTCAAAGACCCTGCAAAATGTTGAAATGGGTGTGCACTGTACACAGTAATTGTTTGTTGTTATTTGTTAGGAACGAACGATGCATATGTGAGCATAAAACTTGGAAAGGAGAAGTTTCAGACAACGTTGAGAGAACGAGCTAAAGATCCAGAATGGCATGAGCAATGTCAGTTGTAAGTACTGGGTAACTGGTAATAGCCTAGACTGGGTAAAGTGCAGTGCAATACATTGAGCTTCAACATCAAGTGATATAATATGCTGCAGTACACTGGCCATATGACAACTTCACAATGTTGCTTCTTCCAATACAATGCAGAATACAAAGATGCAATATACCTTAGTACGATGTGATATATACTTTAACATAATGCAGTACACCAAGATTAAATATGCTAATATATACTAGCTGCCAATGGAGTTCAGAATAATACAATAAACTTACTTGTGTATCTGCTCAGTGCCCATGATTCCTTCACTCTCAAAACCATTCCAATGTTGATATGATTCTCTGGTTATTTTTCATTACTTTACATGATGTTGCATTGCCGGATGTGTTTGGCATTTCCAGTCTGTTGTCGGAGGAGCACAAGGCGATCAAGTTGAAGGTCTTCCACCGTAACCTCATTGGCAAGGATGACTTCCTTGGCTTTGCGGAAATCCAGCTGGATCCTTCCTTGGTTTATGAAAGGCCTCAAAGCAGGTAACTTCTGGAGGGATCAGACACTAATGTAATCAGAACACATATAGACATACATCAAATGTCTGGTAATCAGTGTTTAGTCCCCCTCTTCTGAGGGGGAACAAGGTTTGTCGGGGGGACCAACAACGGCGACCTTTTTGGGAGAAATTTCACCCGTGTTCCAACGTCCAAAAAATTTGTGGAGTTTAGGAATTTCATCTTGAAAAGTTGCTATTTCATCTTGAAAAACAGTTGATGACTTTTTTTAGTAATTGATCCCACTTTCCTCACTTTTTCGAACTTCTTTTTCGAACTTAAAACTTTGACGACCTTTTTTTAGGAATTCATCTCTCAAAAACTTTAGTATATCTTGTACTGTTATTTTATTCTTCTATTGCCCGTTTACTCGTCTCTGGGGGAGCACAACATGTTTCCTGGGGGGATTTTCTTCCCCAAAACAGGTCTCTACATTGTAATATTGCTGGCCTCTGGGGGAAACATAAATCCTGGGGGAAAATTTCTCCCCCAAATGGCGTCTAGATTAAACACTGTCTGGTAATAGAGCTCAGTTGCTGTGAATATTTATAATAGGATTCTGTTGCCTTCTGCTATAGTCATAGTAATAACAACGATAATGATAATAATAATAATAATTATAAAATATCGAAAATTAAAAAGAATAATATTAATAGCAAGAATAATGATGGAGTGTTGTTAATGTTTTTGCAACCTAACATCACCAGACACAGGCAACACTCTGTAAATCTCCTGCAATTTGTTTTTTGGAACGCAGGTGGTACAACCTCGGAAATAAACCAGGCGACAAGGGACCCGCGCGGATTCGTGGAGAGATCGAAGTGTTTGTGACGTATGTTGTTGAAAGTATTTCTGGAAGTCACATGAGCCTCAACATGACTGGAAAAGGCCGGAAGCTTTCAGCTTTCAAGGGACTTGCTCACCAGTTTGGTAGGAGAAGAGGACATATCAGAAAATAGAGTAAACACAATGTAAGAATATTTAGAGGCTTTTAAAAGGCTTGCATCCATATCTTTTGTAGGAATGCAAACACAATGTTATTGCTATTATTGTTTTTCCCAAAGGTAGAAATGATCCCTCAAGATTTAAAAACTCTCATGTCAAGACCTTGACAAATTCTAAGCGTGCCGTTACTTAATAATAGTAATCTTTTCTTTATTAATTCAAACTGACAGGTACACAGTAAGATTACATTGAAACATGACAGTACAATCAAAATCTTAATTAAACACACAGCTTGGCAGCCATGCAAGGCGCCGCAACAGAGGGGGGTTACGGGTATCAACCGCGATCTTATGCTCTCCTGGCCATGAGTGTTACCATTACTCTATCCCCCCCTTCCCTTGTAGTCATTTATTGACATTTGTCATTGGGTAATTTTGCTACATAAATGTAAGCTATAGTTCTGTAGATAGCATGGCAATACATTACATTGCACTGTTTTTCATTACGTTCGGTTGATTCCTTGATGTGTTCTTAGGAGACAAGTTGAGTCTGAAAGGGTCGTTGAAGAGAACTCCAAGTCAAAAGTCGGACAGCAAAAGCGATTTCAGCAACTTGGAATCTGGACTTGAGCAGGTGAAGTTCTTAAGAACTCCTGCATATTGCGAGCACAGTCGAGATGTATGTATGTAATATATGTATATATATATCAGGATATTTATATAGCGCCTTTAGGAACCTTGCAAGTGCACTTAATAGATGAATCTTCAGGCATTGAGTTGATATATTCACAATTAACTGATTAACATGCTGCACTGGATTCCAGTTGAGGACAAGATCATACTGAAGCTACTCCTCTGCGACAGCTTCAGTCCTCAGTGCTGTTTATTCAACTTGTAAATGTATTATCAATAGGTTTAGCTTTGCCGAACCTGTTGTTTATATTTTAACTTATTTTATTCAAAGTACTAGCAATATTTATTCTAAGTTTAGCAAGGCCAAGGCACTAAACAGCAACTTTTGTGCTGATGTTCCGTAAACCCAATCAATCAATCAGTGCCACTCCAGATACATTAATGATCTCTGTGTTCTGGTCTTGAGCCAACCAGGTGACCTGTGCTCCTGTAAGCTGATGCGGGGTACATTGTACCATACTTCCTTCTGGAACAATATTCACGAAAATATGCACTGTTCTGCCACAGACTGCAAAGGTTACACTTCAAGATATATTAAGTCGTATATTATTTATTTATTATGAACATTTTTAACGTGCGCTGTTGATATCTGCTGGTTAGCTTTGTTTCAACACCTATGAGAGGTTCTTAAAATTTCTTTTATGCGGCACTGAGTTGATATTTAGCACTAATGCCTGTTGCAGTCGAGTCGAACGTTACCATCATATCACAGGCGAGCAGTCGAAAGTTCTGAGAGTCGTGAGGATGAAAGGGTGGCTGGCTTGCTTGAGGAGGAAGACGAGGCGGAGGTAGATCACCAGACCCTGAAGGACAAAAAGCCACCAACAACGGTAACTGCTTCACATTAAAGAGCCAAGATTTTCCAGTTTTAATTTCTTTCAATGTGATGGGTTAGGATTAATTGTAATTGTAATTAGTAACTTCTGTTGTGTTGGTGTGTAATGAAGAGATGGCACACCAAAGCCAAACTGTAATCAGGTCAATATTCAGACCGTAAGACAGAGAGGCAGCCTATGGCGGATAATCAGTTTGAAAGAGGTAAGTTTTAAGTTGAGAACGAAATGACACAAGTGACTGAGCAGAGAGTTCATAGGCATAGGGAGAGAGTTCCAAAAAGTAGGAACCGAAAAAGCTCGTTCACCCAAAAACAGTTCTTGATTTGGGTATGACCAGACAAAGATAATCAGATGACCTTGTTGAATAAAGTCTTGGGAATGAAAACTGATTTAAGTATTGTGGCTGGCCAGAGTTCACATTTTTATAAACTGTGAGCCCCAATTTAAAGCTAATTCTTTGCTGAACAGAAAACCAATGCAAAGATTTAAGCACAAGGGTTATATGTTTACCGGTATAGTTCGATGTATTAGTTATGGCTCTTAGAAAATGCTGATCTCGCTTGATCAAGCTTCAGCTTGTTTGACTTATTGATACCAGTAGGAAGTGAGTTACAGTAATCTATGTGACTGGAAACCAATGCATTTACCAGAAATATCCTTGCCTAATTCTGCTTATGCTACAAATGGACATAAATGATGACTTACAAATACTGGATATAACATATAGGTGAAATTAGGTCAAACTAGGTGAAATTAGATGAAACTAAGCAGATCAAGAAAGATCAATTCAGTCAAAATACGTTTAATTATGTCAAATTAGCTCATGTTAGGGTAAGGCACTTTACCTTCTAAATTTATATCATACCGTATGTTACCGTACCTTATCTTATTGTATTGAATGCCATGCTATACCGAATCATACCTGCCCATACCCTATATTAGATATACCTTACTTTATCATACCTTACCGTATAGTTTTTGTTTTGGGATTGTTTCTGTAGAGATCCTCGGTGTTTAAGCTTCCATTTCGTTCCAAGAACAAGCAACTCCAAAAGATGGGTTTGCTCTCGCAGTCAACACTTGGACTGCCTGTAAGTTAAATTTCCTTCAATTACTCCTATATATGTATCATACTTTCATACATTTATACATGCATCATGTAATAAAATGCTGGTTCCTCTGGAACACTACTATTAGCATCATCAGTGGCGTGCCTGTCTCTGAAGCACTGCCATTTTCACAACTCTGCCAACTGCTTTTGCTCGGTGGGCGAATGTCCGCATCCACCGCCTAACTCTGTATTTGCCTAGTCCTTCAGATCGCTGTCTTGCAGCTCCTCTTCCAGCAATTGTTATCAGGTGGGTTGAACTTCAAGGCCTGGAGTGCCCTCGAGTGGTCCTGTCGTGCGTCACACCATGCGAAGTGACCTAAAAATCCATAGTCTCTGTGTTACAATAATCCCCGAGATTGGGGGGATTTTAGTTGTGCATTGGTATTTTTGTGCATTACCTTGTGCACGGCATACATACTAGGAGGATTCTCCTTAAAGCATCATTGTTCCAAGGCTTCCAGCTTCTTCTTCAGGAGCCAGGCACTCGTGAGCATCCAGTTCTCGGCCCATTAAGGAGCACTGAGAGTGAATTCATATGCTGTGTAGCCTGTGTACAAGTGGTCGTACTGTTCTGTAGTGCTAGATTTATGCAGCACATCTTCCAGAAAAATTCCTGGAGGATATGAGAGAGGAAGAGAGGAACAAGAAGCAAAAAGGAGGTGAGAGCTAGGGACAGGTAATAAGAGAGAAGTGGAGAGGGAGAGAGGTACAAAGAAAGAAAGAGACGTGCAGAATAAGGGAGCAAAGGGAAGACATAGAGAGACAGACAGAGATAGAGACAGAGACAGAGGGAGAGAAGGAGAGAAGGAGCAAGAGAGGGAGAGAGAAAGAAAGACAAAGGGAAATAGAGGAGGGAGCAAGAGAGATAGAGGCAAAATAAGAGAGCAAAAGGGAGAGGGGTGAGCGAGTGCAAGAGGGTGGAGAACGGCAGAGGAGAATGGAAGTGGGGAGAAAGAGAGACAGAGACAGAGAGAGGGGAGGAGGAGGGGACAAGGAGGAGGAGGTATAGATTTTTAGCTGTGAGAAACACAGAGTGAACCAACTGACAAAAGACGGGTAAATGCACTTATTGTAGACATGTACTAGAGTATGTTTTTGAATAAATGAGTAATGAATAATGTTTTGCCGAAATCAGAGGTAAGCAGTTTACCTGGCCTGTGTATGACGAGAACAATGAGCAGTCTTGCTCAAATTTTTTACCTGAAAAACATTCTGTCTGTCCCCAGTGATTTGTGTGTTTATGTCTGTCTGTCTGTATATTTGTCTGTATGTTTGCTTTTCGGTTCTATCTGTCTGCCTGTCTATGTGGCTGGCTTCTTAACTGTCGGTCAGTTTATCTGTCTGTCTGTGAGGATAAGACAGACAGACAGACAGACAGACAGACAGACAGTCTCTAAATTGTTTGTATGTTTGTCCGTCTCAACTGCCACATATCTTGCTTCCTTGTCTGTGTGCCTGTCTGTGTGTTATGATACATTGTGTCAGGCTTCAAATCGGTGGCATCAAGTACAGGTGTTTCCTTTGTGAGTTGTCTCTACTGACCATTGTTGTTGCTCTGAGATCAATGTTTTTTATTTCCAGTCGATGAAATCAACAACTGGTGAATTGGGACCAATGCGTGATGTCACCAATGTAAGTGCCATTTTTTAAATTTATTTGTTTATTATGTCTTGTACTTGTTTTGTACTGTACCTTGTCTGACCTTACTGTACTTGCATTACTTTACCTTACTGTACTTTCCTTGCTTTAACTTTCCAAAACCATAAATTCCTTGCATTACCTTTCCTCCTTGCCTAATTTCGATCCATTATTTGCTTGTCGTGTTTCCCTCACTTTCCTTGTATTATTTATCCTCCCCTACCCTGCATTACCTTTTCAGTTCTGCCTTGCCATGCCTGTCGGCGAGTGCTTTGTGATCTCGTATGCCGTGACTTTAGAAAACTGCGAGACTGCATGCAATTTAACTATCGAACAGCAATATATTCTATTGCGCAATTCTGATCCAATCAGAAGAAGCCTTTGCAATCGATTGCATTCATTTGGAGTGAATTAATCATTCCCCGTCTGTCGTTCGAGAACAGTTGCAGTGAATTATACGATCACCCGTCCTCCCTCCGTACCACCCACCCGCCTGCCCACCCACGTTAGGCCAAGTCACCTGCACAGGCTAGGAATGAAAATCGTTAATTTGAGCCAATTTTCCATCGATTTTCTTCCACGAGACCTGGCGGCCTGAGTTCCTCAAAGCAGTGGTTGGTCAGATGAGACACTGTTGGTGAAAGAATGCTAACAGACAATTGAATCTTTTACCAGAAAAACTGACACTTGGCTGTCTAAACACCATGGAAGTTACTTCTGTGGGAATATTTGTGTAGGATGTGTTGGAGCTAGCTGTTGAATAAAACGGTAAGCTTGCTGCTTATGATGCTTCATTGCTGGACTTTTGTTTGGAGTTACATTTACAGTTAGTCACATTTACACTTGCAGTCACACTGACAGCTATAGTCACATTTACATTTGCTGTTACATTTACAGTAGTCACATTTGCAGTTATAGTCACGTGGTTGTGGACATATGCAGAAGAACTGTGCAAGTCTGCAGCCATGATAAATGTCGCTTTGTCACTTTTTAGTCACTTTCTATATTTCTGAGCATTGCTGGCTTACTGATTAATGTGTTGTTGTTAATGACTAATCAGTTACAGTCAAACTGTGTTATAAATGAGCAGTTGCAAATGAGTTACAAACTACTAATGAGTCCTTAGGACATGGTTCTGCAATTGAAGTGTGTTATGAATGAGCCATTTGTCCTTAGGACATGGTCATGGAGTCAAAGTGTGGTGCAATTTAGGAAATGGTCTTGGAGTTGAAGTGTGCTTAGTGTGCATGTATGTACAGTATGTATGTACAGTATATAGGTTTTTATAGAACACATTTGTACGAACCTCTCGAAAACGTTGTGGAAAAAGAAACGGCATTGATGGTTAAGTAACTGCTAGACTTGCCTAGCCACAAATTAGTGTTCTGATGTTAGGGAACATTTTAAAGTTTTCTGCTGAAAGTAATGTCTGGAAGGCGCAGACACTAAAATAACCTCAGTTGTCTAGTAATGACGAACAGTAATATCAGCCAGCTATTTGTGTGTTTTACTGATTTTGCCTATATTTTGTTAATAATCTATTAAACTGGCTCTGTCCTGGAAGTTTCATATTCAAGTTAGTCAGATATTTGGTTATATAAACCAAAACTGCCAAATCATTTCCTAATAGGGCTTGCCAGCAAGTATGATTTAAAAATCTATGAATTTAAAGGCTTGATGGGTTTTGTGAATGCATTGGAAGTCAGGTTGTGGCCCATGGCTAGTATGTTGAATAAGCCGGGTTTACATCCTTAAGGCATTATAACTATGTATGTAGTATGTACATACATACATACATTCATTCCCGAGTGTTTATGCCATTAAGTCGCTAACTGAGTGTCTCGATCCGTAGATACCAGACTGGTTATGTCTTTCGAGTGTTCTAGCCACACTAGTCTCTGCCGTTAGCAGACTTTCTTCAAGAGTATAACACAGGCCTTTTTGCATCGGTCGAAGCCTATGTAGTAGCGGCCTATCTACGACCTTAGTCCGCTCGTCTACAGCGATAGTCTGATGACGTGTATTGAAGGCACTGGCAGGGAACCATTATGTCATTATTAGACCTGTACAGGACGGTTACTAATACACTGCCTCCCAGGTAGGTATTTTATCCGCAGGTAGAGAGATTAACTGCAATCCGTAGTAGATTGAGGTAAGTAGTTTCACTGGAATGTGTCGCATTGCATTATATCTATAAAGCCAAGATATAAATAATAAATATTTCTGTTCCACTATTGCTCCTTGGAAACTTCACCATAAAATGAGTGCATTGACTGCATACTGTCAGTGAGAAGATCAGACGGCAATGCCAGCCATCAGCGTATGCCAAGGCTAAGAAAATAAAGTTGCTGAGACTTCGTACCCATGGCTGCATCTTGGGTTAGCTTAAGGGGCTGCTCCTCTGCTTTCCCTACCAGCATTTTCATGGGCCTTAGATGGGACCCATATGGGCTCTGCGGGCAGGGGCGTCTATCCCCCCTAAGTCATTGGAGCAACGTCCCTTCCCCTCTTCTTCCCCCTCCCCATTCCTCCCCCCCCCCCTAAAATGGTGGCACACACATTGACAGATCTTCCCCCCTATTTCGTGGATGGAGCATTTGCTCCAAGGTTCCTATGGTGTAGACGCCCCTGTCTGCAGGTCCCTTATGGAATTATGGTCCTGTATGGGATCCAAGTGGGTGTGCTGTAGGGTTGTTTAAACCCTCCTGCCATGGCTAATCAAATGAAGCACTCCATACTCATTGCTGCCTTTTGTGGTTAGCTAAAGGTACTGCTCTTTTTCACCTTTACAGTACCACCACGTGATGACACAGCATAAGGGTCATAAAAATCTGAAAACTAATATAAAGATATAAAGACAGACTTTTAACTCCAGAAGGTGAAATAAGTGAAGTGGACGGTTTTTCTTATGTGCCCTCTGTCTTTGTAAAAAAAAACTTCTGGTTCAACTCCTGAGTCAAAGAATGCCATTCACAAAAATATCCTGAGCATTTGACGGATGATTTTTAAAAAATGGGGTGTATCGTATGGCTGTTTGGAGTCTGTTAAGGAGAGGACTTTGGCAGGTGGGCGGTTGAAGAAGATAAGACTTTGTTTGTTATTGGCGTACTCTCTGCCGGACCATCTGGCTGTCGTCTGCCTTATGTTTTAAACAATGTTGATTGATGTGCTATTACGTGGTGCATACGCGCATCTATGAGTCATTGAGGACCTCATTCTGTGCAGTTTTGCTGTCATCTGTTCTCATTCAGGTATTACATTCAGGTATTATGATTATGTACTCCTCTCGTGTAAATGCCTCTTGTGTTGAATTTTCGTGATGGATAAAGCGGCAAAGGCAAGATAGGAGAAGAGCAGTCTTTAGGCTAACCGTGGAGGCAGCCATGAGTAAATAGTGTTGGCGAATGCGTTTTCTTAGCCTCGGCACATGAGAACGGGTGGCTAGTAGTCGCAGCTGCTTGCTGTGTCCTCGGACATTATACTCGTGGGAAACAGAAATCCTGAAATTTCTGTTTGCCCTGGCAGGAATTTGAACCCCCGACCTCTCTATTGACTGTTCAACACGCTAACCACTAGACTGTTGTACAAAGGTAGTTACTGTAATTGTTTACAGACGTCTATCTAAATTAGTCTCTTTAGGATTAGTCTCTGTATGATTAGTCTCTTTAGGACTATGGTTTAATCCAACAAACCTTTCCCTGTGGTTTAATTGGATTAAGAAATGAGTTGTTTGCTTTCGCTTGAACTGTAAGAATTAATGCCCTGAAGTGTAAGAATTAATGCCCTGAAGTGTAAGAATTAATGCCCTGAAGTGTAAGAATTAATGCCCTGAAGTGTAAGAATTAATGCCCTGAAGTGTAAGAATTAATGCCCTGAAGTGTAAGAATTAATGCCCTAATTCTGAGGTAAAATACCTCACCTTACCTTACAATTAAGTTTTGCTTTCATTCTCTTGCTTTACCTTTCCATACCTTGCTTTTTATTATCTTATACCTGGCCTGATATGACCTCTGTGTACCTTACATAACCTTAATAAAACCTCGGTGTACATTATCTTACCTAACACTATTTAAACTCTGTTTATCTGAATTTACTGTAAGTAGTATTTTCTCACATCACATGGAGTATAAGCTGTCTTACCAAGCTCAACTTACCTTGGCTTAACTCTTTACCCTTTGGTAGCCCTAACTGGCTTCCATTTACCTGCATATAATCTTAAGATGGACTGCTGTATCTTAGCTTACCCATTTTCGTCACCTTATCTTACCTGAACCTGTATTTTACCTTATCATTCCTTAGCTAGCCTTTAGCAGATCACCTTAATTAACCTACTTTACCTTATCTCAAGGTGCGGCAGTAGCACACTTGGTCTCAAATCCAATGATTGCAGGTTCGAGCGTGCTGCATTAACTCCCTATAAAACATTAGAAGTCATTAGATTAGATTAGATTAGCTAGGTTAACCGTCCTTGTCTAACTGTAAGTTGCTTACCTTTATCAGACCATAAGATGTAATACCTATCTTACCTTGAACAGTTTTTTCATTGTCATATCAGACCTCGACCAGCTTTTTGTAGAACACCTCAAATGACCTACTTTACCTTGCCTTGCCTAGCTTAACCTACCTATTTCCATTCCATAACGTACTTGCCTTTACTTAGCATTATCTATCCTTACTCCATTGTTAGTATCTGGTGATTCTCAGGTATTTTCTCATTTTTTTTCAGCCGCCTTCAGAGTCTTCCAGTGGCTTTGAGTCGCGTAGAGTCTCCACGTCAGAGTCACAGGCGTCATCGAGTTGCGACAGCAGTGCACAAGTCAAGGAATCGGATGATGTCGTCACGACTGTAGATACGACTCCGACTCCGAAGGACATAAAACAGGTGAATGATTATCTAAAGGAATTTCGCATAAGGACAGAAATAGACTTTGTTGTAGCTGAATGACACATGGGGCATGGTAGCTGATCGGTTAGAGCATTTGACTAGCGATGCAGTGAGTATGGGTTCAAACCTTCCATGAGTGATTACTGTTTAGGGAATTTGTGCAAGTCCTTGATTTGTAGTTGCTTTGTACCATCAATGCTTTTTCATGTATTCATTTCTGAGCTATAGAAGAAGGGAATATTAAATACCATTGTATTTTATTCGTTCATATATTGTGCTGTATTGGAATCTTTTGTTTAATGCAACGTGTTTTATTATTTGTATTCTTTCAGTTAATCAGCATAATATCTAGCAGGCAGGCAGGCAGGCAGGCAGGCAGGCAGGCAGGCAGGCAGGCAGGCAGGCAGGCAGGCAGGCAGGCAGGCAGGCAGGCAGGCAGGCAGGCAGGCAGGCAGGCAGCTGAATGTGATATGTTTATTTTATACTCTGATCAATCAGTCAACCAGTGATTTAGTTTATCAATGAGTCATTGAGTTAGTCATTTAAAACAATCAGCCTGCCATCTAATCAATAAATCAATCAATAAGTCAGTCAGTTAATCAGTGATTCAACCGGTCCTAATCATTAAACTTATTTCCAAGATAAACTTACATAAATTAATGTATTTGAGAAATAGTTGTAGACCATCTGAAAATACAGCTAGACCTCTAGTGTGTACTGTGATGTCCGAAAGCCTACACAATTCCTTCTAGTTTGCAGTGTGGCCTTTGGTGCCAAGTCCCATACACGACTGTGTCTAAAACCATGCTTTAATGTCACTGTAATGAGGTTTGCCTATGCCATTATCTTCAGGTGTTGGGTTCCCACCAGTATATAAATCGTGAGTCATGTCGAGTGCACTAGGATGAGTGGTTGGGCTAGCCTGTGCTCATAGACATTTATTTTTTCTAGCGTCAAGGTGGATTTGATTACTTTTAGTATCACTAGTATTATTATTTTTAGTTTTATTGTCATTTTTTATCTGAGGTAAAACTGATCTGTTAGGATTACACAGCTTAGATAGCAATGTTGTTATTAATTTTTATTATCTTTGTGATTATCATCTCTACTCGGTCATCATCATCATTATCATTATTAATTATCAGCATCATCGTTATCAGCCTTATTATTGTGATCATAATTATTTCCATATCGTTGCCATTATCATTCTCGTCATCAATGTCATTGATGCCTTTCTCCTCATTATCAGTTTCATTTTGATTAGCTAGGGAAGACTACTATACGTTTTAGAAAGAAGTACTTATGTGCCATTTTATGCATCAGGCAATGCAGCATCTTCATTCATTTAAGTAAGTAAGTAAGTAAGTATGTTCTTTAATATACCGCCTGCAAACGCACTGCTGCTAACAAACAGGTTAATCACAAAAGAGGCGCACGAAAACAAACAGCAAATTTAAATAAGAGAGAAATAGTTAAATACAATGGAAATGAAATAAATACATCAGAATAGAAATAAAATAAAAAAGCCGTGAAGATAAAAAAAGAAGACAGACAGTCACTAATATGGACAGGAAGAAATTAACAAAACTCGGGCAAAGGAAAAACCATGGCGGAACTGAACAAGGCCTTAATCCAAAATATTTGCGGTAGTTAGATTCTAGACACTAACGACACGCTCACTGAGGAAGAAACTGAGGAAGAAAAAGAACCGAATCATTTCTTAGACGCCGAAATAAACAAAATAAAAGACACCTCAACGCGGCAGCCACAACACCGCGCCCATCCTTCAGAATATTACTTACATGTAATATCAATCAGCTTCAGCTGTCAACAATGTCATTCAGGTCCATACAAGTCTGTTTCAACTTGCTTACCCATGGTAACCAGAGACAAGGATACAATACTGAGGCTATGCCAATCACTGGTTAAGCCCAGTTGGAATACTGCATCCAGGTATGAACACCATACCTGAAACAGGACATAGAAAAACTGGAGAAAGTGGAAAGAAGAGCCTACAAAAATTGATTAGGGGCTACAAGGATTTTAGCTATGAAGAAAGGTTGAAAAGGTGTGAACTAACAACATTAGAGAGAAGGAGGAGCAGAGGAGATGTAATCAAAGTCTACAACATTATCACTGGAAAGGAGCCTGTAAAGTGGGAGAGGTTCTTTGACTTAGCACAAGAAAAGGCAACTCAAGCACATAGGTATAAATTATCTAAAAAACTGAAAGGAATATTAGGGCAGAAATTCTTCAGTGCAAGGGTTCTGGACTTGTGGAATGGCTTGGATAATAATTGGACCATGAATTGATCTTCTAAGTGGACAGTATCACAGCTTATGAGAGGAAGCTAGGAAAATGGGGCTATTAAGCATTCCAGGTTAATTTGCTGTGGTTCTAACCATGTAAAGGTTAAACCCTTGTTATGTTATGTTGGCCTCATTTCTGGTTTCCCTTACCTTTCGGATTTCAACCAGGTTTCTCTATCAGATTACATTTTTTAACATTGGTTTCACTTGAAGCAACCGTGTATTGATGATTTGTCATTACAGCACAATCATCTGGTTTGGTAGCTGTGGGCAGATTTCTGAGATTGATTGGTTCGTGATCTGTGTGTGACATTGGACCATGAATTGATCTTCTCAGAGCTGTAAAGAGTGTTCACACAATGCACCACTCAATTGCAATTCAGGCGGCCACTACCCTGATGAATGTTCATCCACCATAGGCTCAGATGTCTCTGTATTGGCTGACTGATATTCTACACATTGACCTGATTGAGGCTTGCTTTTGGCATGCCATCACTTGATGCCTTGTGAATTAGAAAACAGCATTATACAGGTTAATGATGATAATGATGCAAAAACACACTGAGTGTAAGATCTTATTGCTTATGTGAAATTTACCATGCTAAGGAGCAATGTATCTTGGTCTTGCCCATCCCTTGTCTGAGATCGCTTCTGAGACGTTGCTCCAATGACTTGGGGGGGGGATAGACACCACTGGCAGTCCAACAAGGAAGCTTTGCTGTGATTGGCCCATCTTTCGCAATAAGTTGCCTAGCAACCTGGAACATGAACCTCTTGGCCTTCCTTTGATTTTTTTGCAAGTGCTTGAAAACCAGTTCTGGTCGATCATGGTTTTGTGTTGTTAGATTGGAACGTAGCTTTGATGAGTTTCTCTTGAAGTGTATTTACATGAATATGTGATTACAGTTACAATAATTACAATTATAATGGAAATGATTAGATTAAATCAGGTTAGATTTCTGTTATTAGCAATTATCCTTCCCCTCCTCCCACAACATCTCCAGACATCACGGATCATCTCTGATGGTCTACAGCCAGATGTTTATCGTCGTCATTAAATTATTATGCGATACCATTAAAACCTGTGCTGTGGAGATGCCGATTCATTAATTACTCAAAACGTAGCCATCTGCAATTGCTGTGTTTCACTTGAAACGCCAGGAGTCATTTCTCATTTCAGGTTCATGTTGACCGTCTTCCTGGATTACTAGAACAAACGGAGACTTTATCAGGCGATGAGGCTGTTAACTGGCATCTAGCTTACGAGAAATCACCACCAAGTGACAACGCAGCATTAGGCCACAAAATGTCTCGTGAAGAGGATCTTGCTTCTGGTGTAGAAAATGGGCGCTTTGGTTCGGAGGCAGAAGTTAAGGAAAACACAGATGAGAAAAGAAAACAGTCTGCAGCCCTTGGACAGCTGAGTATGTTGTTGTATGGTGGCGAAAATGCTGCTGTCGGTCTCGGATTCATTGGTAACGTTAAACTTTTGTATGACGATGAAGAAGAACAAACTGGGTCTGTAAAAGGTGACAGAGTTACAGCTGGCATGACACACCAGGGACATAGAGCATCTGATAAAGGCGTCGTCTCTCTGGGAGATATGGGTTCTGGAGAAGTGACTGGAAAAGTGCAAAGTTTTGGCAATGAAGATGGAGATCGAAGTGTGGATTTTAGTCAAGATCCAGAGGGTTTTGGTGGAGTGGACAGTACAGGTTCTGTTAGAAGTTTAAGCAATGCTGAAGCTGTTATCAAAGAGGATGTCGAGGGGAATACTGAAGTTCACGTGGAAGATGGTGTTGATCGTCTTGATCGA
This sequence comes from Allolobophora icterica, assembly GCA_963556255.1. NCBI lineage: Eukaryota > Metazoa > Annelida > Clitellata > Crassiclitellata > Lumbricidae > Allolobophora > Allolobophora icterica. The sequence continues at coordinate 32,857,487 of OY744611.1, forward strand.
ATGCTGAATGAAGGAATTAAAGATGGAAGCGAAAAGAGCGATGATATTCCATGGGTTGACAGCGAAGATCATAAGTTTGGTCATCGAGAGACTATAACTGAAGATGTTGCTGGAGAAACACGAGAAATATTCGATGATGATTTGTGGTTTGGAAAAACAGAGGAGAATGTTCTTAGCATGGATACGAACAAGTCATATCTGGTCAGGTTTCGGGAGGCATTAAATTCAAGAGAGGCTGAAGGTGAATACCCTGATGTTGTAAAACCAGAAACTGTGTTTGGGCCCGAGTTAGGAAGTACTTTGGACGAAAGTGTTAGAATTGGCCAGCCTGATTTTGTGCCACCTTCGTCTAACATGCCTTCTGAAGCTAGCTTTCTTGAAGTAAAACCTGCAGACAATTTTGTAGCTGATGCGGATGACTCTTACTTGGCTTTTGGGTCTCAGGATTTGTCAGGAGCAGATAGTACAACGTCGCAAGCTAAGGAAAATTCCATGGACTCCATGATGGAGAATGGTGCGCAAGGTCTGACCAGGAAAGCAGATGTTCAAAGCAATGCTTTTGGAATGTCTGAATTTCAAGAGTCTGAGTTTTCCAAAGTAAGTTCTTTGGAAAAGAATCCCATGCAGAAATCTGTAACTACAACAGCTGATGATTTTCTTCTGGAAAGTTCATCCTTTGGCTCTCTGACTGATGGTAATGTTGTACCAAAAAGTCCAGAAACTGTTGCGAACTCAGATAATAAGGGTCAGATACAGAGTTCGAATTGGGTGGAAAGTTTGGACCCGGAAAGGGCTGATGCAGATGTGTCTGATACGAGCAACAGGAGAAATCCAGAAGTGGAAGAGGTTGTGCAGAATTTTCCGTGGGATGTCTCTGTTGCTGTTGATGATAATGATGATAATGATGATGATGATTTTAATGAACTGGTAGGTGAATCCACTACAGACTCTGTGGTTGACAACCTATGGGAAGCCACTAAGCGCTTTTCTACAGTTGAACCTGCTAACGTTAATGACCAAACTCCTGATAAGAACTTGGGAATTTCTGCTGAAACTTCAGAAAATATTTTCAGAACATTTGCTGAAAATTCTGACAAGAACTCAAGAATTTTCGAAACAGATGACTTTGATAAACAAGTTTTTGGGAACAAATCTGCAACATTGTTGGATGTGGATGTGCCTCTATCTGGGCACAAATCGCTTGGAAATAATATTATTGTTGACTCCTCTGATAGTGTGGATGACATGCAATTTATTAACAAACAGACTTTAACAAAGGAACCTGTTGACTTGTACTCAGAAGTTGGTTTGTTCGTTGATGCCTCTGAAGCGATCGGAGATCAAACGTGGAGCAAATTGCATAAGAAAGAAATGACAGATGATCAAGCAGTGGATTTGTCTTTACATGAGACTGTAAGTGGACAAGGACCGTTTGAAAAGAACACAAGCAGAACTGACTTATTTAGTGGAGAAATGCCGGAAGCTCATACCATTGGCAAGCCATGTGATGAGGAAGTGCTAGAAAGCAACCAGCCACATATTTTCTCTGAAGGAACTCCTTTTCAAGATGTCAACTACAAGTCATTTGCGGAAGAAGTGCTAGAAAGCAACATGCCATATATTTTCTCTGAGGAAACTCCTTCTGGATATGTTAAAAACAAGTCATTTGATGAAGAAGTGCTAGAAAGCAACCAGCTGGATATTTTCTCTGAAGAAACACCTTTTGAAGATGTTAAACAGAAGTCATTTGATGAAGAAGGGCTAGAAAGCAACCAGCTCTATATTTTCTCCGAAGAAACCCCTATTCAAGATGTTCACAACAAATCATTTGCTGAAGAAGTGCTAGAAAACAACCAGCCGGGTATTTTCTCTGAAGAAACTCCTTTTGAAGATGTTAAAAACAAGTCATTTGCTGAAGAAGTCCTAGAAAGTAACATGCCATATATTTTCTCTGAGGAAACTCCTTCTGGATATTTTAAAAACAAGTCATTTGATGATGAAATGCTAGAAAGACCACAGCCACATGTTTTCTCGGAAGAAACTTCTTTTGAAGATGTTAAAAACAAGTCCTATGCTGAAGAAATGCTAAAAAGCAGCATGCCGTTTATTTTCTCTGAAGAAACTCCTTTTGGATATGTTAAAAACAAGTCATTTGCTGAAGAAGTGCCGGAATGCAACATACCAGATATTTTCTCTGAAGAAACTCCATCTGAAGAAGTTGAAAAGAAGCCATCTGATGAATTAGTGCTAGAAAGCAACCAGCTGGATATTTTCTCTGAAAAGACTCATTTTGAAGATGTTAAAGACAAATCATTTGATGAAGAAGTGCTAGAAAGCAACCAGCCACATATTTTCTCTGAAGAAACCCCTGTTAAAGATGTTAGCAACAATTCATTTGCTGAAGAAGTCCAAGAAAGTAACCAGCTGGATAGTTTCTCAGAAGAAACACCTTTTGAAGAAGTTAAACACAAGTCGCTTGACAAAGAAGTGCTAGAAAGCAACAAGCTGGATATTTTATCTGAAGACACACCTTTTGAAGATGTTAAAGAGAAATCGTTTGACAAAGAATTGCAGGAAAGCAACCAGCCAGATATTTTCTCTGAAGAAACACCTTTTGAAGATGTTAAAAACAAGTCATTTGCTGAAGAACTTCTAGAAAGCAACCAGCTGGATATTTTCTCTAAAGAAACTCAATTTGAAGAAGTAAAAAACAAGCCATATCACAAGGAAGTACTAGAAAGCAACCAGCTGGATATTTTCTCCGAAGAAACTCCTTTTGAAGAAGTTAAAGACAATTCATTTGATGAAATATTAGAAAGCAACCAGCTGGATCTATTCTCTGAAGAAACACCTTTTGAAGATATTAAAGACAAAACATTTGCTGAAGAAGTGCTAGAAAGAAACCAGCTGGATATTTTCTCTGAAGAAATACCTTTTGAAGATGTTAAACACAAGTCGTTTGGTGAAGAATTTCTAGAAACCAACCAGCTGGGTATTTTCACTCCTTTTGAAGATGTTAAAGACAAATCATTTGATGAAGAAGTGCTAGAAATCAACCAGCCGCATATTTTCACTGAAGAAAATCCTTTTCAAGTAGTGAAAGACAAATCATTTGATGAAGAAGTTCTAGAGAGCCACCAGCTGGATATTTTCTCTGAAGAAAGTCCTTTCGATGAAGTTAAAACCAAGCCGTCTGAAGAGAAAGTGCTAGGAAGCAACCAGCTGGATATTTTATCTGAAAGGACTCATTTTGAAGATGTTAAAGACAAATCATGTGATGACGAAGTGTTAGAAAGCAACCAGCCAGGTAGTTTCTCTGAAGAAACACCTTTTGAAGATGTTAAAGACAAATCATTTCATGAAGAAGTGCTAGAAAGCAACCAGCCAGATATTTTCTCTGAAAAAACACCTTTTGAAGATGTTAAAAACAAGTCATTTGCTGAAGAACTGCTAGAAAGCAACCAGCTGGATATTTTCTCTAAAGAAACTCAATTTGAAGACGTTAAAAACAAGCCATCTGACAAGGAAGTGCTAGAAAGCAACCTGCCGGATATTTTCTCTGAAGAAACTCATTTTGAAGATGTTAGAGATGACTCGTTTGATGAAGAAGTGCTAGAAAGCAACCAGCCGCATATTTTCACTGAAGAAACTCCTTTTGAAGATGTTAACAACAAATCATTTGCTGAAGAACTGCTAGAAAGCAATGAGCTGGATATTTTCTCTGAAGAAACTCAGTTTGAAGTAGTTAAAAACAAGCCATGTGACAAGGAAGTGGTTGAAAGCATCCACCCAGATATTTTATCTGAAGGGACTCATTTTGAAGATGTTGAAGACAAATCATGTGATGAAGAAGTGCTAGAGAGCAACCAGCCAGATAGTTTCTCTGAAGAAACACCTTTTGAAGATGTTAAAAACAAGTCATTTCCTGAAGAAGTGCTAAAAAGCAACATGCCATATATTTTCTCTGAAGAAACTCCATTCAAAGATGTTAAGGAAAAATCATTTGACAAAGAAGTGACAGAAAACAATAAGCAAGATATTTTATCACCAGAAACTCCATTCAAACTTAAAGAAAAATCTGTTGACAATGAAACTTTCGAAAATTATTTAGACTTTTTCTTTCAAGAAACTTCATCTGATGATGCTGGAGGAAAATTATTTTATGAAGAATTGATAGAAAGGAAGCAACCAAGTTTCCTATCTCAAATAAATTCATTTGAAGATGTTAGGGGTAAACTATCTGACAAGGAAACTTTTGAAAACAAATTACACATTTTCTCTCAAGAGACTGTGTCTGGTGATGTCAAAAACAAGTCATTTGATGAAGAAGTGCTAGAAAGCAACCAGCCAGATATTTTCTCTGAAAAAACACCTTTTGAAGATGTTAAAAACAAGTCATTTGCTGAAGAACTGCTAGAAAGCAACCAGCTGGATATTTTCTCTAAAGAAACTCAATTTGAAGAAGTTAAAAACAAGCCATCTGACAAGGAAGTGCTAGAAAGCAACCAGCCGGATATTTTCTCTGAAGAAACTCCTTTTGAAACAGTTAAAAACAAGTCATTTGCTGAAGAAATGCTAGAAAGCAACGAGCTGGATACTTTCTCTAAAGAAATTCAAATTGAAGAAGTTAAAAACAAGCCATCTGACAAGGAAGTGCTAGAATGCAACCAGCCGGATATTTTCTCTGAAGAAACTCATTTTGAAGATGTTAAAGATGACTCATTTGATGAAGAAGTGCTAGAAAGCAACCAGCCACATATTTTCTCTGAAAAAACACCTTTTGAAGATGTTAACAACAAATCATTTGCTGAAGAACTGCTAGATAGCAATGAGCTGGATATTTTCTCTGAAGAAACTCAGTTTGAAGAAGATAAAAACAAACCATATGACAAGGAAGTGCTAGAAAGCAACAAGCGAGATATTTTCTCTGAAGAAACTCCTTTTGAAGATGTTAAAGACGACTCATTTGATGAAGAAGTGCTAGAAAGCAACCAGCCACATATTTTCTCTGAAGAAACACCTTTTGAAGATGTTAACAACAAATCATTTGCTGAAGAACTGCTAGAAAGCAACCAGCTGGATATTTTCTCTGAAGAAACTCAGTTTGAAGAAGTTAAAAACAAGCCATGTGACAAGGAAGTGGTAGAAAGCAACCAGCCGGATAGTTTCTCTGAAGAAACACCTTTTGAAGATGTTGAAGACAAGTCATTTTCTGAAGAAGTGCTAAAATGCAAAATGCCGTATATTTTCTCTGAAGAAACTCCATTCAACGATGTTAAGGAAAAATCATTTGACAAAGAAGTGACAGAAAGCAATAAGCAGGATATTTTCTCACCAGAAACTCCATTCAAATTTGAAGAAAAATCTTTTGACAAGGAAATTTTCGGAAATGATTTAGACTTTTTCTATCAAGAAACTTCATCTGATGATGCTGGAGGAAAATTATTTTATGAAGAAGTGATAGAAAGCAAGCAACCAAGTTTCCTATCTCAAATAAATTCATTTGAAGATGTTAGGGGTAAACTATCTGACAAGGAAACTTTTGAAAACAAATTACACATTTTCTCTCAAGAGACTGTGTCTGGTGATGTCAAAAACAAGTCATTTGATGAAGAAGTGCTAGAAAGCAACCAGCCAGATATTTTCTCTGAAAAAACACCTTTTGAAGATGTTAAAAACAAGTCATTTGCTGAAGAACTGCTAGAAAGCAACCAGCTGGATATTTTCTCTAAAGAAACTCAATTTGAAGAAGTTAAAAACAAGCCATCTGACAAGGAAGTGCTAGAAAGCAACCAGCCGGATATTTTCTCTGAAGAAACTCCTTTTGAAACAGTTAAAAACAAGTCATTTGCTGAAGAAATGCTAGAAAGCAACGAGCTGGATACTTTCTCTAAAGAAATTCAAATTGAAGAAGTTAAAAACAAGCCATCTGACAAGGAAGTGCTAGAATGCAACCAGCCGGATATTTTCTCTGAAGAAACTCATTTTGAAGATGTTAAAGATGACTCATTTGATGAAGAAGTGCTAGAAAGCAACCAGCCACATATTTTCTCTGAAAAAACACCTTTTGAAGATGTTAACAACAAATCATTTGCTGAAGAACTGCTAGATAGCAATGAGCTGGATATTTTCTCTGAAGAAACTCAGTTTGAAGAAGATAAAAACAAACCATATGACAAGGAAGTGCTAGAAAGCAACAAGCGAGATATTTTCTCTGAAGAAACTCCTTTTGAAGATGTTAAAGACGACTCATTTGATGAAGAAGTGCTAGAAAGCAACCAGCCACATATTTTCTCTGAAGAAACACCTTTTGAAGATGTTAACAACAAATCATTTGCTGAAGAACTGCTAGAAAGCAACCAGCTGGATATTTTCTCTGAAGAAACTCAGTTTGAAGAAGTTAAAAACAAGCCATATGACAAGGAAGTGGTAGAAAGCAACCAGCCGGATAGTTTCTCTGAAGAAACACCTTTTGAAGATGTTGAAAACAAGTCATTTTCTGAAGAAGTGCTAAAATGCAAAATGCCGTATATTTTCTCTGAAGAAACTCCATTCAACGATGTTAAGGAAAAATCATTTGACAAAGAAGTGACAGAAAGCAATAAGCAGGATATTTTCTCACCAGAAACTCCATTCAAATTTGAAGAAAAATCTTTTGACAAGGAAATTTTCGGAAATGATTTATACTTTTTCTCTCAAGAAACTTCATCTGATGATGCTGGAGGAAAATTATTTTATGAAGAAGTGATAGAAAGCAAGCAACCAAGTTTCTTATCTCAAATAAATTCATTTGAAGATGTTAGGGGACAACTATCTGACAAGGAAACATTTGAAAACAAGTTACACATTTTCTCTCAAGAGACTCGTTTGTCTGGTGATGTCAAAAACAAATCATTTGATGAAGAAATAACTGACAACACTCCATTTGAAGATGTCAGAGAAAACTTATTTGATGAAGAAATTTCAGAAAATAAGAATTTACATATTTTCTCTTCAGAAGCTCCATCTGAAGATGTTAAAGAAAAATTATTTCATGAAGAAATGACAGAGTGCAATGAACCAGATATTTTCTCTCAAGAAACTCCAGTTGACGATGTGAGGAAAAAATTATTTGATGCAGAAATATCAGAAAACAACGAGTTGAACATGTTCTCTCAACGAACTCTATTCGAAGATGTTACAGAAGCAGTAGTAGTTGACGCAGAAACTTCGGAGAACAAAGAAATAGATGCATTTTCTGAAGAAACTTCATTCAGACATGTCAGAGAAAAGTCATTTGACAAAGAAATATTAGAAGGCAACCAGTTGGATGTAGAACCTCTGGTTGAAGACACAGCATCTGTCATTATGGATAGTTATTCCAGGGAAGGAGTGTTTGAGGAAGATGTTTCCGGTAACAGACCTGTGCATCTGCTTTCCAGCGATGCTTTGGCTGAAGACAAGTGGATAATGAGAGGGCTGATGGAAGGAGCGTTAGAAGGTAAATCTGGGGAAAATAGTTCTGAAGATATTGGTGATACGGACAGCAGTGCTGAAATGGATGTTGGATTAGAAGAGGAAACAAATGCAGAAGGTTCTCACACGTATGAAAGGTTTGGAAGCCTTGTGGAAGAGGAAAAATATGCAGGTGAAGTGCATGAGATATTTACTGAAGATTCTAATCGCTTTGCCAAGGATATCTTTGCAGTAAATGTAGATGACTCAGAAAAGAGCTTCGTCAATGATGAAGTCTCCAAACATTTAGATGATAAATTTGTTGATGAAACTGTAGGTGTTGAGAGTCAGGCTGGCATTTCCAAATATGCAGAAGATGCCAATTTTATTAATGATGATGATCGTGGTGATGTTCAGAATAGTTCATTATGGGCTACATCCTTTGATGATGTTTCAACCGTATCTGAAACTCCTGTAGTTATTCATGATTTGAAAAGTGAACTTGAAACCTTTGACAAAGGTGATGAGCAATTTGGTACAGACAAGCTACAGGGTGACTTATTTTGGAGCAACTCAGTGAATGAGAAAAGTCATTCTGAAATTGCTCCAATGGGTTTCTCGAGTCCTGATGAATGGTATAATGAATCTGCAGCTGTCGGACTAATAACTCCAGAGAAAAGCCACTCTGAAACTGCTGCAGTGGACACTGCCAACGAAAGTCATACTGAAACTTCTGCCATGGAAAGAATCACTCCTGAAAATAGCCAAACTGAAACTGCTACAAAAGATGTAGCAACTCCAAAGAAAAGTTATACAGAAATTGTTGCCGTAGATTTAATGACTTCTGAGGATAGTCACACTGAAATTGTTAATTATGATGCAATGTTTTTTCAGGTTCGTGATATGGAAAATCCGTTGTTTCGTGTGGGTGAACCGACTGATTCAAATCAGATAATGTTGGCAATGGACGAGTCTGAATCTGTGAGCGCTCAGCCAGAACCAAACAGCGAGTCAGAACCAGACAGCGAGCAAAGTCACTCGCCTGAGGTGGATTCAAATCCATTAGGATTTGAAGATGACTTCCTTGTTCAACCAGGAGAGCAGAAGAAGAAAGAAGTCGATGCCTTGGCCTCAACTCATTTAGAATTTGAAGACTCCTTCATTCCTCGACTAGAACAGCACAGCACGGAAATTAATGCCATACCTTCAGTTTGGTTAGACCAACCAAGTGAAGAAGTAAATGTCATGGACTCAAATCAGTTACGATTTGAAGATGCCTTCCTAGCTCAGCCAGACAAGCAGAACGAAGAAATAAATGCCCTGGCAGATTCCTTCCTTACTCAACGAGAACAACAGAATGAGGAAGTAAATGCCATAGCTTTAGAATATGAAGATGCCTTCTTTACCCAACCAGAAGAGCAGAGTGGTGAAATAAATGCTGTAGCTACAACTCTGTTAGGTTTTGAAGATTCATTCCTTAATCAACCAGAAGAGAAGAATGAGAAAATAAATTTCATGGCTTTAACTCAGTTAGAATTTGAAGATGCCTTCCTTGCTCAACCAGAAGAGCAGAGTGGTGAAGTAGATGCCGTAGCTTCAACTTTGTTAGATTTCGAAGCTTCCTTCCTAAATCAACCAGAAGAGAAGAATGAGAAAATAAATTTCATGGCTTCAACTCAGTTAGAATTTGAAGATGCCTTCCTTGCTCAACCAGAACAACAGAATGAGACAGTAAAAGCCATGGCTTCTGAACCTGAAGATGCTTTATTTGCTCAACCAGAAAAGCAGAGTGGGAAAGTAAATGCCATAGATTCAACTCTTTTAGAATTCGAAGATTCTTTCCTAAATCAACCAGAAACACAGAGTGAGAAAATAGATTCTATAGTTTCAACTCGGTTAGATTTTGAAGATTCTTTCCTATATCAACCAGAACAACAGCATGAGAAAGTAAAAGCCATGGCTTCAGAATATGACGATTCTTTCTTTGCTCAACCAGGACTGCACAGTATGCCAAATAAGTCACTTGAACCGGTTTTCTCTGAAGACATTGCTTCTGAAATGCAGACAGATGATCTTGATAGCTCAGATGACTCTGATGCTGAGGAAAAACAGAAATCGTTTGTTGAAGAAAACTCACCACATAAATTGCCACCCAGTGATGCATTTTCGCATTTTGATAACTTGGAAATAGTTATGGCAAGAACTTCGTCAATGGACAAAGAGAGTTCAGACAGAAGTGAGGAGGAGGAGGAAGAAGAAATACTCTCCGTGGTCTCTTATTCGATCATTAGCAATGCGGATAAAAATCCCAATGAATTCCCGACGGAAGATTACGAGGATGTGGCATATGGTACAAATGATGTAACTTCAGTGGCGGACATATTGGCAGAAACCTCTGACGATGATGTGCATGGTGACAAAAAAACTGACAATATTTCAGATGCGTTGTCGGCAAATAAACTGACTGACAGTTTGGCTGAAGCATCTAATATGCTGTCAGAAGGTGAGACATTGTCTGCTATTAAACTGCAGACTGAAACACAGTCTGAAATTACAGTTGCTGACGATTTGACAGAAACCTATGGCGGTGTATCGTACGGTAGTATGTTGTCTGAAACTAAACCGTCTGACAGGTCTGAAGGCATTTATGGTGATAGAGAAACTAGCAGTCTGTACAATGAATTTTCTGGAAGTAAACTGACTGACAACTTGGCAGGAGCATTTGACAGCATGTCAGAAGGTGGGATATTGCCTGAAAATAAACTGCCTGAAAGTTGGCTGGATATTTCATCTGACAGAAAAGCTGACACTGTGTCAGACAATGCATTGTTAGATGATATGGCTAACAGCTTAGTGGATACTGTTCTAGAAAAGCTGGTTAGGGGAAAACTTTCGAAAGAAACATCTGACACTGAGTGGAATGTCGTTCCAGAAAGCAGTACTTCCAAAAATTTGCCATCCGAACATGTGGATAATTTCTACGACATTCCTTCTGTCTATGAAACAGATGAGAACATGACAGAAGACATTCCATTTGCTAGTAGAGTAGGTGACAGATCTCCAGATGACCTAACATCTGAGGAGGCAGCCTGTGATAGCTTTGCCGACATTCCTTCGGATAAGAAAGCATTTGATAGTGTGCCAGATGAAGCACTGTTTGAAACTGATGGCCGTTCAGAAGAAATCCTTTCTGCACAGAAAACTTATGACATCTATTCAGAAAGTTCTTTGAGTGACTGGCAAAATTGGGATAAAAATTCCGAGACCAAAACGCCTGACAAGTTAATGGAAACCTTTGAAGCAATGTCAGATGCTTTTTCCTCAAAAACGGGAGTGTCTGAAAACTTGAACACTTCATTTGGTACCAGTGTTGAGAAAAATCATGACAGTGTGAGAGAGAATGTTGAAAAGCAAGAAAACATTTTTAGTGGACAGGATGTTTTCAATGCCCTGTTGAAAGACCAGGAATCGGAGAAGGAAAGAAGTCCAACTGAATCAGGTTACAAATTCCTTGTTGGTGACACTTCTAAATTTAAGTCTGATGGCTTGTTTTCTGACAATGACACATCGAAAGCAATAAGTGAATCTGTGGATTCGCAAGACATGAGAGCCTTGGACGTCAGCAGTGAAGGTAAAGTTTTGGATCACAATTGCATCGCCATTTTTTCTGAAGATCTTGACAAAAACTCTGTGTTTTCTGACGTGCAGGGCTCGTCTGAAGGCTTCTTGTCGTGGAAATCTGGAGAATCAGAAGAGTTGAAGCCAGAGGTACGAGAGAAAGGGGAACATGGAGTCTGTGATACAACGACTTCAATCTATGCTGAGGAATCATCAGTGGCTGAAGAGATTGGAGCATTAGGGGAAGTGGAGTATCTCCAAGATGTGCAGAAGGGATTTTATTCAGTTGGCGGAAACAAGAAGATTCCAGAAAGCCCGGAAGAGATAAGTGTGGAGATTGGAACAACTCGCACAGCAGCTGAAATGGTACGATATGTATCTTGGTCCATTTCTAATACTCACTGATACAAATATGTTCACCTACGTCATTGGCTTGATCATCATCATCATTATCGCTATCATTACCATCCTTAAAGGTGTGATGTCATCAGATGTAGGGCATCGGTAGCTACTTATTCTGGCCCAAAAGTGTGGAATGCTTTAACTGTTGAGCTCTGTGACGGCATTTGAAAGATGCTCGCGACTAGTGTATTACTTTCATCATAGTAGTAGCTACTGTAATTAGCACGTTTGAAATGCATTTGGTTACATTATCTTATGCATTACAATTCTAATTATAATAATATTATCATTATCATTACGCATTTCTTCATGGCTTTTTAAATGTCAACATTATAGTCAACTTCATCATTTATGATTGGCAGCAGCATCATCATTATCCATTGATTCATTATCAGTAGGCATAAGTGTAAACTGTTTATAAAAATAATGAACTATTAATGAGATTACTAAACTGTTAATCTCTGTTTCTAATGTTAAACTGTTCACGACAGCCATTGACATATATATCTAGTACTTGATGTGCTTTAGTGACTTCTGTTGTATCGAATAAATTTTATCAGATATCTCTAACATCAGATTGGGATGACATGGAAGAGAAAATTGAACAACTGGAGAATTTTAGTGAGTAAATCATTTTCTGTTCTTATGGCACTAGTTTTTATTTAATGTGCAGATAACGGAAAATCTTGGACTACAAAAATTAATTTCTGGATAGTTAATCATCTTTTTCTTTGCACAATTTCATTAACTGCACTATTAACTAAATTCCAAGAATTTACCTTGCCTATAGTTTATTGTGGAAGGTTAATCGTCCTTTTCTTTACACAATTTCATTAACTGCAAGATGTTTACAGTGCTTATACACGTAGTTGATGGCCACAGGTGCATTTTTATACTAGAGCCATAACCTAAGTTGCTGGACTGAATTGCATTTGTTCAGGTGTGTTAGAGGTTAACCAATGTGAACCTGGAAGAGGTTAACCTATTGAAAAATGGACACTCAACACTGTTGTCTTTTACTGAGGTTTTGTAGAGTGCTTCTAGTAGACATCTCTACGGCTCTGTATTTAATTTTGAAATAATTTTGGTGTTTGGATTACAGCTGTCGGTGCCGACAGCGACTTTTTGTCGGATTCAACTATTACACCAGAGGTATTGTCTCCAAAAGACAAATCAGTTCCTTTTTCACCAAGTTCCTCTGCTTTTGGATCAGAATCGATCAATTTTGGATCAGAATCAACAGATCATAAGCAGTCTTCAGCGGAGCTAACATTGAAATCCACAGATCGAAGACAAGAATCTTTAGCACATCAATCAGAAGCTGTTGATCTTTTATCAGAGTCCAGTGATCTAATCTCAGAAGACAAAGATCAAAAGTCAGAATCTTTTGGTTTGAAATCAGAATCCATTGAGCCTATACCAGAATCGTTTGCTGTCAACTACAATTCTGCTTTATCTAAACCAGAATCTGCCATTCTTACACCTGAAACAATTAACTTAATATCTGACTCGAGTCATTCTAAATCAGAATCGATCAAAATCTTACCAGAATCGATTGATTCAAATCTAAAATCAGAATCCATCGGTATTTCCTCCAAACCAGTCAGTTTAGATCACGGTTCAACAATTACAAAAACTGTACCAGAGAATCTTGCTCCAGAATCGTCAAATAAGGATTTGGATGCTGCCAGTCCTAAACAAGAATCCTTCAAAGGAAAAGGACAGATGTCACAGGACTCGGCAATGGACGCTGGTAGGGGATTGTTCAGCCCAGTCCTTGAGAACAGAGGATGTGCAGATGGGGTGGATGTTATGGTCAACCGGACTAACTCAGACATAAGTCAGCCTGTAGTTGATCATACAGAACCAGCACTCGGTGATTCTCGGACAAAACATACTCCTGAGAGTAAGAAAACTCAATTTTGTCAGAATTAGATATCCGATGAGCCACTCAATAAGTTAGGACTAATTAATTTTAAAAAATTCAAAGAATATGAAACTATGCTATGCAAGGGAAAATGATTAATTGAAATAATTATTCCACAAATTAACTACTTGAGATTATGTCAGTATTAATTTGCTAATTGAATCATTTCACGATTGCGTAAATGTAATTAAATTACATCAAGATTAAGCAACTAATTAATTTAATTACTGAACTAACTGTAGCATATACATTTGTACATGCCTACATACTGGTTTCCTTGTGTTGCCTTGCGTACTTGCCATGGTCTACTTTTCCGTTTTATTTGATGCTTAATCAAATCTACTGACTTTTGTAGTGCTCGCCATTATCAAAATATCAAGGCATCAATTGATGGTTTCTTCAACTGAAACTGCAGTCAAAAGATTGTAACCCGTTGGAGATGCAAGTCAGAATGAAAGAAACCGAAAATTATTGTGTTTTTATGTATGTGTGGATTATGGCCCTTTGAGAGCTTCACAAAGGCAACAATTGTGAAGTTGAACTGTGGCTTAACAGACGAGTCTTTTGTTTAACAATTTAACGACGAGCTGCATTGGTTTCCCCTTCGCTTTTAGTACACTCTCGTCGTTAAATTGTTAACAGATGAGTTGTAAGTTTAACAGTTAAGTCTTAAGTTTAATAGATGACTTGTGAGTTTAATGGCTGAGTAATCATTTTGAGTGGTAAACTGGAGTTTTTTGTGCATTAGGTGGGGTGGAGTTGTTTGGGGCTGCTGTCAGTTCATCACAGTCGCAGACAGTGGATGTGGTTGAGGAGACAGAACAAAACGAAACTCCGACTCTATCATCTCCGACGCTGCTTCTTCCGAAGGCAACTCTGCAACAGTTCTGCCACTACAGCAGAGATGTATGCTGTGTGAATGTTGTTCTTTGTGTGATGTGCAGAGGCATTGATCACAGTTAGATGGGAGAGGAACGTGTGTCCCCAACATGTAGGATGGGAAGACCCATGGTTATGTTTCCCTAAAATATTTCAGCAGATTAGACAATTTAGTTTTGTCCTCCACTCCAGTATTTAGGTTTGGGAGGCACCCATGGTTATGTCCACTTGATATTTAGGATGTTTAGAGTTTTTTTTTATAATATTCGTGTTTACTGGCAAGCACAGACGCAGTAAGTTACATGTACACTGAAACATGACTGTACAATTATCAAGATTTTAACACGTCTTGGCAGCCTGTAAGGCGCCCACTTATTTTACTGCTGCCCCTAGGGAGTGGAAGGCTGAGTCGACCTAGAGGGGGCTTGCGGGTATCGAATACGTCTTTCAAGGTATAATGCTTTTTAGGCCAGAGTGTTACCATTCATCTATTCCCCCTCCCCTTCTGTTCTATTGGTTGTCCCCAGTATTTAAAATGCAAAAAGGTAAAGTCCTAGCAAAATATTTTGTTTATGAGGATTCATATTTGCAACAAGTAAATTAATTAAAATGACAATAATAATGAAAAATAGTAATTGATTACATTTGCGTCTTCTGACAGGATCTGATTCAGATAGTTCTTAACCAGCAGAGGGAGCTCCGTGAAAAGGAAGCCCACATCCACGACCTTGAGAACTACATCGACAACCTCCTTGCCAAGGTCCTCGATGTGCAACCAAGAATCCTTGGTTCTAGTGACACTTCTGGTCCTCAATCCACATCGCAGTCTGCCGGAAAATCCAGTCTTCCCTCGCACCCTGGAAACGTCCAGGCTCCGAAAGCAACAGAGACTTACGTCGCCTACCAAAAGGTAACCAAGGAGACGGCTGGCCCTGACCACATCACTATGGTTACTTCACCTAAGCCTGCAACAAAGAAGCCTGGATTTCTGAACGTTTTGAAGCTGAAGAAGTGATTTTGCCATGTATATTGTATAATGGCACTGGTGTAAACTTGTCCAAAATATTGGGGGGGGGCATTTGGTTATTCATTCTACACTTGTTGCATTGGGTGTACAGTTCATATCAATTATTGAGGGGGCACGTGCCCCGGCTGCCCCCCCCCCGAGAGTCTACGCCTATGTATAAGGGGGTGGGGGTGGTGATAAAACTTAAGTGCACTGCAGGACAGATACAAATGTCTCATTGACTGAACACTTGAGTGATTTAATGACTCACTTGAACCATTTTTCGACGATTGATCCGTCAATTAGCTGATTGGTGGACTCGTTCACTCACGTTCAGATCCTACAAATTGCTTTATGAACTTATTCAGTGAACAGCCGAGTGATTTAATGGCAAGCTTTAACGCTGAGCAAGTACTAAAATGTGTGGAAACCTAATCCCTCTTGTCGTTAAAGGGTTAATGAATGTATACTTACTATGAATGATTTATCACTTGATTTGAATTAGTAATATCATTCATATGGTTGTTACATATTTGTTTGCTTCAAATTGATTAAGTTCCACTCAAGTAAATTTTGGCATTTCTTCAGGAGAACCATGATGGCTTTCCTGACAAAACAAAATAATCTGAAGCATCTTCAAGCAAGTTTTATTCTTGGCTTTTGCAATAATTCACTAAAGTAAATGCTAAGTGATGCCTGCTTCTAATTATATCTTCCTTCACTTTATCATAACCATAACATACTATTTTATGACATTTCCCCCACATAATGATGGTTGTTGGTTAAGACCGTGAAAAAATTCATCATAATTATATATCGACTCCTTGGTTACGACTTGTCTAAGCAGAATGCAGACGAGTACCACCTTGTGAATTAAATAACATTTGCACAATGGAGTTCTAAGCTTGAGAAGTAGTTCATGAAGCAAACCCTGGGAAGTGACCATGAGTTAAAAGTATTAACAACCTCGTTGTTTACTGAAATCTTTAGGCTGAACATACAAAGGTGGGTGCCCTATCCTTGGTGGCGTCATCTACCCACAGACAATGTGCGGCTGATGTTCTCATTTTTCAGCCATGTTCGCTACAGTGCACTCGTGGAACAGAAATCTGGAACCACCAACCTATGGGTTGATAGTCCAGTGACCACTGACTTGACTGTCATGCACCTTGTAAATACGACAAAATTATTAAAAATTTTGTAAGAATAAGAATAATGAATTGAACCACATGGTCAATGGTAGCCTGACAGATCTGATATATTCCATCAGAAGTTCCACTTGTCTAATATTTTACTAAGATTCACAATAGTGTACATGAAATAAAAATATAAAATATCTGCCCAATTAAGTATCAGCACCAAAACATACAGATGAATTAAAAAGTTTAATTATTTGTTAAATACAGTCAAAAGTAATTGCAACCAAGAGTAAAATATTTTCATTGAATACTAAACTGTAAGTCACTGAGCTGATATATATAATCAGCGCCATTTTCTCTTCGTTTAAAAAGTTTGGAACGCAGCAGCTCAAGGAAAAAACAGCTAGAATATGTTCAGTATAAAGTAACCATGCTCATATCTAAGATGCCCGGAGGTTATGTACGTACATACATGTACATTTCAATATGCGGTCAATTTCACACGAACCCATGAAAATCAACCTAGTAGCTGTTTGGCCACGTGTTGACTCAAAAGGTGAAGATGCAAAATCATGTACACAAGTTTTCATTTCTCGTCTCAGGTTACTCTTGCACTGGGCCATCCATTCAAAACAACCAGCCTAGTCTACACTTCTTTACAAAAACATATCTGTAGCTGTTTGAAAAGATTATCCATTAGTTATTTTACTTCTTGGGTTAAAGTTTCTGTTGTAGTTACCGTTGGCTTTTTACATTGTTTTAAATGTTGCACTCCAGCTGGAGTACCTTCAGTTCTTCATTTGTCGCTCTACATTTGTATCATGTTATAGGTGGCTCCATTAGCAGGACTTTTGAAACCCATGGCAGAGAACTTTTTTACATTATTAAGGCAGAACTTTGTTCAATACATAAATGAATGAACATACAGCTTACTGCCCATAGCAACCATAAAATACCAGCTTCTGTAATGACAGCCACATGGCAACAGTGGTAAGGTAAGAGTTTTCATTTATTAGTTTTTATTACATGACAATGGAAATCGGTTCTCATGAGAGGATTGGTCCCCAACCTGATGGATCTTGTTACTGAAGCGCAAAAACAAGAACAGTAATTCAACAACTGGACAACTTCCTTATGGTTTACAAGAAAACATTTGTCAATTCAAATTAAGACTTCGATTCAACACCCAGAGGCAAAAGGTGAACCAAATAGCCACCAGCCATCGAGCCACTCATAAAAACCACAAAAGGGAGCCATTTTCATTTACTAAGCACCCATTCTAAATGAAGTAAATGAATCGTCAACCGACAACTAAATAAAACCGTTTCTGAAAACCAGAAGAAACGTTGCATCCCATTTTCGTTCTAGTTTATTCTAAAAAAATATCCAGTCCATCTTTTCGGAACTTTTCGGAACAGTTAACAATTACCGGTAACAGACTTCAGTTCAAGTAAGCCAGTAAGAACCAGTCGCAGCCAGTCAACGCAGTCTCTGTGAATCGCTAGGCAGATTCACTTGAACTGTCCTCAGATTCAGATTCATCAGATGAATCGTCATTGCTGCTGTCATCGTAAACATCTTTCGTCGTCAGACGACTGGATTTACCCTGAAATTATATTTTTAATATTTTTATTATTAGTGATCCAATCAATATTCATTTATTCAGAGGCTGACAAGAACACAACTTAGTTACATATAATATTACTACTATTACCACCACCATGAACACCACTACTAATAACAAGATTATTATTAGCATTATAACTATGGAAACCTCATTATTATCATTGTCATTATGTACATGAATGTGTCAAAGCATTTATATAGCACCTTTTAAACCTGACAGAAATGCTACTTATACAGCTACCTAAGTAATCAAAACAAGTATGCCTTAACACTTTAATGACTACCTGCACTGGTTTCTCAGTCACTTTTAGTACACTCTCTTCACTAAAATGTTACGGTAAAAATGACATGTACATAAATATTCAACAACATTACAGACAGCAACGGCCACACAATTTTCAGTTTCTTGTGTAATTCATCAGCCAGCCTTAAAGCCACCCACCCACTGACAGCCAATCAGTGAGTCAGCTACCTATTCACCCACCCACCCAATCCACCCACTCGAAACATCCATACAACTCACCTGAGTTTGAGTGTTGGTGTTTTCGTTGAGCTGCTTTGGAGCAATCTCTGCCTCACCTTCGCCAGACTCCGAACCCTCAGCTTCATCTCCCGTCTCTGACTCGCTTGAGCTCGTACCATCGGCGTCATCACCGCCCTCTTCCTCTGACGAGTCGGCTGCTGTGGTTTCAGAACTAGCATCACCGTTCTCGCCATCCTCTTCCTCCTCGGCTGATGAACTCTCATTTTCCTCTTCAACCTCCTGTAGCATATATTTACATTAAGATTTATGGTATAGCAAGATAGAGGAACACGATGAAAAGTAAGATAAAACAGGTAGCACATGGTATATGTAAGGTAAGAAACGTTAACACTTCGTAAGGTAATAGTCATGAAAGGTAAATTATGGCAGCGCAACACTAATGCACGTATATTGAAAAAATACTATAAAATATACTGACTGAATTAAATGGAAATGAATGAACATACCTCTTTCTTTGCCTTTGGCTTTTTCTTTGCTGGTTTATTTAATTCTTCATATTTTTTACGATCCTTCGGCGATAAGCCCTAAAATTCAAAAGCAGATCAAATTCGATCATCTTAGCTTCTGACTTCAAAAATCATTCAGAAGCGGCAATACTACCAGATTCTGTCTTCAAAATTTTATTCATTCAATTGTATTCACATACTTACGCTCAAGCATCTACATATACAAAGGCATGCATACGTACATACAAAAGAAAGAAACAATGACGTAGCCTACCTTACTCCTCTCTTCTAGCCTCCTTACATTTCACTTGATTCGTAGTAACCTCTCTTTATACAGTTGGTTATATTGTTTGATTGCAATATGTTTACCATGTACAGCGCTGTGCTTTTGTTAGTGCAACGCTGTGTATGTGCTGGTGCTTCTTAATAAAGAATATACTTACTAACTTCTGGTTTTCCCTGACCAATAAGATTTTGAAAATGACTTCTCCAACAGATTATGATTTTTATTATGACATTCATTGATTGATTAAGTTAAAACCACTACAGAAGTCATTCAATAAGGACATGCACACATATACACACACGCACACATACCTTTTTAAACTTTTCGAGGTCCTTGCGATACTGAGTCCACATGAGGTCCTTGCGTTTGTTGTGCTGTCGTTTCTCGTCCTCGGACATACCCAGCCAACGTTTTCCAATCTCCTGGAGTCGCTCGTTCGCCTTGACGTCCTTCAACTGAGTCAGAAGCTCCTTGGAAAATAACTGGTAACCGGAACTACGTCACAAAAAACACACACAAACATTTACAATATATTCCTTTGGAACTGAAAGAAATAATTTAATAGAATTATATTATTGCTAGTACAATTATTATTATTACTATTATTATTTACTATAACATAATCACTTACATTTTTCCAATTACACTAACAATAAACATTATAAAATACTACCAAAAACAATCAATACTAATTAAAGCCAGAGGGATCAAGCCTACATCAGGTAAAACAATCACAATAAACAATAACGAGTTTTATGGCACCCAATAACAGTAGCGGTGAGGACACTGATTATGATGATGATGCTTGTGCTGACGAAGTGATGAAAAAATTGATGATACAGGTAACAATTATGCTGATGATAATGACAATGAAGATGATAAGTTGCTGATGAATGTGCTGCTTACTGTGGAGGCTTTGGTGGTTCTCCAGGAAATTTAGCCTTCTTCACCTTTTTGTTGGAGGCAGCAGGTGGTGGCACCGTTTCTCTGAAAACACAAAATTAGATTATTATTATTATTATTATTCGTTTACTGACACGTTGGCAAACCGCAACATGGTACATGAACAAGACTAAGTGACAAAATAAATTAAAGACTAGCTCGACAGCCATAATCCACTTAAATTGGTAACAGGTTCAAGTTAGGCGACTATTTAAGGGCAAGGTACAGAACTCTAGGAATAAAGTTAGAGTCGTCCTTGGGAGGGAGAGCAAACTCATGCAGTCGCATACGTAGTTTGTAAGATTACATTACAAGTAAGGTATGGTAAGGCACTAGAGGAGTTCTATAATGGATATAATGGTAAAGGAAAGCCTCATACTCTAACTTAACTAACCTTGACATTTTTAGTCTACTTTTTCATTTTATAGCCAGATTATTCTTTCACAACTTTGATTATTTCATTTTACAGCAACTCTGCTAAATTTGATTAGATCACTTTTTCATTCTATAACTTAACTGTGTCATTTCACAACTTTGTCTATTTCATTTTAAAGCTATGACTATTACACATACTATATCAATTTCAATTTCTAACTCCACAAATTGATTCCATCACTTTTTAACTCTGTAACTGCATCAGTTTACAACTTTACAAATTCCTTCTACAACTCATGCAATCTAATGAGAACAACATACTGTGCTATCTTTTTCTTTTCCTGTTCTTCCAACTTCTTGTATTTTACCTGCAAGAATAAACAGCCATTGTCTTGACTTTCAGTTGCTGGTTACTGGTCATATATGCTCAATTTTCACCTCTATTACAACTGTGCTTTCAAACTGCCCTCCTTCCAAAGTTCCTAAGTGCACACTTGACCATACAACAGAACAGCGATGGTGCTGAGCAATTGTGAGTGAAGGACTTGCTCAGTCCTTACATGGTTACCAACTTAGTAAAGGTTCGAACCAGTAACATCTATATCAAAAGCAAATCTATATCTCTTCCTTTGATAAGAATCCTGCCAATTCATTAAACAAACATCTACTCCATATCACAGTAAAGCTGCATAGAAACAAGACTGGAGTGAAATCCATACAGCAAATGAAGCTACATAAATATAAAAAAACACCTAAAAATTTAGGTTCCTTGTAACCCAGAATGTCTTGTAGATACTTTTTCTTACAATACCAAGCAGCACAATGTAACACAGAATGATATTACAATAATTATCACGTAAAATAACACAATGCAATATCACATAATGCAAGAGAATGCACCTTGTCTTTTTCATTGAGACAATTGTATTCTTTGACTAGAAGTCTCTGCAGTTCATTGTCATCCATCTGAGGAAATTTCTTTCGATAATCCTCCTTCTTGTCATTTATGAATAAGAAGACCGCAGCGACTGGCTTCTGCGGTCGTTCAACCGTGACAGAATTCTAAAATCATTCACAGCACCAATGCACATTTAAAAATCAACTTCTCGAACTCAGCCATTAAATGAGTGGACTATCTCAATACTCTCAGTCATTAGATTAGATAGACGGAGAAGACTGGCAAACTGGCTTCTTATAACACGGCTAAGAAAAATGAAGTTGCTAACAACTTACACATCTGAAGCAGATGTTAGATAACTTAAATTTGAGCCAATATACCATTCCCACCGTACCATTTCTTTAACTGCAATGGTTTCTGCTGCAAATCGTTATCGCTCAAGTTACCTGAGGTGATGCATTGGAATTTGGCGGCTGTTTCTTCTTCTTATCGTTTTCCTCCTCTTCCAGTTTTCGTCGCTCCTCCTCAGGAAGCCCCTGCAGATATTTCTCATACTTTATTCTGTATTCCTGATTTCGCTACAAAAGACAAACACCCAGCATTTCTTATATCTGCAGTAAGGTACGATAAGGCAAGGCAAAGTAACTATGGTAGGCTAGAGTACATAAGGAAAGGACAGGGAAGGTAATATGAGGTAATTTAAGGTTAGAAAGGCAAGGCGATCACCAAATTCAACCCAGCCAAAGTCCTGAACTGCGAAATAGATATAAACAAAGTAACCAATTGGTTTTGGTTCTCATGAACCTATAGACCGACTGAACAACCCGCATGTACCTCGTCCGCTTTTAGGTTGTAGGCTTCACGTTTGTCCTCGCTCAGCTTCTTCCAACGTCTTGAAACCTCGCCAAGGCGCTCTATGTTAGGCATATCGGTGAGCAGAGGCAGTGTTTCAACGGTGAACAAGCTATAGCCATTTCTATGACAACAGAAAAACCCAAACATCAGTGAGGTAGAAGGTCACACAGTAATATACTGTAACCAAACCATTATAGTGTCACTATAGTGTCATCTAGGTACTCCACAAAGGTGAATTCTGCTACACTAAACAACATTCATCTACACGCAAATGAACTACAAATGGCTTGATAACTCATCCAAGAAATTTTATATAGCAGAATTGGTGGTAATCATCGTCATCATCATCATCATGACCAGCATCATCCTAATCATGATCTCCGTCGCCACTATGATGCTCATGGGGCGTGGTGGCTCAGTGGTAAGTTGGGCGCCTTGTGACCGGAGGGTTGCAGGTTCGAATCCCACTCTAGCCGCTGCGTACGGACCTTGGGCAAGTCCTTCACTCGCAATTGCTCGTGGCGCTTCGGCGTGAAAATTCCGGCACAGTATCAAATGCTGTAGTCGGGAGCGCCTCTGAGTAGTAGTTGACTTCGAGAGGCGCTATAGAAATATCCGGAATAAATAAAATAAAATAAATAAATTACCAGTATTATGATCGTAAACTACATAACCACCAGCATTTGTATCACCATGACCGTGATCATCATACTGGCTATCAACAATGTTGTCATCATCATCATCACAATCGCATGTTCTGTTTGATTTGAAATGTTCTGTTAATAACTTATATCATTATATTCAAGGAAAACTGATCGTCATTCAAAAGTAATTTTACATTACTAAAGGGGGCCACGTTAGCAGGACAACTCATCCCTTACAGGTTCCATCCTCTGAAACCTTCACAGTAAAGTCTTGATCAAAACTTCAGTGTAATTGTAGGCTCATAGCCACCGTCATCGCATGACTGCTTACACAGGAGGCTTTTCAGGTTTTCCATCGTATCGATCTTTGATCTTTTGTTCTGCCTTGCTGAGGAAGGATTTGACTGGTCGTGGTTGATACTCTGGATGCTCCAGGCAGTACTTCTCAACAGCCATCTGGAAATAACCACAACTGAGAATCATACACTCGATAAAGTGGAAAAAATTTTCTAAGTTTAATATCTAACCTAATACGTCCTCTAGCACCGTTATCGTAATGCAGAGAGCATCAATCGATCGTCCCTTCAAATGAATCTGTAAACTGTTTCCGATGCTTCGTCAAAATTCAGTATGTCAGAAAAAAGAACAAAACATTTTTCCTTTGTGTTGCATAGGTTTTTTAATAAGACAAGAGATGTGACAAACAGAGTAAATAACTAGACAAGAGGAGGCTAGATAACAGGCTAGACAGCAATACAGTTGTTTCATTTGAAGCACTTGCATCCACTTGCAAAGTCAGATAATCAGCAATGATGGTAAGCAATCTAGATTTCAATAAGGTTAGATAAGACAGCGGCTACTTTTCTGATAGAAAATATTAGATTACTAACATCGTATTTTTCTTTTGCTTCGATCGCAAGCTTAATGTACTTGAGTTTTTTGTTTTCACCAAACGCAAACCACTGACTCTTGAACTTCTCGTAAAGCTGCTTTCGACTCACCTGAAAAGACAAAATGCAAAAGACTTCAATTCTCTTCACAAGCACACCTACAAATCCATTTGATGATTAATTACTGTAGCCACAACTGGTCAGAGAGTGTGTTTACATTAATCACAGCAACCTTTCTGTGGTCTGGAGCTGTTTTTTCATCTGCCAGGTAGCCTCATGGACAATGCACCTGAGATGTCCTAAAAGGGCATTACACTTGTTCCTGAAATTTGAATTCTGTCTTCTTATTACCCAACTACTTATACACACATACAAAAACCTGCCAAATTAAAAGTGACTTACCCATATGGACTGAAAGAACATCCATGGTAACCTAATCCAATGCCTTATACAGCCGTTATCTTAAAGCAAAAGGTATCAACTGACAGTCACTTCAAGTAAAACCAATAACCTTTTGACTCCAAACTTAAGTCTTCTATAATGCTATCATCATTATGCACAAGACATCAATCATAAATCACTCAAGTCTTTCTTTTTTAGCCATGGCTGAGCTGGGAGCGCACCTGAGTAGGTATCTTGAAGGAGCTCTATATAAATTTTCAGAATGAATGAATGAATCCACTGCTTCAAGTGAAATGGTAGTCAAGTCATAATCCAGTGGAGAAGCTTGGTCAAAACTAAGTCTTTGTACAATCTGGTACAATTCAGTACAGTTTCTAATAGTTTTCTTGCCATTGACTTACGTTGGAGTCTTTTTCGTCCAAGTATTTCTCATTAATGAAGAGCTGCATGGCTGTTGTGCTCTTTGGCGGAGCGACGTGGAACGGATGTCGAAGAGAAGATGACGAAGACGTGCCTCCCGTCTTATCGTCGTCCTCAAACACCTCCGGATGATGCTTCCTAAACAATAGAAATCAAATAGACTGATCCTGATAAATCTTTGAATAATAAATAATATGAACTCAGATGGTGTTCTTACAATGCTAAATGAGAGGATCAAGTAAAATGGGTATGACATATTACTGACTTCACTTCTCTTAGCATCGACATGCAAGCTGATCTCTGTGTCGTCATTTACTCATTTTACAGCCACGTTCACTAGGGAGAGTTAAATTTTCTAAACATCTTTCTGCCCTGGCAGTTGTGTGAACTACCGGCCACCCGAGTGACAGTCCAGCATGCAAACAACAAGATTATCATACAACATTGATTAAACAGAGATCAAAGAGCAGGTGATTAGTTGATCAAAGAAACGCATGCATGGGTGTGTCTTTGGGTGTATCTAGACACCTCATATAGCACCTTTTAAACACCTTAAGAGAAACGCTTCACATGCACGGGTCTAGAACACTACCTGGGACTAATATTGCTGAAAGGGATATGAAGCCGATGAATATAGTGTCTTTGGTCTAGATTATGTGTGTGGCTGAGTTTTACTTCCGGGACCCTTGTACGGATCGGCTAGTCAAACATTAGTCGCTTATAGCTGAGCTTATAACAAAATAAAAACGACTTTTATATATAAGAAAACGCATAATTATGTCCTTAATTGTAAATCGCTAAAAAAACGTCTAGACCGATTCCATGTGGTGTATTTACTTCAAATCGTCCCCTGCTAAGTACCCCGGATGACAGCCACAAACATCGCCTGCGATGCATCGTAAAAGACGAGCTGATTGGCTGAAGCATTGCCGCTTCATATCCTTCTTTATGTTTTCTGCCCACCGGCAGGTTCGTATGACCAATGACGCCATCGTTCTCTGTCTTGTGCTCTTCTCTTCAGTCCACTGTATCCTTCTTCTTTTGTCATCATCCAGTCTAACAGCATCGCCCTCGGTCTTCCTCGCGTCTTTCTCCCCTCCATCCTTCCCTCCATGATGTCTCTTAGCAGTGTCTCACTCCTTAGGATGTGCCCGATCCATTTCCTTTGTCGTCCGCGTATAGTACTTATGAGTGATCTTTGTTCTCCTACCATTTGCAGGATTTCCTCGTTCGTCCTCCGTTCCGCCCAGCTAACTCTCTCCATTCTGCGCCACACCCACATCTCGAAGGCCTCCAATCTTTTTATGTCGTCCTTCCTCATTGTCCATGTCTCGGAGCCGTACAGAACAACACTCCACACCAGTGTCTTCACCATTCTCTTCTTTAGATTCTTGCTTAAGCTTCCTCTCATCAGCTCTCCTCTTTTGTAGAATGCATCTTTTCCCATGGATATTCTTCTTTTTATTTCCTCGTGGCATCTTGCATCGTCTGTGATCACACTTCCTAGATAGCAAAACTTCTCCACCTGTTCTATTTCTTCTCCGTTTAGTGTGATCTTTATTGCTTGTGGTGTTATTTTTTACTTTCAGCAATATTAGTCCCAGACACTACTAATCAAATAATGGTCAGATAACTGAAAAAACCAACACTCGCTGGCTTTCAAACACAAGCAGAGCCAAACAAACAGCTGAATTCCATTGAATTAGACAAACCTGAACTCGACCATGGCCGCCTTCCATTCTTCCATCTCTTTGTTATATTCATCCATGAACTTTTTCTACAAAAAAAGTTTTTTTAAGATTTCTGACCAATTAGATTCCCTAACCTGAAACTTCCACCTACTGGGTTTAATTTCTTGGAAACTTTTGTTTATCAAAATCAGCAGTGTATTTAAAAGTTTTTCTAAAGTTAGTAGCTACAATATGCAAATAGTAGATTTGTAAATCATTTATTGCTCAATTATTTAATCAATCAGTCAATCAATTAACTAATTGATCAATCAACCAACCATCAATAAAACAAACCAATCAAGCAGACAACCAGCATATCAATCAGACAACCAATAAACCAATCAATCAATCAATCAAACCTCAGGATACGAGCCAATCAACCAACCAATAACCATTTCAATCAGTCATTAGGTGAAGGTCGCTAACCTTTTTCTTTTCTGACAGGTCAGCATACTTCTTGGACAACTCCTTCGTCAGATCTGTGACTCCCATCTTTGGATGCTTTGCGGCATACTTCTGGCGCTTAGCCATGAAGAAACGGAAGTACGGAGTCAATGGCTTCTTTGGCATATCTGGATGCTTCGTCTAAACATGTAGCAAAGTAACAACAGGTAATGCAACGACAGGAAAGGTACTGGCAGGTCACAATAAGTTGGCAATGATAAGTGTAATAGCAAGATGTAAGGTAACTATGCTTAAGGCAACAACCGGTAAAACTGAGGTGGTAATATCAGGTAAGGCAACATGACAGATAAGATACGGTAAGGTAAAGCAACCATACCATATTTTCAAACTATAAGTCGCTCCTTTGTATAACGTGCAGTGAAGCAAAACCTTTTGTAAAATAAAAACATGGGTCACACTGGCAGATATGGAGAACCTTTATATAATAAGTCGCTACCCATGACTCTCATGTAAAAAACTACAACTTATAGTCCGGAAAATATGGTAAGTTACCATACTTACGTTAA
This sequence comes from Allolobophora icterica, assembly GCA_963556255.1. Classification (NCBI taxonomy): domain Eukaryota; kingdom Metazoa; phylum Annelida; class Clitellata; order Crassiclitellata; family Lumbricidae; genus Allolobophora; species Allolobophora icterica. Next base: position 32,884,921 of record OY744611.1, read on the forward strand.
GTTACTCTAACTTACCTATTGTTATTATTTTACCTAAATTTGCTATGTCTTTTCTAGGTGCTTACCACTTTCTTTCCGAATGCATTCCACGGATGCTTCATCCATGTCTTGGCATCCACCAACAGCTCACTCATTGTCCGGAATCTACGCAACTACAAAACAGGAATAACTACAACTGAACAACACTTACAAGCAACAGACAACCGCCACATTTAAGTGACAACACACGCAGCTACATTGAAATGACAACAGCTACAAGCAACTCATTCAAGTCACAAATTTATAAACAGCTGCATGTCAAACAACTTTAGTAAGTAAGTAAGGAAATGAGCAAAGTCCTTAATGCAGCTGGCAAATACCGAAGTATAAATGGCATTTAATAAATAAAATCACCAAATAAATATACAAAGACCCAATTAACAAAAACTAAAAATATACATAAATACAAAGTAAAGAAATCATAAGTAATAAGTATTTCCTTAATTGCTTACCTCAGCAAGCAAACAAATCAAATCAGGTGCACATTTCTGCATGACTTTGGACACCTTATAAAATTTGTAATAACAATAATAACAATAATAATAACAATAACAATAGTAATAATACTAGTAATGATACTAATAAGAACAAATAATAATGATATTAATAATAGTAATATAATTAATAATAATAATGTATAGCATCTGATAACTACCTGTCAGAGGTGGTGCATACCTTGGTGGAGATGCGTAGCCATTCCTCTTTGCATTCTTCGGGTGAGTAGTTGCTGACCTTGACCTTGGACCAGCAGAGCTTGTCGGCCATTGTCGAGTACTTGACATTATCATCTGGTGGAAGAATCGCTTGGATCTGATCGATCAGAACAAGACGATCCTCTGGCTTCCACTCCATACCATCTGCAAACGTAAGGTAATCAAACCCAGTGAGACATAATGCCATGCAAGGTAATGTAATGAGATATTATCTAGTGTATGTAACATAAAGTGATGTAACACAATGTTATATTATGTAATATTACATAATTTAATGTAATTCAATGCCATACACAGTAACGTAATTCAATGTAAAGTTATGTGATTGAATGTAATTTGATCTAAATCAATATAGAGTAATGTCAGGCAATGTAAAATCAGTACAATGCAGTGCAATAAAATGTACTGATACTGGTTAATGTAATGCATGTAATGCTCCATAATCCAGCATAGTTCAATGTAATGTAATGGGATACAACGTTAATGCAGGAATATGCACATGAGTAAGAAACTGAATGAGTTAGTAACTGTACAAGTGAATTAGTCAGTGAATAAATGAATTATTGAGGAATTGTATGAAAGAATATTAAGTGAAATAGTGAGTTAAAGAAACAGTGAGTGAAGTAGAGAGCATATGAATGAGCGCATGAAAGCTACTATGAACAAGAAATAAAGCAACCAAAGTAGGAAAGACAAGAGAATAAATGTCAATGTGCAACCTGCTTCTTTTGCAAGCGGAAGTTTTATGTTGCTGCTATCATCGTCGTGCCTCAGACTATCGAGAGCTACAAAGAATAACAGGTCTGATCATGAGCAACAAAAACTTGATTAAGAGTACTTGAGATCTGATCAAGAGCAGCAGGGATATGATCCAAAGATGCAGAGATTTAATCGAAAACAAGGTTCTATACAAAGGTAGAGATATTAAGCGTGGACTGTTGGAACCGAAGCACATTCAAATCAGTGTAGCAATTCAAACTGATGACGTCATGGCGGGAAATGACAGTGATTTGATAAAGTCTTCTTCTTTCCCTTCAGGCTCGAATTAATCCCTCTTTGGAGAGGGGTCAGCCACGCGGATCCTTCTCTTCCACTTGTTTCTTTCTTGAGCATCTTCTTTCTTCAGTTTTAGGAGTTTTAGGTCTTGTTGTATCGTGTCTTCCCATCTCTTCCTCTGTCGTCCCCGACTGCGGCGTTCATATACCTCTGCATTCATGATTCTTTTCACACAGCTATCGTCCTCTTTTCTCATTACATGTCCATACCACCTCAGCCTGATCTGTCGTACTTTGTCAGTTATACATGCCACCCCGAGCTTCTTTCTGATGTCCACATTTGATAAAGTGCAACAGCTATATTATCAAAAGCAGCAGAAATTTAATCGAAAACAACAAGGATTTATTTAATCAAGACCAACAATGATTGATCAAGAACAGAGATCTGAATGAGATATCTTCTAAACAGAGACTGAGTACAATATCCCTCAAAGATTCAAGGAGACTTTTGAAAAATGATTGCACAAAATGTGAATCGATTGATCGTTGATTGGTTAACCAATCAATCATACTCAATAAATCATCAATCAATACCCATTCAGCCAGTAAGTAAATTGGTCAGTCAATAAGTCAGTTACATATTCACTCAAATCAGTCAACAGTTGCTTCATCAACCAATCGGTCAATCAACCAGCAAGCAAGTAAGTAAAGATAACAAGATAATTTAGTTAGTCAGGAGGTCAATCAATCAACCACTCAAACAATCAATGAAACCAAGCATGAATTGCTGCAAATTTCAAATCAATGAAGTGACTAATTTAAGGTCACGTAATGTAATTTAAACCCTTTAAATTTCTCGCTCACCCAGCTTTGCCTTGTTGTTGTCCTCAGGTACTGTAGGAACGACTCCAACTTTAGAGGCGCTGGATCGAGTTTCCATCTTCTTCTTCTTTTGCTTTGGTTCATTACAAACAGCTCCTAAAAGATCAAAAACAAATCTAAAGACTTCTAAAATCACAATGTCCAAGGCATTAGCTGATGGTTTCTTCAAGCAAAACCATAATCATAATTCACTGGAAAAGCTTGGTTGAAATCTGTTGGGCCAGAGAAACCAGTCATGCTATTGTGAGACAGCAAATTGAAACAGCGGAGTTATAAACAAGAATATGAATAACATTAAAGAACTAAAGGAAGAAAGGAAGGCACACAACTGGGCATGAAATTTCAAACGCCCTACGAAACACTTCAAACAAACAAGCGACTGTACAATTAGACCACAGTATAATACGTTACAGGACAGTATGGTGGCATAGTAGTTCACCAGCTGGTAGCCCAGATTATAATTCATTCAAGCATTCAGTAACCCCATAAACAATTAGTTAACCCAAAACCAGTTAGTGAGCCCATAAACAGCTAGTACACCCAAAAAACCAGTTTGCAAGCTAATAAACCAGAACTAATGAGGCCATAAACCAGCTAATTCACTCATAAAAAGTTTGCAACCTCATAAACCATTAACTTGGTCCATCACCCATTTAGTTAGCTCATAAATCAGGCAGCAGGTTGTCACATGACTTGAGTGAAGCACCTGAACAGGCCGAACACAACAAATGGTTAACCAATCATTGACATAATTACTGCTGGGTGCTGACAATGAACTCTCAAAATCTCAAAGTGAAGCAAGGTCTTCAAATCACTAAGATAGTTTGGTGTTAACAGGAAATGACACTCAGTCACATCTGACACCGACCTACGCCTTAAATATCAAGTCAATAAATGACATAAATTGGCAAAAACAATATTCAAGGCAACAGCTATGTTGTGTCATCAATAACATATAATGCATACATTATAATGAATATATTATATATACACTATTATGTAATAATCTGCTGTGATGATGATGTGTGTGCAAATATGATGTGTATGTATGTATGACAGTATGTGTATATATATATATATATATATATATGTATATATATATATGTGTGTATGTGTCATATGTACATATATACAAACACATAAGCAGAGACAAACACATACATAAAAACACATACAAACATACATGTACTTAAATACACAAATACACACAAACATACAGGTTCGTGTACACCACTAAACCAATCTTCTCTAACCCAGTCACGTCCACAGACCAATTATTAAACCCTTCTACGCTAATTAATCAACGAACCACAGACTCCACCCATACAACCCAAAAACCAGTTAGCAACTTGTGTGGAACCATGTAACCTGGTCAGAAGAGATAACACTTCAGCTAAAGTTAATGCGCTTGATAACAGGTCAAGGTATAAGGAAACAGCAACACGTGCATTTACAAGGTAAAGGGGAGACACACTAGTTGACAGAAATTGTCATCATAAGTGCAGCTCTGAGGTCAAAGGACATTCGGCTGATGCACATACACAGGACAGAATATCATGAAACCTAAAACTGCTAAGAATGGCAAAATCAGCATCAACTACTGCACTACACAGCAACTCTACTGATCATATCTAATCTACAAACATCAATATCACTGTTATAATAATTCGCAATCTGTTCAAGATTAAAATAATGCACATAATCACCATCTATAAAATTCACAAAAATGTTGTCCTGACGTTGTACACTGTCTTGTATGACTCACATAGAACAACAACAACAGCAGGACAACCAATTCATAATCTTAGCCAATAAAAGCAGGGTAAAGCTGCATTTAATAAGCATGACCTCTGACCTTTGACCAATATATATTTGTAATCGTTAACTCGGGAGTTATACAGCACCCAAAAAAGCCAAGATGAGGGAACCGACTTATTCACAGGCACTCAGTCAAAACAAAATTGACAGAAGGTAAGGTCAAAACCAGTTACAGGTCACGATCCAAACGGACAGACAGGTGGCTAAGGTGAGTGGTGTTTACAAAGGAAGAGAGGGGCAAGTGGATGAGGTGGAATCAGGGTAGGATTTGTGGTAAATTCATTTAGTCATTAAAGCCACTAAAGTCATTATGAAAGACATTATGCACTCGTTAAAAATATATAGTCCAAATCAAGAATTATTTTTATTTGCATATAATATGCAAATATTTATATTGTAAATACACATATACATGTGTGACAGTATAGATTTACTAATGTATATACATAAGACATTTACTAAATTATGCATATGTATGCATGTATTAATATAATGTTGTCAAAAGTTCTGAAAACACCTTCCAAATTTTTAGATGTATATACACATGTACATGTTGTGCATGTATATCATTGTATATACATTATATATATATATATATATATATACACATGCACAATATATTGTATATATAGTCATATATACACCATAGAAACCTTGGAGCAAATGCTCCATCCAAGAAATAGGGGGGAGATCTGTCAGTGTGTGCCACCATTTTAGGGGGGAGAACAGGGAGGGGAAGAAGAGGGGGAAAGGGACATTACTCCAATGACTTAGGGGGATAGAGGCCCCTGTATATAGTAGTGTAAATATACATGACATTTAATAAATTATATATATATATATATGTATGCAATAAACACCTCTATATATACATACGAAAACGTACACATACAGTATATGAACATCGAATACGTGCGATTTACTTGTGCAGCGCCATCTGTCTGTGCGAAAACTGCCATATAACCGTTCTTCTACTTACTCACTACGATCCGCGCCGCGGCCATTTCAAACTCCAAAGTGGGGCAATAGAAGAGTTCTGGGGCCGAGGGTGACACGAAGGTGGCGAAACGAGGGCGTAAACACGTCCGCGGAGACGGCGGGGGACCCACCAGACGGCAGCCCAGCTCAGGCGGCCGACGGACAGTCATGCCCGGCAGCCGAGCCGCGATCGACGACAAAGCCTCTGCCGTCCGTCGGTCGAGGCCCCGACAGCCGGGCGACATCCGTGACAGGGAAGCAAGCGGTGCAAAGGTTCGCCCGGACCCGAAGCCGCACGCCCGACCGAGCGGGCGGCCGCGTCGACGGCTCGGCCGCCAGTCAATGCTGCTGTTCGGCCGCCGAGCAGGTCAGCACGAGCCAGGCGGCGCGAGCCAGCATCGGCGGGCGGCCGCTCGGCTCACCGATGACGTAGGGTCGACCGTGTCCTCCCTTCAGGTCCCTCGCAGATCGATAAAAACCCTTCAAAATCTCAAACTTCTACCCAAAAACACGTTCATAAAGCTTTAAATCGAACTTACCTTCGTGGGGAGCCTTGGCCGTGGAAGGGGCTGCGACGGAGGCGGCCGAAGTCTCGAGGCCGCCACCGCCGGAGTCCTTGCGGCGCCGCTTGCGCTTGTCCGCCGACGGCATCAGGGCCTCGCGAACGCCCATGAACGCTGCCATCTTGAGCTGTCGATGGCGACGGATTTCGAGTGGTTCCGCGTCGTAGTTTCAAACAAAATCGGAGCGGAAACTCGACGGACGTCCTCCGTAAACTTGCGATCGCTAACTTTTCACGTTTTTCTCGGATTTTCTGCGGATTTTTTTCAAAACATACGCCACCACTACACGAGGTCGACGCAACACCGCCGATAATACTGGTTGATGTGCCGTGAACCAATCGCAACGCGTATGAATATGCTAGTGCATCAATAACCTGGTAGCCAGCCAATCGAAAATAATATAAATATGGAACTAGGTTAAGTATACGATAAAACACACTGTCTGCCGAAACTGTTTAAGCATGTAATGCGGTTAAGTAAGTGGTTATGCATATTAATTATATGTCTACCAATAGCAGAATATCTAACTATATCGCTATGCAATTGTGCTAATTAGTGCTAATTGCTGTCCAATAGCACCGCTAGAAAGCGTGCTCTACAGTGGTGAAACCCGAGGTGAGGCAGAACAGAAAAATGATGTGGCGCTTTGCTTTCATCATTGAATCACACTGACTTACAAATTCATTTCTTTCGAAAGAATGTCTTCCTTGTAACTTAGAATGCTAACAATTCCTGTATAATTCAATTTTTTAGCGTAGGCCTATAGGAGATTAGTTTTTCTGCCAGACCGGCATAATTTTGGTCTAGAATGGCCTACCAATTTCTTGTCCACTTTAGCTTTTTGCATGGAGATTATTTTGGACATATTACTCTGCCAGTATTCTCATTAATTTTTGTCTCATTGTTTAAAAAGTGGGGGTACGGTACCCCAGTCCAAAAAGTGGGGTACCCCTCTTAACCAGGGCTGTAGGCGAGGGTATACGTGGGTATAGAGCGTATACTCACCTCTAGACACCGTATACTCACCTCAAAAAATATTTATATTTATTGATATTAAAATACTGTAGCGTATACTCACAAACTACTGTAGCGTATACTCACCTCTAATTTGTCTCGGAAAACTAACCGGTAGCGTGTACTCACCTCTAAATTTACCACTACAGCCCTGCTCTTAACCCCCTCCAATTACGCCTATGCGGCCAGATATATGCGGATCGCTGGAACTGGCGATCTCATAATTTCAAATAGTATCTAAATCTAACTGACTTTAGCTGGTCTATTTATAATTACTATAGCTGTAGCCAGAGGCGTCTACTCCATAGAGACCTTGGAGCATATGCTCCATCCAAAAAATAGGGGGAAATCCGTCAGAGTATGTGCCGTCATTATTGGAGAACAAAGGGAAGGGGGGAAGAGGAGGGATGGGAGGGGAAGTTACTCCAATCACTTCGGAGGGGATAGTTCAGAAAGCAGCGTGTGTGCAAAATATTTCATCTTACAAGCACTAGTATTTCATGAGCACGACGGATTATCACTGTAGATTTTTTATAAAGCACTTAGATGTAAAAAGTACAAATGACTTAAAAACAAAAATAATCTAGCAACTCAACACAATTTCACATTGGCAATAGCTGTATGTTCTTGTTGTTCAATTTAATCAAGTAAAAGTCAAGAATCTATACATCGAATATGTGCACGTAATTTGTAACATCCAAATTGTAACATCCAAATGTTGGTATAAAGCTATCGAAGGCACTGCTCGCTAAGCTTAAAACGATGTAGCTTCACCTTGGGAATGATGCTGAAAATGCACTATATTTTTTGACATCTGTTTTGACCAGATCAGTTCAAAACGCTTTTTTGACCAGATCAGTTCAAAAATACCCCCCCCCCCACCTGTCAAACAAGATCGCCACCACTGGACCTATTGCTAACTGGTGCACTGGATTCTTCAGCAAGTTAGGGCTAAGACATTTGATACCCGTCTAACTACTAGACAGGCATAAAAACTGTAATTAAATGATACTCCATTTCCAAACATTCCAGCCACACCAGTGTCTAATAATTTAGGCATTTTTCTCCAGCTTAATTACTCTACAAATAAAAAATTACACAAAACCACAGGTTTACCTTAACACAATGCACTAGCAGATCTAGAAATCGAATATAGGGAGGGGCCAATTTTACCAAAAGTCCAGGTATCTTATTGCAAAAAACTTTTGATGACCTTCCACACATTTTGTGACTTCCAATTTAATTTCCTATTTTTCTTCTTCCATTTCCTTCAACAGTATTATCACAGACTATTCCTATTGTACAATATCTTAGGGAAATCCTTGCCAAAATGGTTTGAGGTCCTACTCAGTGACATGACCCTTAATTAATCAAATAGGAAGTATGCCTGAATCATCGGCAGGACCTGCCTTTCAAGCAATCCAGGACAATCAGGTGAAAGACTGAACCATAATGTAACGTAATACAGGTAAACAGCGCCAGAAGAAACCAAATATGACGAGGCCAAGGTGTAAAGTTGATTCAGGAGGAATTCTCTGTTTCAAGGTCATTGTTTCAGCAATCTAGTCTTTAGTCGACACCATCACAATCATCATCGCTACTCTTTGTGTTCATGATTTCATTGTCTCTGTCATTATCGTCGTCATCATTCTCCTCTCCATCCGAAGCGCCTTGTTCTTCTCGATACCTGGAAAAGACACAGGTGTAGAACAGGTGAGGTCTGGTAATGAATGTATTGTTATTAACTGTAACAAATGTCTCTGCCACAGAACAATGGTTTTCACAAGGATCTTTTGGCTTAAGCACAAAACACAAAAGCAGCAGTTCATCAACACTTTAAACATTTGTCTATCCAAGCTACACCAGGAAAACTTGAGCAAGACCAATCCAACAGGCAAGTCATGGCAAAGCAAAGTATGGTAAGGGGCCATCTATACAGTACATCACAAAAAACTATTCTGGACCCAATTATTTCCAGTGGTCCGTATTTGTCCGCATATAGTATTACCCAACCCCACCCCTTTTCCGGACGTCTGCAGTTCAACGCAAACTAAGGCCTAAATTAAGCTACCCTCTTGATAGTGTAGGGCTACCCGCACTATAAAATGCAGTACTTTGTTACTAATGCTTTCACAAGGGACTCTAATTCGATTCTGAGCATACAGCTGCCAGTTTTCTGAAGCTGGTGTTTAAGGCACAGGCTGTACTGATATAACTGTATGCACCAAATTTAGATGTGGACATTTGCATTGGGCAAAACCCCTCCATTGTCAGCATTTTACCACATTTTACCATTTTATCACATTTTACCGCTTAACCTCTCTCTCACCTTTGTCAGATAAATTACAGTAAGGTTAGATTGCTTAAGATAAATACATAGCAAGTTAGGACATGGTAAAATAAGATGTGTCAAATTAAGGTAAGATTCCTCCTTGACAACTGAAACCTTACCTATTGAACCTGTCACCACGCCAACTGCTTAGGTCAGTCGACAGTTTTGTGTTGATATTTCCAGCCAACATGGATTCTGCTCGCTTCATTTCGGCTTCCTAAGGCAAAGCAGCAACACAACGGTAAACTGAGGCATCACCAGCTTATGCATGTATGTATGCAAGTGCACAAGTATCCATGTATAGCGTATACATGTCCTAGTATCTGTTTATGTATATATACATATATACATAAACACATGCATATATAATTATATATATAAATAGAGAGAGAGAGGGATGTATGTATTTATGTAAATAATTATATAGCACTTGTCTAAAACCTCTCAAAGGTCATGCAGCAACGCTATCTAAGAGCTAAAGAGGTGTCACTTAACATGAACTGGAATTAGTTTCTTGAGAGGCTAATGAATGCTGTTTCAACAGGCAGGGAAGTTTGATGTAATCTAAGGTGGTAACTGCTAATTAACTCTTTACTTATTCCTTAACTCTTTATTACACAAGCAGAAAGTCTCTAGAATTTAATTAAATCACGCGTTGCTCTCATCGTGCTTATCTTACCTAATAAAAACTTAATTCAGCAATAAGTAGACAGACATACAGAAAGAGAGATAAATAAGCATAAAGGCCAGCAGATATTACAACATGCAGCTAAAAACAGACACAGAAACACATACAAACACAGACAACCAAAGAGAGTATAGACAGACATAGAAGCAGAGAGCCAGACACAAAGACAGGCAGCAAAACAAAGGCAGACACACCATCAAAACACAGACGAAAAGAGAGAGAGAGAGAGAGACAGACAGAGAGAGAGAGACAGACAGACAGACAGACCTGAAGGGCAGCGTGGTGTTGTTTCAAGAGATCCATTCCTTCCTGGATTGAAATCAGTTGTGTTCCATGCGCATGTTTTCTCTCGTATGGGAACATCTCCTCCAGACTGGCATCATATCTAAAATGCCATGTGACCAGTAGCATGTTCATCATTAAATCATACAAAGAACAAATAAACCAATTTCATTGTTATCTCAATACAGGCACTAAAATAGAGGTCTATGGATTTAGTTAAACTTTATTTAGCCTGACCTTACCTTACCAATCCCTTCAATCCCTTCAAAGACAAATACTGTGTTGCATGTCTTGTATTCAATTAAACACCATCCCACCCTACCCCATCTACCATTCCCATACTACTCAACTCAACCAACACTACTCATTCTACCCCACCACAGATATCCTACCCTATCCAGCCTACTCTACTCAACTAACCCTACCCGATCTATACCGAACCCACCTAATCCACCCTATCTACTCATCCTACACTACCCGTCCAACCCCCTCCCTACCCAACTCAGCATAACTATCTCTTCATAGATGCATACCTGCTTTTTAATTTCCGTTGTGTTTCATTTCCTTGGTCCATCCGAGTGGTAGTTTGCGGCTGTGAGTTTTTGTTCGTGGAAGGAGACATAGTCACATCTGTAGATTCGCATGACTTATCTGTAGATTCGCATGACTTTCTTTCATCATTGGTTGGCTCACTCTTTGGCGTGTCAAGCGATTGACTCTTGACATTGGATAACTCTGGTTTTGAGCTTTTATCCCTTTTATCCTTCGTTAACCTTCAAATACAGCAAAAATTAAAAGTAGTAGTAGTAGTAAAAATTAAATAATAATAATACAAAATACCTACATTAAGGCCATTTGTAATACCGGTAACAAACAATAATTATTTTAATTAACTTCGCCACCGCTCGTACTCTGGCAGCGCCAGTCCCAAGTCTGGATAAACGAGGAGGATAACGCTAATCTTTGTTATCACACAGTGTCGTTAAACTGAAACTAGTACTACTAACACAATTAAAATTTAGTACTTGTAAAATTAATAGAATAACTACAGTACTAGCAACCTTTCACCTTGTCACCTTGTGCTGTCAACTCCTGGAGCTCTAGCGTTCGTCAGTTAGCAACCTTTCAGGTAAATTAATTATTGACTCTAACATCACTTATGCTGGCATAATTTTGTGAGGGGTGGCAGACTTCTTAAGGGTGCATGCCAGTGTGCCGTTAAATCATTTAAAAAAATATACTCATGTGCCGCTTGGAATTTTGCACAGTATATGATTCTTTTATTCACATACATTTTAACTGACAAAGTGTAAAAGCAAACGAAATAAAAGACATTATTTCAAAGATACTTTTAAAAAAGTACTAAAATAAAAATCCTTCATAAAAGAAAATGTGGATTCCTGGAGTGATTGTGTATTTTGATGTTTGACATTTTTTCAGACGCTCTGAATTCCACATGCCCAAAAAATTTGGATGTATGCCAATTTGGGCACGCATGCCATGGGTCCGCCACCCCTTGTTATAGTAACTGTCCACATACATACATACATACATACATACTCGTACAAGTAGTATAATAATTCATTCATTCGTAGATTTTTAGCCAATTTATCTTACAGACTAGGTTGTTTCTTCTAATAATTACCTTACTTTACAGATAAGTTAAACAAACTTATCCTTAAATAACAGGTAAGTTAAACCATTTCATTCTAATACCTACCTGTTTGGTTTGAAATTCTGCGGATGCATCTTCATTTTGACATCGCTGTTTCGTTTTATGACAAACTCATAACTGTTTGCATAGTTTATTCTCTCGTCAGATGGATCACCCAATCGTATTTGGTTCAGTCTTTCAGCCGCATCATCCACAGAATTTCGTCGCTCCAGAGCTTTTTGGATTTTTTCAATAAACAACGCGATCTTCTTACCATGGTCCGGTAAAGACTTGATGAGATTCCTAGTAGCAAAACAATTGGCAGTCATGCCAAACTTTCACATTATTATTAATGCTAAACTATAAATGAATGATAAAAAACAAGACCTGCATGTCCTTCTAGCCAGGGATGCAAAATATACCTTTTATCAACACAGCAAAATGTTCTCTTTTGTCCAGGGTTGGGCTTGGAATGCATCTGACTAGATATCTTCAAGGGGTTTATACATGAATGTATTCATTTGTATTCATTCTCTTAATGAATACAAACCCTTAACATATATTAAAATGTTCTCAGTGAATGAGAAAGCCTTCAAGTCCAGGACTGTGTCTTTAAGGACTACAGCTCAGAGATATTGTCGCAAATGAGCAATTACACAACCTTCTCTATGTCAACAGAAGGTCTGTTACTCACAGTGGCATGCTGCCAGATAACACTGCTCAAACAAAAGTGCCTGACTAAAGTCTCTATAAACAGCTATATAGTGTCTTTAGAGATCTTTCACAGGAACTTTCAGCACAACGTTACTGTGTTCAAAATGTAATTATAACCGTGATTTGAAATTTAACTGTAAATGTCATTGTATGCAATGCATAAATGCGACAATAAACATAAACCTGACTAACTATAAATTTAACTGTACACATAAAGATATAGCAAGTGCAACGATCATAAAAATATGAACGAAGACAAAATGCAATGCTGATGGGCCAACATAGCACCTCTGATTAGACTGTACTGTGAGGGGCACATTATAAATTCATAAATACAATACAGTACAATGTACTACAAGCCTCGAAACACAGTTGTTCTCTGGTGTTGCTTACTTATTCTGGAGTAGTTTTTCTTGTTTTTCCAGCAACTCTTTCAGTTCCTCGACCGACTTTCGCTCCAGCTCCTTCTCCTTTTTCAACACTGGTGCTGCCTTCGAGAGCTTTTCCATATTTAACAGAACCCTAGTGTTAACAGATTAACTACATATATCACAGTCCTTTTTACGGATTCCGAACAACAGTTTTGTGTATTTGTTCGTGGCATCCACAACGGATATCTCTAAAAATATTTCCCATTTTACGCATTACCTCCCCATTCACCCTTTTGGAGATCCAATCTTCTGGTTGTATGTAGCGCTCTACTTCTCTAACAGTCCGGGGTATCCATAAGTGCCCATAAGTGGACAAAACAGCGCATGTGCCCACTTACTTATAAGTGGGCACATGCGAGTGACTGTTTCTCGTGAGTTAACACCTTTACAAGGCAAGCTAGTTACACAGTTCTAAATCCGATAATAGCCAATTCTATCACTATGAAACTTGCAGCAGTGAGAGGGTTTCTCAGTTTTGCTGACCAGTTGCGTTTCAATTAGTCAGCATTTCCACTACAACTCACATCCTTGTACAATTCACAAACTAGACCGTTGGTTCGAAGATTTCGACTGCTCGAAGTTCGATAAACTAAGACTTTGGGTATTGTGAATAAAACACATGTATCCTACATTTTGGTAATGTTACGTAAATCCACTTACCACAACGAAAGGCCGCGCAGCGATGGGCGATATTCAAGGATTTCTTTCACTTCCAAACGCAAAACAGCCGTAGCCTTAACTGTGACCCAGAAAGTGTAAAGATGACACAGTACGTGCTAATAACTGAAACGAATTCGATAATATTTTATAAAGCGAATAGTTTTCTTAATTCAATCAGTCTTTACCCTCCGAGGACAACCACTGAATCCAGAGCCTTCAATTATGCTGTGTACCAAGGATTCTATATTTAGTCCTTTCCTGTCCTTGGCTGTGTACCAAGTCCTTGGCTGTGTACCAAGGACTATAAGCGAGATATAGGCCTAGAGATTTCTTGTCGCTACCATTGAGGTCTTCATTGTCTTCAGGCAACAATGCGAAGATTGGTCCGGTCTCGAGAGAAGTCTGGTAGCAGCAAAGGTCTATTTGGACTGACTGAAGTGCACGAGATGCACTGTCAATTGTCAACATTATAACAATCGTTCCCAAATGATAAAAAACACTACGAAGTCAAATTTTTTAGTTAACAAGCTTGGGGGCCCTTGCGACCTCGGGCCCCTGGGTTTTGTCCACCCTCGTTAAAAATGGTTGTTACGCCCAGTGGCGGCGATCTTGTTTGACAGGTGAGGGGGACATTTTTCAGCGGCCGAAGGGCGGTCGGCAAAACCTCTGAGAGTTTCAGAATTTCGCTCTGAGAATTTCAATTTACACAGTTCTAAATCCGATAATTTCGGCATGTTTAAAAAAAGTTGATGACCTTTTTTTAGTCATTAATACATTTGATGACTTTTTTACCAATTCGTCTAACAAAAATTCTCGGGGGGGGGGGGGGAACCAAACGTATCTAGATTACACACTTTCCTTTTTTTACTTGTCTGGTAAAAAAAGTCAAAAAAATGTGTCGCCCTCACGCGCGATAACATTTTCTGACCTTTTCTTGTTGTTTATTCAAAATGTGGGGGGACCGATGCATGGCGTGTCCAGTGGCGTCTACCAATGGTGGAGTGTGGAGAATCGATCTCCATCGAACTTCAAAAGTGGGGGGGTTTGACATATTTTGACTGAAAGTGGGGGGGTTGCATTTTTTCATGATAGCTCTGATAATATAGCCAAATCCAACAAAGCAAAAATATTTAAAATCCGAAAAGGTCCAAAAAAATGTTCGCGCTACGCGCGATAATTGCTCTGACTCTCTTTGGGCACTGTCAGTCTATACGTAAACTCAGCAGCTATTAGGGCCTAAGGTAGAAAACATTCAGCTAAGTCATCCATTAATTACTTAATCTGTATACGCCTAACTGTCTCAGAATGACTGTTTCATTCGTTTGTTTTACGACGCCGTCATATCAAAGACGATTGGCGTCTCTCCCACTGCAGAATCTCAGAAAACACCAAAATGTGTATTTCAGAGGGTAAATTTGGGGGGGTTGATTCTCCATTTACTTTTGGGGGGGGTTAGACGCCACTGGGCGTGTCTCCCCACTGTTAGGGGTGGGGAGACTTGTCCCCTCGACCCCCCCCCAATGATCGCCGCCCATGGCAGCAGTCGGGACTCGACGTACTGTCTAATTATTTAAACTGTGGTAACAGTCCAGTTTTTTTTTATTTTGACATCACATAAGCTAGCACAGATAATAGCACTTGTAATAGCATCTGCGAGAGAGTAACTGCGGTTTGTTTTGCTCTTTCAGCGACGCTCTATTATGTTCAATTACAATTTATTAGGCTACAATAAAAAATTGCAGTGAGCTCATGAGAAGTGGAATTGTGTTACTCGTCGAACTCAGGCTTTTCTGTATCATGGTCGCTAAATTACTTACTCACTTAGCGCATTAACGATCATACGGATGACGTAAATTTAATTTAAACAACGTAATCTTGCTATTTTTACTACTGTGACGTCATTTTGACCAATTGTTTATGTTCCTTGGAAACGTCGAATCGAGGCGACTTGGAAGAGAGGAGACATCTTGTCGACAAGTAATTATGTCGAACATCGCCGATGAGAATCTATTAAAATCAACCGTAATCCTGATAATAGCAGCTGCGGGAGAGAAAATTTATAGCTACAATAGCAATAATATACGTAAGTCCAACTTTTCATCGAAATTTCTACCTCTTTAGTCACCGATTTTCGATGATTTTCCGCTAGAAACAAGAATTTCGTTTCGCTCTTTTTGTCAATTTGTCGTTTCGATCTATTTGTAGATTTTGCCTACATGAGCACTTTCTTACTGGGAGCCTAAGAATGTAAAGCTTTGATTACTTTTCTTTACGTCGCAGAAATAACATTTTAACATTCTGGTGCCATACTTTGTATTTACAGTTTTATGGACATCTGTTTTGGTTGTCTTTTACTAGAATGCAGAAATGTAATCCAGGAAAAGGTCATTTAGTGCTTTGCTAATGATTATTGGCCGTTTGTTGGCGATCTGCAGAGGAACACCCAACCAGTGCAGGTTGTTGTGCAGCAGATCAGTGACATGAGCATTGAACAGATGATGATTATTATTATTATTATTATTATTATTTTTTTTTGCACCAAGGTATACAGGATCCCTCAGGGACTTCAATATTAACTAATGTAAAAAAAAGTGTCCGGAATGGCCCTATTCATCTGTTTCGTGGCTGGCGAAAGTGCCCTTAAAAGCTACCGCGTTGAAAACGCTATATAGAGTTTTATTATTATTATTATTATTATTATTATTATTATTATTATTATTATTATTATTATGTTTTTATGCCCCAAGGTACATACGATCCCTTGTGGTCTTAAATATTAATTAAAAGAAGTAGATCATCTGGAATGGCCACTATTCCTCAGGTTCTGACAGAGGGAAAGTGCCGCGGAAAGCTACTGCATTGAAGCGTTGGATTGTCAACGTCAGGCGTTGGAAGAGGTATGATGTTTCTCGTACATCATCGGAGATGGTGCTCAGGCTCTTTCCAAGCGCTGTGATAAAGGCCAGGCCTTTATTATTATTATTATTATTATTATTTATTTATGTATTTATTTATTTTTTTTAAATTTATTTATTTTTTGCCATGAGGTCTTAGAGATTAGATCAGCTATTTTTCTATTATTATTGTTATTATTATTATATTATTATTATTATTATTATTATTATTATTATTATTATTTGTTTATTATTACTGCAGATGGCATCTGGGCTTTGATGGGGTAGGCTGCAGAGTTTAGCACCGAGTGGCAATTGTTTCCGCTCTAGTTCACAAGTTGGCAGAACCACAAGCAGGTTGTTGCATTAGTCAACCCTAGAAACTATGAAAACTCAGATGGTGATGTATTAAGTCGGGTCAAATGCCATCCATTCTTAACTTAAATGTACTCGATAAGCAGCAACCCACTGGTTTACCTCAGCACTTTTGTGATGGTTCACTGAAGAAGCAAAGTAGGCCCTATTGTTTCATCCACATAGCAGTGTTGAAGGAGATCATGTGCTTGCATGATCCTCTCCTCAGCTGTGTGTAATACAAAGAGGAAAGGGCCTAGCATTGGTCCTTGTGGAACACTGCAGATGACCAGCCTTATAAGTGACATCACATCCCCTGGACAGATTTTATGTCAGATTCAGAGAAACTGAGCGCTCTGTCCTTTGACTCCAACTGAGTGAGAAAATCGTCGAAACAGGATGTCATGGTCGACTGTATCGAATGTGGCTGGCATATCAAGTAGCGACAGAAGCTCTAGTTGGCACGTATTGATGGCATCAAGATGGATCAAGAAGCACAGTCTTGGTGGGGTGGCTGCCCGCATATGCAGACTGAAACCTAGGAAGAAGGTGTGATTCAGACTGGTACTTGATTAGTTATTAATTGGCAGTACTTTTATCTATGTCTCAAGACATGTTTCTAAAAGATAGAAACTGACTCCGAAATTAAAATCCTGTGTTTTTGTTAAACGTTTAGGGTGGTACAGCTATGCTATCAAAACAAAGCCATTGAATTCAGAGTCACGGTTGCACAGGAATTCATAGACAACTTGGAGCACACATACACTTGCATCACCTTGACGACAGGTGCACGGCTGCACGCCATGGCAACTACCTCCCAGTTGCAGTTGCAAATTCCAGCTGCATCCAAGAAACACCCTGCCACACAACCTCCTGGAGTTCTTCTGCCATTAACGATGAACAGTGGAACTGGTTTAACCACCACCACGTCTTCCTGGTGTTTCACATCCACTGACAACAAGGAGTGGTGTTGTTAGGCAAGCACCCCAGGTGCCTGATGTTATTCAACCTTCACGATGTGAGAGAATGGGAGATGTAGCAATCCAACTGACTAATGGAATTGGACATTCTCCGTCAAGTTCACATTCTGGCTCAAATGTGCATTTTGTTCTTGGTCTTCTACAAAAGGCAGGAAAAACAAGAGCAGAGCACCAACTCCACCAGGTATGTGGCTGGCTTTTTGTTGCTTATCTTTCGATGTCTTTTCCTGTGATGTAATCTGAGTTGATTCTTTCCTGAATATATTATGGAGCGTTTTCTTAGTAAGGAAATAAATATGAATGCCTTTACCATTCTGATTTTATAGTATGACTTTATTTTTAAAATAAGTGCATTTTTACTTATATTTTTTTTATGGTGAAGTTTGTGCTTGTAGCTCTTATGGTCGGTCGTTTGAAGCACATTTCTTTCACTACAGTCTGTTCTTTTTTGGTCATTGTCATCTCTGTTTCGTCTTTTGTCAGCCTGTATTCTTAGTCTTTTTTATGTTTCTCTATTCGGTGCAGAGAAAGTGATTTTGCGTATTCAAGGTTTAGAGAATAAACGAAAATAATGTTTTGCAGTAAATTTATACCTAGTTACTGGTGCTAGGCATTTTCTATTTTAAATGGGAACTTGGTGTGCTTTGATTTCAGCAGTGGCTGTGGAGCCCCCAAAAACAAAAATGGCGGATTGCCACAACTTCCCTGACACCAAACAAAAGAGAAGGTCCCTTCATCTGTTCTGGACCGAGATGAAATGTCAACTTCTTCTGATGGGGTCTTACACCGTTGCACCAGTCATAGGCACAGAACCTCCAGTCTGCACGATCGTCTGGCGGTCGATTTCACTTTGCTTTCCTTCGTGGGCCCATCTGGCTGAAAGCCCAAATATGAGACCATCAATTAACACTTCATCAAATTCCGGAAGCTGCTTGCACACCAATTGCCGAAATTGTGGAAGGATAAGGTCAAAACCGGTCTTACAGGCTCTTCGTACTACTGCTGCTATCATCGCTGTCCTAAGCCAGGGCTCTTCAGTCTGTGTTCCAATGGACGAAACCACCATTGGCTCTGAGCCAAGGCTAGACTCTTCAGTCTGAACTTCGACCGACGAGGAAGCCGCCACAGGCACCGAACCAACTCTGCCTTAATCTTGAAGTTCAGATAACTGTCTCGTCAAAGTTTTCTGAATGATGCCACAACTGGTTCCCCAGGTGTTACTCTCATTCCTCATGTCACCTATCCAGAGATGAACCCTCAGGAAAAAACTCAGAAAAAAACAATAATGATTGTTTGGAGAAAACCAACATTTTGCAATGTAAGTGTGGCTGACACTGCAGTCTTGCTCATTAACTAATTACTGCTCAGAGGGGCACCTAATTACCATATTGTGGCTGTATTGTATTGATAGATTAATCAGCAGTGGCTCCTGACCCTAAATTGATCCAACTGTTTAATTAATGCAGTACACATTTCAGAGGTCCTTAGCAGATGCCATATCTTGAAACACAAGTTTCTGAGTTTACTACATGTACCTTTTTCTCAGGTTACAGCCTGTTTTCCAGAAACAGGTAATTAACAAAAATTAAGCTTTGTGGAATTTAGTTTCTGTGGCCACTGTGTTTGTCTTAAGTCTGAGCCAAATGCCTCATTGCCAACATCGTTTTGAAAGTAAATTTAAACTTCATATGTTTCAACAGTAGAATTTCATGTGTGACGTTGAAATATGCAACATAGTAAATCCAACTGTAAAACCAAGTGTTACCGTCAAAAGATATTAGCAATAGTTATTTTACTGAGAAAGGTGGCACACTTTGTAGAGACTAGAGACCTTTATAAAAATGACTAGGAGAGTGGATCGAGATTGAGATATATTTCAGCTGAGGTGCAGTCGGATTAGGGTGGCATGGGCATCAGGTGGTATTCCACGGATGGTTGCCCATCTGAATTAGGCAAAGTAGGCAACTCAATGTTGCCTACTTTCTCCATACCTGCCAAGAGCTCCAAGTGATGATAGACTCACTTGGATTATTTGGATACTCTGTTTTCAAAGCACTGTGTGCTTTAAAAAAGATATTTTTATTTTAAATGTATAATTTAAAATCTTCTATAGCAATTAAAGGTTTGCAGTTTGATTCTGAATTGGAGTACAAGGATAAGACAGTTAAAATCTTATTCACACTCCCTTTATCTCCCCGAAGCAGCTAAGCACAACGATTTGCTGACCTGGTTGATTAAAGACTAGAACAAAAAGCTTCCTTATGTATTTCAGTGCGATGCCGACCAATAGGGCCGCCCCAGAAAAAGATGTGTGTTTTTCTTAATTTTATATTACTATTTATCTGTTGTAATGTGTAATAATAACCTTCGTTATTTTACTGTTTTTTTCAATAGGTGCTTGTGGATTTCGCGGTGACTTTTCTGTGTGAGGGGCGATGGGGTGGACTCGGTTGCACTGTGGCTCTGTATTGTCTGTGTTTTTGTTTTATTTTGTTATTGTTTATTGTTTTGTTTATTGGTTTTCTGTTTATTTTATTTATTTATTTTTTATTTTTATTTTTTTATTATCTTTATTATATTATTTATTATTATTTTTATTGTTTTTTTTATTTTTATTATTTGTGTTGTTTTTTGTTATTTATTTTCGTTTTTTTGTTTCTTTTTTATTGTTTTTTTTTGTAATAGTAGTACTGCTGGGCCTCTGGCGCGGATTAAAATCCCGTAAGCTCATTAAGGCAGGGGGCCTCTGGCGTGGCTTAAAATCCCGTAAGCCCACATATTGTAGGTTTTTATTGTTTTTTGTAATTTTTTGTTTATCTTTATTATTTTTTAAAATTATTTTTTATTGGTTTTGTTGCTTTTTTCTTCTTTTTTTGTTTATTGTCGTTTTTTATTGTTTATTATTTTTTTATTATTATTATTTGTATTGTTTTTTGTTATTTATTTTCGTTTTTTTGTTCATTGTCGTTTTTATTGTTTATTATCTTTATTATTATTTTAATTATTTGTGTTGTTTTTTGTTGCTTATTTTCATTTTGTTGTTGTTTATTGTCATTTTTTTGCCCTGGAATGAGCCGAGGGATGAGAAGGAGGTTGATAGCACTAGAAGAGAAGGATGTGGAATCAAATCACAAGTCATCAACGAAAAGACAGCCGCAAGAGCAGAACCGCAACTCAGAAACTAAACGAGACATAGACGCCGACTCAGAAGTTCTTCTTTATATGCCTGTGAAGCAACATTCTTATACTTAGAAGTAATCGATTAACAGTATATAAAAGCAGACTGAATTCTACTTTTCTGTCGAGACACTGTGCTGAAGAAAACAGAGTGACTGGTATTCTTCTGACAAAGATTCTGGATAAAATTTAGCAGATGTTTTCATTCACTGGTGTACAACAAATGGAAACGAAAAACAGTTATTCATTTATTTGTCCACTTATTGCTCTATCCATCCAGTCATTCATCCATCTGCCTATTCCTTCCCTTCACTACATTCGTTCAATCATTCGTTCATTCTTTTATCTGTTGATTCGTCTTTCCTTTCTTCCATCCGTTCGTTAACTCATTCAGGTACTCGGTCGTTTATTCATTAATTCATCTATCCATCCACCCATTTCTTTACTAATTCTTGCATTCGGCGAATGTATGTAGCTCCTCTACACAGTGGCGGCGATCTTGTCTGAGATGTGGGGGGTCACCAAAGAAAATTTTTACTACAAATTCTTCTAAAATGTCTAAAATGTCCAATTCATCTAAAAAGTTGATGACCTTTTTTTACTTCATCTGTTCAAAAAGGCAGCGAAAACCCTCACGCACAATTACATTTCTTGGCCTTTTTTGGTGGTTCTTCAAAAAGTGGGGGGAAAATGTATGGTGTGTCCCCCCCCCCACTCTTAAAGGTGGGGGACTCGTCCCCCCATGATCGCCGCCCATGGTTACGCCACTGCTTGTCCCTCTGTATTATAATCTGCAGGTCTTTGCTGTACGTCAACAATCAATCAATCAATCAATCAATCAAATTCGTTTATTCATACAATAAGTTGACACAGACGCAACTTAGACAAACTAGTCTAAGTTGCGTCTGTGTCAACTTATTGTATGAATAAACGAATTTGATTGATTGATTGATTGATTGATTGTTGACGTACAGCAAAGACCTGCAGATTATAATACAGAGGGACTATGGAAGACAGTTATAGGGCCAAGTCTCCATTTTCTATCTCCTCGATATCTCTGCAGACTGTCGCTCTCGACACCATAGATCACGACCCAAAGTGTGTAGAAGACGACCTATATAAGACTACTTTGTTAGATGCCAAACCTCTTGGTTTGGCATCTAACACTGACTGATCTACTCTGGTTCCAGACTTCCAGTCTTACTATTCCTACTGCCGCTAGTCACCGTTCACACCGGTGAGACTTCCATTGATTACTCACCACTCTGTTGTGGTGTGGGGCCATCCATATATACTGTATTACGTACACACGGAGGGGGCGGGGGTAACCGAAATGCATGTGTACGCTTGCGAATGGGGTAGGGGGTCTACCGATAATGTACGTACGCAAATTGATTGGCCTTCAAGTGAGCTAGAGTTCAGTGTTTCCAGCTATCCGGTACTACCAGAGGAAGTAGGACTGTGGGAGAGGTGTCACTTGTGTGCCACCTTACCTCTGAACGCTATTATTAAACTATCACACAACTCAACAGTGAGTCCATGTATTACTCATCCTTCAATCTGGCCTAAAGTGCAGACAGTCACTGCCTGGACCTGTGTCACCGACACATTCTGCAGCGGGTCTTGGGGGGGGGGGTGGGCGAGTCAACTGTACGTTCGCAGGTGGGGGTGGAAAAAAGTACGCGTGCGACGCCGTGCGTACAGGGAGGGATCCAATTTTCCAGGATTTTTGCATACGTAATATATGGATGGCCCCTGTTCATATTGCACCTCGACCCTGGAACGAACTTTCCACTGAATTCCGCATATTCTCAGTCCCTCCGGCAGTAGCACCACTGACCCACCGTCATCTGCCTCAGGCTCCTGTACTTATAACCCCACTCCAAACTGAAGTCTCACCTCTTCAAGAATTTCTACCCAAATCTATCTGATCTTCCGACTGCCTTCTCATCTCAACAAAGCCTGCCTTACCAGCTGCTCTGCCTCCTCCCTCTCTGGTCTCTGGCAACCGGTCTCGGATCTCCACCAGCCATCACTCTCCGATATGATGCAGCAGCGCTCGTGAATAAGCTGGTGGTCTGCACTTAGCTTTAGAAATTCGGAGTTTACGTTTATTCATTCATTTTTTTCATTCATTTGAAGATTTATATAGCGCCCCTTCAAGGCAACTACTCAGAGGCGCTCCCGACACCAGCACGTTCATATAAGACAGTTTTCAGATTTGCAAGAAATAGGCCAGGGGTGGTCCCAGGGCACATGCAGAGCTCTACGGGAAGTCTATTGCAGACTGCTGGGCCCACCACTGAAAAAGCTCGACTTTTCATAGTCGCGGAACGAGCAAATGGAACTAAAAGTACCCCTTTCCCCGATGAGCGGAGGGAATGTCGGCCTTGGGCACCTGAAACTGTGCAGCAAAAGCTCACGAAGGTAAGCAGAGGCAGGACCCTGACAACATCGCCATACTAAGGCAGCGATCCTATATTCTATGCGTAACAATCGTACGCTGGTAAAGTCGAGAATTTCCAACAAGCCATTTAAAAGCCAAGTTCAGGGCACCAGATTATTGCAGAGCGCTGCACACAAAGTCAGAGGTTTTGCGTGAGACACCAACATTATTCTAGCACGAATCAAAGCATCCATTGACATGTACAACACTTGCTGGCAAGAAGGGAGAGCAACACACAGAGACAGATTGGCCCGTTCAAAATGCGTTTGCTTTCAGATGAGAACTGAAAACATTCTTGTTCCACAAGGCATACACACAAGTGATGGAAGAACTACAAGAGGTGCAAACACGGATATGTGACAGCTTCTCTTTATACAATACAATACAATACAACTGTATTTTGGTATCGCCCTCCTTACAGAGTTCAGAAGTGCACACGACCATACGACGGAACATCGATGGCGCATTGGTCGCTACGCAGCGGCTTGAGGCAGATTCGAACCTGCGACCCTCCGGTTACAAGGCGCTGAACATACCACTACACCACCACGTCTCTTTGTCTGGTGCCAGTGTCTCAAATATTTTGCATTATAAAACTAATCTAACAAGGAACACTTCCATATTGTAATGCACTGATGGTTGCGTCTAAGAAACCAGATTCCAAATCATAATCCACTGGACAGATTCTGTTAAGAGCTTTGAGGAGGTCCCAGATGCTGGAAAGACTCAAGGCTTTCAAGTAATTAAGCACTGTAATTTTACTGCACTTTATATACATGTACCTGTGATGACCACAACTACACCATACACAATCAGGAAAGGTAATGCAGTCATGTCATAAGTTGACACTTAAACGCTAAGTGTATCTGTCATCTAAAATGCCAGCATTATGGATCAGCCTATACAACTGTTCATATTAAATTTTAGAAGCCAACGTCAACTCACAACTCTAAGCAAACAGAATAGAAATAAAATTTTAATTTGGCGTAACTTGGCGATATGTAGGCTATGGAGCTGCTTTTAGGCCTTATAACAGCTGATGTTATAAGGCCACTTTAAAGGCGAGGAAGTGTCCTAAAAGCTCCTGGGAAACCAATGTAGCTCGTCGTTAAAGTGTCAAGTAAGTTGCCTTTGTGAGGTCCTTAACAGGTGCTATATAATATCAGAATCATTCAAATAACGCTTGACAAAGCCAACACCTACCTTGCTATTACAACAGTATTTTCAAAGAAGTGAGCCTATGACAATATGGCCATTACAACTGTGGGGCGTATGAATCAGTATGTTAGAAAAACACTGCTCCACAATGAAGTCTCGTAATACCCATTTCCACCTTCAAATAGTGGCCATATGTAAGGTCAGTAAGACTTTCCAGAATAGCCACAAAACTGCTGACCTCTAACTCGAAAACGCTGGGATGATGCATCTCAGAAAAACAAAAACAAAATGACTTTCAAACATTTACATACGTCACGGTGCTAGAACGTTCATGTCAAAACAGTTAAAATGGCACATTTGTACGACGCTTGTCATCCAGCTTCACAAGTTATAATCTATTCAGAGCGCAGTTTGTGAACTGGCGGGGCAGATGGATGCAGTTGTTTCGGAGCTCAGTGAATCCGCGTCAGTTCCTCAACGGTTTTGATAAGATCATCAACGGTTGCCTCTCGTTTCATTCCACTTCCATCATCGATCTAAAATTGGAGATCAGAACGCTACAGAATAATCTAGACAATGGTTTACTGGGAATGCTGTTTTAGAACGGTCTCTCTGTTGGCCTCTGTCTCAAGAGCTCTTCTCTGATACAAGCCCATGCCCAGAGTCTGGGCAAGTCCTTCTTGGCTTTAACGCATTAATGACAAAAGTGTACTAAAAGTCTTGTCAAGCCCTTCTTGGCTTTAACTCATTAATGACATAAGTGTACTAAAAGTCTGGGCAAGGCCTTCTTGGCTTTAACGCATTAATGATGAGAGTGTACTAAAAGCTACTGGGAAACCAATGTAGCTCAATGTTAAAGCGTCAAGTACGCTTTAACTTTGTGAGGTCCAATTAAAAGGTGCTATATAAATGTTAAGATACACACATGCCAAAGATTTTGGCGTTTGAAATATCTCTAGGCTAGACGCAGAAAACCATCAATGTTGACGTAAGAAGGCTGAATCTAAAGTAAGACCTACGTACTACAAGTGATCGTCCGTCATCAGTTGGTAACTAGTAATCTTTGGGGAAGAAGAGCAGAATGAATAACATGAAACAGACTGAAAGTGTGATGATGGGCATTATGGAAGGCATGACAAGAGAAAGACCTTGAAATAGGAGACTGGTGAAAGACAACTTGACCTTGGCAGCGACACAGCGGGATTAAATGTGTAGCCCAAGAACAGAGAGTAACACAAACACTTATACGTACAAGTCATTCTCGCACCAGGGTCTGTTTTAACGTGCAGTGATACACAAAATGTGCAGTGATGAAAGACTGTTTGTGTAGGATATGAACTGTAATTCATAATTATTTATGATTTTTGTTATTGAACAAACGTGACATGTGCAGTGATATAAAATTTTTAAAACATGTCCTGTCTTGCACAGCCCACACATTGGGGAGATTGCCTTCTCCTAGGACCCTGATCCTATTACAGGACGAGTTATAAGGTGATGAAAATAGGGACAGCACATGCATCTCAGGACTTGTAACTTATGTCTCCACTAACAACAGTTCCAGTTTTTGTACTTGGTGACACAGGCACCAGAGTGCAAACAACTTTCCAAGGTTTACTACAGAGTCTGCTCATCACGTTCAAACCTGCAATTGTTGGATTCAAGATCAAGCTTACTACCAAATTAACCACCCTGTCACACCAAGTTTTAGCTCTGTCGACACCCTGGATGAAGTATCAAATCATTGGTACCTATACTATGAATTGAAAGACTCAGAAATGACAGTACCTGAAGCCCGTGAGCGACCTCTTGCATTTTGTCACGACTCAGATCCAGGAAACTTTCGATCAAGTCACCATCGATAAACGACGTCGCGTTTTCCGTCTTGCGCTCCGTGTTGAAAGCTCTCCAACTGAGTTGAAATTTCAGTTAAGCAGACAAACACTATGTCATACTAGTTCTCCACTCATGACTTATGCGCTAGCTAAATAAATGTTCAGTCGATTGACATTACCAAGTTGCCTCACGACAAGGTTGCTATGTAAGGACTTGATTATGAGCCTGGTACATTCAATTGAAGTCCAGCACACTAGATAGCAGTGTCATACAATGTAAGAGCAAGGGTATTGTCAAATATCGGATGCCTGTCAACATTAGTCATCAGAGGCATTGTCTTGGGTTTGAAGGATATTACGGATGAGAGATACATGGTTATACAAGTTGTCACTTTCACACAGCAAGTGATAAAACCTTCCACTGCTTGGATCGAAACAACATGACTGAACCGCCTCATACAAGTTATTCTGTCTTTACCATATTATTATTATTATATGAAGATTTATAATATGCACGTTAAATATTACTAAGAACAATGCATATGTTATGGTAAGGCTTAGTCCTTACCATAAAAACTACATTTTAAAATAATGTTGCCTTATAACAAGGTTGTGTTGTAAAGCCAAACCAAACTTGAGACTAGTCTTTCCAGCTGCAATCATATCAAGAATTCATGTTATAACAATTTTGCATAATCAGGAAGGCTTTGTTTAATCAGCTCAGAAATCAAAGGATACTCTGCATGCTCGATCTTTCCAACGCTGCGGATCACTTTGGCCAACTTATTCTGGAGTTCGGCCATAAAACTGTAGAACTCTGGAGAAAGTTGAGTCACAAGACCTGCAAAATAAAGTTCCATAAATTAGATAATACATTCATAACAATACAATAAGACGGCACCATACAACACCACAATCTGGCAAATGTATGCATCAAGACACCTTTTAAGGACTTGATCAAAGTGCCTCTTTATAGTGCTGATTAAGTCTCAACTGTCTTCATATCAAATCAAAATATCTTGTTGATGTGTATGTATTGTGTGATACAGTATCCGTCTGTTCGAGGGCTTGCCTTGCAATGCAGTGTGAGGGGTTTGAGCCTCTCCTAAGATTGTTACTGTTTACAGGGGTCTTTAGAAAGTCCTTCATGTAGAGTTGCTCAGCTTCATTGCTTGACGCTTTGTCAGTAGACAGTGGCACTCAATACAGACAGAATTAATACAAATAATAATAATTATTATCATATCGGCTGAAAATACATAGAGAGATAGCGATAGGTATGAACATAAGTGAAACAAAAGTACTCACCTATGGATCCGTTGACTGTTCCAAAGAGAACCGAGCCTTGAGACGGCGTACTTATCTCACCCGGATGACGCATCACAAGTGAACCTTAGTAAAAGACACAGCCACACAACTACAACTACTGCAATTTCCATTTATTATAGACTTCATCGTGTGTTCTCTATTTGTGTGCAGAGCACGCCTGCAGTGACTTACCTAGTTATCTGAGCATTACTTACTTGCAGATATACTTATTGTTCTCAATTAACTTTAACACCACTTTGGCTAGTGAGCACAAAGTTTTGAAAGGTACTCAAATGGCACTATATCATCATACATGTTTAGATACAGATGAGCCCAAGAGTCATGGAAGCGGCAGCAAATTTGAAGTGGCACACATACTAACTAAACTACTGTACAGTGTACACCTACGTGATCAGCAGCAGCAGCAAGTTCAATTGAATTTAACAATATACACCTTGGCCCCTCCTTATGGAATGACCTACCCCCTTCAGTCCATAGTAAGACTTTGGTAGTCACCTCACCCTCTTCTTCCACTGCTTGAAGACCTTCTTATTCCCTCGGGGCTGTCATGCTGAGAATGCCTCTGAATAGCCTACCGGTATACTGTGAGAGGCATTTTATAAATTCTCAGATTGATACCACACCGTACGTATTTATCTGGCCTGTGTGGTGCTATTGCAAGCCTAATATTGCTTTTTATATGCAACAATTTTGCTGCAATAAATGTGATTTAAGTGATTTCTTTTTTATCTATCTTTGCAGCATATAACGTGTTCAGTTTTTTAAATACCGTAACTTGAATCTTTCTTGAGGTTGGCAAAGATATCACCATATAAACCGACTTCTGTGTAAAAATAATGAATGTATTTAATCATTTAATGGGCATATAAAACTGCAATATTCCTACCATGTTTGAAGACATTGACGAAATCGCCAAGGTGGAAGAGGCCAACCTCCTGGAGGTGTTGTCGCTCCTCGTCTGTTGTGGCCGCGCTGTCCTTCTGGCAAGTGAACAGGTTGAACGAATTCTCCGCTCCGAGGAACGTGTCGTCATCCAGGATTTCGATTGCCGTCATCCAGTTGGGATTGTAATCTCTCGCAATCTGAGATCCAAAGATAATGCATTATGCATTGTACAACCACGACGCGCAAAAAAGGGATAATGCTGAAAGGTCAAAATTTAGCACTACAGCGCAGTACATTGTGTTAATAGCTATGCAGAATAGCACATACACCAGTAGCACATAAATCAGTCCACATTGTATTAACTAAACCTAACTGTAGATCGACATGCTCAGCAGTAGTACAGGATCCAGTGACTCACCTCTTCAAATGATCCCTCCATAGACTTGTATGCAAGTAGAGTAACGGATCTCATCAAATCCCCGATGAGAATGAAGTCACCCTTCGTTTTGAGGTAGAGGGCAAGGATGTTGTTGAGGTGGCTGCACTCAACGCGCAACTCCTTCTCAGCCGTCCACTCAAAAAGACGAACCTACGACAACAAGGGTATATTTCTATACATAGTAATGTAAGGTATGGTAAGGAAAAGAAGGTAACAAGGTATAGTAAGAAAGGTAAGGAAGGTAACAAAAGTAGGGTAAGAAAGGTAACATAAGACATGGTATGGTCAGGTAAGGAAGGAATGGTAAGATAAGGAAAAAATGATGTGGTAAGCCAAAATATGGTAAGATAATGGAAGGGAAGGTAATATAAATAGAAGCCTTTCTTACAGTCCTCAAAGGTGTGGTCATGGGTTAGGATATTTCAGCTGGCTGATGCACAAACTGGACAACAGCAATCTGACAACCAGACAAGGACAGTGATAACTCTTTCCTTTCGTGCCAGTAACAGTTCAGTAAAAAAGTAACAGAAAAAATTCACTAATTCTCTTCAGACTGACCTGTTTTCAGCCAAAGAGACCTTTCAACTCAAGGACTACACCTCTGAGGACAGTTACCAACTGACCCAATTTTCTCGGTGGTTGGCCCGACCATATGGAATGGCCTTCCCTCTGAGCTGCGCCTACATCCTAGGTCTTCCTCTGGTACCTTCTATGACCACCTGAAAACTGCTCTTTTTCGCCGTGCTGGAGTCGGGAGCGCCTCTGAGTAGTTCCCTTGAAGTGGCGCTATATAAATTTACGAATGAATGAATGAACTAACGCATGTAAAAATATAGATGTATTCCACGCCTTTGTCAGAGTAGAAATTGACGTTTTATAGATATGGTTTAATGGTAACAGTAAACACGGCAGTCAACTTGTACGGAATGCATGTAACCACATGTTGCAATAAGGTATTTGGCAACTTGAAATTACTGCCTATGCAAACTGTGCAACCCCTTTAACAAATTCAGTCTGATTTTGCAAATAGGTTATCTCCAAATAACAATACCAACTTGGTTCATTTTAATTTTTACCTTAGACCAGTGGTGCACAAAGTCTGGCCCATGGGT
Source organism: Allolobophora icterica (assembly GCA_963556255.1). Taxonomy (NCBI): domain Eukaryota; kingdom Metazoa; phylum Annelida; class Clitellata; order Crassiclitellata; family Lumbricidae; genus Allolobophora; species Allolobophora icterica. Next base: position 32,915,293 of record OY744611.1, read on the forward strand.
CAAATTCATCCCACAACGAGTCGTCATGTAGCCCATGATGTCCAACAGGAAATGCAACTATTTTGACTATTTAAGAACCGGCACTGACGTTAAGTCTACAGTGACTTGTGTACTGTGATCATTGGAAAAACTACCAGTACTGTAGTAATACAGAAGTAATATGAGTCTTCTTTCTCTATAAATCTTTATGTTTACTTTAATATGTTTTACTGCACATGTCATCTTCATAAAATTTGGCATGCATTCAACTGAACTAAGCTGAACCATCGCACTTGTTTGGCCCCAAATGGTTTAAGAAATCGTTTAGTGGCCCTTGGCCGAAAAAGGTTGTGCACCACTGCCTTAGACATCTGATGCAATAATGTTATAATTTATGTTAAACTTTTGGTGATTAATAATTTTCTTCATTTCAGCTCAGCTTAAACCACCTTAGTAACAGTAAATATGTAAACTGATTTACAGTTCAGCAGTAAACGAGTTACACTAACCGAGCTGTTGATACCAGCCAAAAGTTTTCCGTTGAACTCGCACAAGCAGTATGGAGCACCTTTGATTTCCTTTTCTGCAACTTGTGCAAGTTTACCTTAAAGCAAGAAGCACAAGAAACACAAAACATCATCAAATAGCTTAAACTTCAGTAAGTAAATGTCTGTAGAAACCCAGTGGTAAGGGTTAAAAATTACATACCATAGGCTAAATTTTCCAACTGACAGGCAACATTGCAGATATCCCACAGGGTTCCCCTTCTCCCTCTCTCGTCCCCTCATTATTTTGCTGACATGTGACTCTCTCCTCTCCTCATATCTCTTCCCACTTTTTTCAGACTCTGTCTCTCTCCCCTCATCTTTCCCTCTTTCTATCACACCTCTCCTCTATGTGCTCTCTACCTCCTCCACTTCTCTCTTTCTGGCCTCCTCTCTTCTTCTTTTTCCCTAGGACCATGTTCTGTCCCATCCCGATCTAAATCACATCCCCTGACCTGCTCACCATCAGAATAGTGGAACACAATGATTCGACCCTGCTTTGGCTCTGCCTCTTCCGGATAGACCATGGCTGTCCCGACAATGTAGTATGTGCTCGGGTCATCACCCAACTTGGCCGAGAGAAGACTAGTCGCAAATTCATTCATCATCAGTTGGTAGGCAACAAGAACTGCAAAACAAAAATCAACATTAACAGTATTTATTATTTTAAACATTATACCATTTCATTACTGGCATGTATGCAAGTTATTAATCAAATTATTACTAATCTGAGTTATATTTACAAGATTACATACCATTAGATTGTTCGTGACAGTCTAGCGGTTAGTATGCTGTTCTGATGATTGAGAACTCGGGGGTTCAAATCCATGCCAATGCAATGATGTTTACAGATTTCAATTCCACCCGTGCACCTTAGTGAACTCAGCTACAAAATGAGTATACTGATTGTACAGTCTGGTGGGAAGATGAGACAGCAAGACAGAGGAGTGGCCACATGCCCTCACATGCCAAGGCTAAGAAAGTGAAGTCACCAACACCATAGTCACAGCTGCCTTCCTGAAAAAGAGCAGTCCCTTACACTAGATTAAGGGTCTGCTCTTCTTCAACTGCATGCTAGGTATGATAAGGTATGCATAGGTAAGAAAGGTAAATTAAAACACCCAAACTACAAGTAACAACAAGGATAAGATACTCTGCGAAATGACATCATACCTTCGAACGTATGCTGGTCAAGAATGAGTAGGTTGTTGACTTCAATCTCCTCTCCCTGGTGCTCAGCTAAGGTTCCCGTTGCCCCGGATGACGCCATCTTTGAGTTGCTGGAGCTGCTCGTCATAATATTTTGAGTCTGTGTGCTGGCGCTTGGTCGTGCTGGCATCGTGCCACTGCTGTCTTGGATGTCCGTGCGAGCGGTTATCACTCCAAACGTCTGGGACGCTTCCTGATAAGCAATGCGCCTGGAAAACAATATGACAGAAACAACTTTGTAACCTGTCTTTGGGATTTCTATTGAGAAACGCTGTATGACGAGGTTGGGTTAAAATGAAGACAGTTTCTGAATCTGAACTGAATCTGGGATCAATGTCACTGATTGATGGAAAAGTAAAGGAGGTCTCGAAGTTTAGCAGAGGAAAGGAACTACACAAATGGGCAGACAGAGGGAGTTCTCTAAGGGTCATCACTGTTCGTCAGCTGAAGGAATGATAATTCAAATTACAGTGGCTGTTCTTTTCGAACATCTGGTTTGGCTAGCAAGTACCGTAGTGCTGTTGTGAGGTACTGAAAAGGTTATATAAAAATACTCAGAAACATCCATATATCTAGTAGAACATGTTCTAAGCCAGTTCCAGCACGCATGTTTGAAAAATGATGCAGCACTAAACGAATATAAGCAGACAAAATGATTATAAGCTTAATAAATTTATATAGTGCCATAACAAATTACAAGGCTGTAGCTGATGGTTCGTTTTAAAATAATGATATATATTTTACCTACCAGATTTGACAAGAGTTTCTAGATTTAAGTTACGGTCTCACTTGAAGTGACATCAATTGATACATTGTGTAAATTATGATATTGGTGCAATAGAAAACATTAGAATGAATCAAATTAGATACCTTGGTGATTCACCGAGTGCCACGGTTCGAATGTGCAGTTTCTGAATTTCATCGATTGTCCCAATCGTCAGTGTGTTGTCATTTGCCAGCGCTAAGCTGAACGTGAAAGAAAAAACCCATGTTTCATTTGAATACAAAATTAAGGCTTCAACTAAAGTAGTTTTTTGTAGTCGTGTTCCATGTTTAGAAACTGAAGGCTCCAAATTGGGCAGCTCTTAGGAAAGGAAATCTTCAAGTTGGGTAGAGGAAAGCAGTTCTCGAGACAGCATAAGAAAGAGATGTCCAAGTTTAACAGAAGATAGGGGTTTTCTCCAAATATTGAGTATAGGAAAGGAGTTCAAGTAATGCAAAGGAGGTCTCTAAGTTTAGCAGAGGCAAGGAATCTCTGAAACGAGCATTTGAAAGGACATGTCCAATTTTAAACAATGAAAGGCAGTGAAGGGGCATGTCCAATGAAAGGAAGTGAAAAGGCGTGTCCAATTCTAACCAATGAAAAAGGACTCATCATATCCAAGGATTATTCTAACTGACCTGATCTGAAAGGTCGGTCTCACCTGTCTGGATACCCTTCTGAATTGAGTGGACACATGTAGTTGACCTCTTTCAAGTTGACATTGGAAAAGACAAGCTTGTGGTTGCTAGAGTAGACAACCGTCGGGCGATCGGAGCAAGCAAAGACATTGGTTGTCAACAGTGATCGAAAGGTGTGCAGCATCGTTGGCTGAGTTCCAAGTGTCACCTTTTTACGATCTGTCAGTATTCCTATGGATGCATGATCATAGCAACTGTCATCTCACTGCAAATTAGCTTGACTATAATCCTGACAAAGATTGTGATTTTATGAACAGAAGTACCATATCTCTAAACAATATGATACTAGTAAGTAAAAAATACACAAAAATTATCAATAAACAATACAAAATATTATCATTAAACAATACAAAATATTACTAATCATGGATATATATCCCAAGTATAGTTTAAGCTCTACAATGCAGCCTCGTTTTATCATAATAATTGAATGCCATCCCAAAGGTCTCGTTAAAGGAGGTTCCCACACCACTAATATTGAATGACCATTTATTTAGGTACACATTATTTAACAACAATCAGATGCAAAAAGGTGTACAAAAATACAAATAATGAAATGAAGACAGAGTAGAATAGTTTACCGGTTTCTGGATTGAGAATGAAGTAGAATAGAGATCCATCACCGAGTGCACACAGCAGATAATGGATTCCCTCAAACGTCGTCATTAGAATTGATCGTGGTATAATCTCTGTCAAGATAAAAAATATCCATTTCAAAATAAATATATATATATACATGTATATTTATATATATAATAGCAGAATATCTAATGCGACATTCATTAATCAGTGGTGCTAAGCAAATGTACGAATTGAACAATTTGTTTAAAGTCCTTACACAGTAACTACAACGTCAGAGGAGACTCAAACACACCTATAACAAACCTGATCCATTAATCAACCAATCCATTAATCAACCAGTCCATTGATCCATCCATACATCCACCCATCCATCCATCCATCCATCCACACATCCATCCATCCATCCATCCATCCACACATCCATCCATCCACCCTTCCATCCATCCATCCACCCACCCATCCATCTATCAATTGAACCATTCACGTATCTGTCCATCAATCCGTATTTTACCAAACTGCATTGATGTCTACCGTAGCAACGCCATTAGTACTTACCTCCTCCGAGCATCTCGACGTGCATGCTTTCAAAGTCCGGCAGTTTGACGAGTCGCGCCGAGATGTCCGTCCAGAGACCAACGGCACAGACCTCGGCCGTCTCCGCATTCTCCGACAGAGGAGAAATGTCAATACATGCCACTTCATACTCCATCGAGCATTGACTGAAATCAATCATTCAGTCAATCAATCATCAGTATGCAATATCTTTAATCAAACAATTGTTAGTCCATGTGATGATTGGTTGCACTTGAGGCAGCCAATCAGCTATTGTTCCACTCTGTTGCAACAACTGTTCATCTGACTCTGTTCTGTATCATCAGTACTCTATTCTATCCCTCTATCAATCAATCATATAATCATACAATCAACCAAGCCTCAGCCTGTCAATGAATCAATCAATCTTTAGCCTTGCAATAAATCAATTATTCATAAGCTGAAGATCAATCCAGCAATCGAATCATGCTTCAAACATACATACACACAAGCATAAACAAATACACACCAATACACACGCAATCATATAGATGCACACCCATTAAGCAGACGACACCCAGCACTCCCACTAAGCAGATGACACCCAGGCCAGTAATTGCACTGGTTCGGGTCGGGAGTGCCACTGATGAGTTTTCTCTTGAAGTGGTGCTTTATAAATGTCATATTATAATTAATAACTCTTGCACCCATATGCACAAACACACCCATACAAACCTGACTTGTTTGAGACTTCCTGGATTGATTTCCAGATAGAAGAGTTCGCTACCAACAGCACAGACAATCTGACGTCCATTGCAACTGGCAACGCTGACGTGACGATCGGACTTGGGGCGCCACTCATCGACTAACTTTTTAGTGTTTGCACTTCCAAGATGCACAGACTGTGCAGTGATCTAGAGCAAACATCATTAGCATTTCTTAAACACCACAATTTAATGACCAATCATCAATTGATGGTGTTGAGCAATTGTGAGTGAAAGACTAGCTCGAGGTCCCTACACAGCAATCATTTTATAGGAGGCTCAAACCCATATTCTCTGCATTACAAGGCGAACGGTCTAACCAATCAGCTATCATGTCCGATATATATATATATATATAATATATGTATAACCATAAGTTAACTATGTCTAAGATGACCCTTATAAGGAAATGATAACTAAGGAAACTATTAAATGCATAATTATTGCCCCCAAATGCAGTCTGGAAGCAGACCAATCGAGGTTTAGCGGGTCCTTTGGAATGTTTTGGGTTGACCTTTGACATCTACATCAATCGTTGTTAATATAAATATTTTCCTATATTAAGGGTGATAATTTGCCAAACTATTACATTCAAATATATACAATCAGTGGTAATAATTTTAAACCTGGAGGATCTGGTTATGTGCAACATTGCCACACCAGAATGTCTGTTGATCAGAATCAAAGGTGGATACTTCAGTTTCCTCCACTTCCTCTCCATTAAGCATCAGGACACTAAGAAAAACAAAGGTCATAATAAATCATCAGCAGCATGGTCACCATCAGACATCATCATCATCATAATCAGCAATGATCATCACTCTCCTCCTCCTTCTCATAATCATCACGGCAGCTGAATGGTTAGAGCACTTGACTTGTAAGGCGGATAGTATGGGTTCGAGCCTTGCCCAAGGCGGTTTCTGTGTGGGGACTTTGAGGAAGTCCTTCAAGCACAGTTGCTCATTGTCATACGGTCATGTATGTACTTCTGAACTTTGGAAGAAGCACAATGTCAAATGCCATTGTGTCTGCATTTGCATTATCATCATCGTCGATGTCATCAACTGCTCACAATCATCATCAACACAACTTCATTTCAATGTTGCTTGGCTCCTAAACAAGGTATTATAAGGAGGTTCAGTGAAATGTCTAAACACAGATATACCCTTGCAACTCATGATGCCAGTTTACAACTTATAACCTTTACTTACTACTTAAATTTATATAGCACTTACGATAACATGGAAACGCCCTACAGAGGGAATGAGTCGAGCGAGACCTGTAGGCAAACAAAGACTCGGCAGAGTGAACATTTGTCAAAAGAGAATTCTAGAGTCTTGAGCCAGCATGGCACCCACCAACAGCTGTCCTTATCTTAGGCATAGTCAAAGTTAGAGTCACAGAACCTGGTCAAGTAATGACAAGACTCAGAAGTCAGCATAGAGAGATTAACTGAAATGTAGAGCCTAGTACACAATTAGCTTGGTCATGGAAATCATACACTTTTCATTGCCAGTGCAGTGACTTCAGCAAAGACTCTAACCCTCACACTCCAGGTAACAAGATCAACATGCAACCGCTCAACTACTGCACAAAGAATGGTTTGTAGTAACTGTATCAGTCTCACCGTGTCTGTCCCACAAACGTCAGTACGAGCATATTATCATACGTAGGTGACCCAATTCTAAGCGGCCAAATTCCTGTAGAAGAAAAACAGCCACAGTCACGTTTATATCTGTTTCAGCAAATACTGAACATGAAAGCTCTAAATCTCAAAAGGAACAGTTCAAAATCTGGCAAAAACAGACTAATAATTAAACATAATACTAAAATCTTGCAAAACAGCTATAAATGTGGCAGGAACCAAACAAAATCTTGCAATAATCAAACATCTAGACGGAAAACAAGCTCAGCTGAAACTCACATATAAGAACTGCTTCAAATGTTGAAAACGAATCTAGAAAATACCTTTGATTCCAGCCAGATCAATACTCGCGTGTTCCTGGATTCCAATTCCATTTCGAATGATCCTCAGACTTCCCTCTTTATAGGCTCCAGAACAAGTGACGAGCTGAGCGTGTGAAAAACATTAAACATCACAAGATGAGACATAACATTGTGTCACAGATCTCAACTGGTTCTGCCCAACGTACTGTGATTATGGATGTAGGTAATCCTTAGAAGCATTCATTGATTGATACCTTGTGTATTTTGACAACGATCCTATAGAAGTGTTAAATTAACCCACAAAACTACAGAAGAAAAACACATGTTAAGTCCCCACAAACATCCAGTTATGCAAACTAAAACAAATCTCAGGAAAGTCTGCGTTAATCTCGTATTAACATAAATATCACATAATGCAATGTATTCATAAATCTGACTTTATATTGTTTTGTACTACACTACACCTGTGCTAGCATTAACAATTTACATTAAACTGCAGTGAAGATATACTAGCTGGAAAGAAACACCTTTTCCATCTGACTGAAAGCACATCTGAATTGCTTAGGAGAACTGCTCATAAATTTGCACTATGCAACGTTCTGCTGCAATTTTACAATAACATTTTGTAAACTCTAATTTACATCACTTGGCGAGTATGTTATACTTACCACACAAGGTGATCCAGTTACTTCTGATTAAAAATACACTGAAATAAGTATACGTGAATTCAACTTTATATCTAATATCATCTAAGCTAATCTAATGACTCATACATCACCATCTTCACGAAGCACAACGCATACTACTTATACTAAAGCACACAGTTTATATTAAAGCAAGTCCTATTTTACATCGAGGTTATGGCATATTTACACTGAAAGACAACATAAATTTTGAACCAACCTGTCCTTGGTCTTGCCTCTCAAGGTCGACCACACACATGTCAACAACTGGACCGAGGTTTGTGAATGACTCAAGGATCTGAACATAGAATCCGTGAACGTCTGCTTCAACATTCAGCTGGAACAAAAATGTCACTGGTCAGGAGGTCAACAGGCAAACAAGATAACACACTTGCTAACAGGCACCTATTGAAAGTCCTTAGAAAAATAACAAAACTACTACAGAAAAATAAACAGCAATAAAACAATCACAAAACCATAGCACAATAGCCTCTACAGCCCTTGGTGGAGAAAATGCTTCAAAATAGGAGGTGCCTAGTACCAGGATAATGTCCAACCGCCTCTGGGTGAACTATGGGAAACTCCAGTTCATATGGCTTGATACTGTGGGCAAGTTTCCAAAATTGACTTCCATCGTCTGCAGCAATGTCTCTTTCTCCACTACTTCGCATGATCTGGGTGTGACCTTGTAGCATGAATCGACCTACTCCAAGCACGTGAAGAATGTACATCATACATGCTTCTACCACAGGCACAAGATTCACACTATATGCTCACCACTCAATCCACCACGGCCCAGATGCACGTATTCACAGACACCAGGGTCGATCACAGCAATGCCACTTATGCAGGGCTAACTCCTTCCACCTCAATCAGCTACAATCTCAATCAGCTACAATCTCCTTAAAATGCTGCCGCTCAACTGATCGGCTGTATGCCTAAGTTTGGTCATATCCAGTTTAATGTGGGAGGAACTGCACTGGTTACCCATAAAACACACTGAGTTGAAGATCTCAATGCTTATGCATAAATGTCATGCAGCATGTGCTTCATCGCATCTCAAGGAGCTCCGCATCTTGATCTCATCCATCCATGGCCACAGATTTCTTTGCTCTGCCGTGCAAGGTGACTTGGTTATCTTGCCACCTCGAACTGCCACAGTCCAGCATAGCAGTTTTACTGTGACCGGTCCTTTTTCTCTGGAATAATTTGCCTTGCAACTTGTGAAATGAGATCCTTGGCCTCCCCACCTTCTCTTTCGCAATCGCTTGAAAACCATTGTAGTCCATTATGGTTTTCTCTTGTCAGGTTGGAAGCACCTCTGCTGAGTTTTTCTTGAAGTGGCGCTGTATAAATTTGTAATTACAGTGGCTATTAAAAATTAAGATTACAATAACACAAGCAAAACAGTAAAGTAGCAGTCTGAGATTGATTAATACTTACTTTGATCAGCTGCGAATCACCAAGTCGAGAACCAACAAAAACAACTCCATTGTCCAAGTAGGTCAAACATTCAGCTATCGAAGTCTACAAAACCACCACACATATTTATTGACTAGAGCAATAATTATGCAAATGAAGTCAGGAAATCTTAATCTCAGGCATACTCACTTATAACTATTTTAACAATCTAATCACAATAATGAATGTACCTTAATTTATATTACCAGTAATTGTGCTTGCCTTACCTATCATGTCTAACCTTAATTATACTTACTTTAACTTACCTTTTACATAATCAAATCTAAATACACTTTGTCATGTGTATTTAACAATTTCTCATCATACCATAATTAGTTTTGCTATCTCACCTTAAGAAATGCCACAGCACTCACCTCTCCAAGCTGTTCGACTTTGAGGTCTTTAACGACAGTTCCCTCGACTTCAAGCAGAAGCATGAAAAGACGTCCAGACATGTCACCAAGCAAATAGCGACTCCCGTCACTGTCCACGCGACCGTAACACGTTATGGTACTTTGCTGCGTGACAACATTAAGCCAAATTAACACAATCAAAATCTGTTTATTCAGCTGATATCACCAAAACATGTACCAACATTTTATAGCAACAATAGCAAGACATTGTAACAACACTCATTTGCAGTCTAGAGTCTGTTATTCCTAGACAAGCTTCCTAAAGGCCAATTTAACAAAAAAACTCCCTAATGTTTTCCACCAACATTGCACGTCTAGTCCAATACCTTTTGAAAGACGTCCAAAAACAAAGAACTTGCAAATTTATATGAGCTGCTCTCAGGATACTGATTTGCAGTCTAGTACCTGTTATTTCTTTGACAGCCTTCCCAAACAAAGAACTGAAATATTGAGATGCATACTCCAGATTGATTTGACATTGCCTTTGGATGCTCAACATATCTGCTATTAGTTAAAGAATACATATAAAAACTAATAACTGTAACTACATAAATTGTCTACAGTTACCTTGATTATAGGTGGGGCCACTGCCAGAAAGTTTTCGCCCTTGTGGTAGGTGATAGATTCCTGGCCAATAATCAACGCTCCAGAGGCAGGAGGAGGAACTGTTAACCACAAAAACCACACAGAGAAAAGTGATCAGTTGAGAGCTGCAATGTAGCTTGGTGGCTATGCTTTGGCCACAGGATGTTGCTGATTTACATACTTCCCTAAAGCAGCGCTCCTCTAATTCAGATCTTTCTAACTCGAATCTGATCTAATTTGGCGTTACCTACTGCAAAGGCTCTCCTCTTTTTCTCCCTCACGCACTGTTTTCTCTACCTTCCCCTCTCTCCCCCTTTCTCCTCTCGTGTTTACAATAATGGGTGAACTAACCACTTACTGAGCTGACCTAAATAAGACTAACCTGATCCAATTTTTGTCAACTGTGGTAAATACAACCAACTGACATGACACATGCTTCGTGAACTGTCGCTAACCAAGTTCCAGCACTTTTGACAAGTGTCTTCATACACACATACAACTAAACAGAACTGAACTGACCAACTGCTTTAATTATTTCAGACCCAGTAGAGACTTGGCAACTGACCTGCAATGACCTTGTTGGCCTCAGTCTCCACATTGTCCTGTTTGAAAGGACCTCGTTGGAATTCCTTTTCGCGCAAGGAAACCTCGTATGTTTTAACGTGACGTCCATGGGTATCCTAAAGAAAAAGAAAAGACTAAATAAGCAAAAGGCAAAACAAAGTAAGGTATGGTATGAAACAAATTTATACAGTAAACTGAAACAAAAAAAAGCATGAGGCACGGCAATGCAATATCAGGCATAGCAAGGTTAGGTAATGTAATATGAAATAAGGAAATGTGTTTTCTTGGACTTCATAGTACTTTGAGTTAAGATACAAAACAATAGAGCTTGCAAAACTAAAAATTAATAATAGTATTTACAAGGTAGATATGGTACAATAAAACAATGGGTTAAAGATATGAACTTTAATCGGTAATAAATAGCTAAAACTGTTTCTATATTTAGACACCTATACTTTCCTACACAGTTGTCCACCGTTTAAATACTACAACGAAATCACGCTATATAATCAAAGTTACCTGGTGTACAATAATGATTGTTGGCTCTGAACAGCCATGCAGAAACTGAACATCAATAACGTTCAACTCTTCTAGTCTGTAAGATAAACATTAAGTTGCACCTTTAGATCTGTTGGATAGCCATGCTTCAATAACTGAACAAAAATATATATTCACACACACACACACACACATATATACAGTTATACACGCACATATATATATATATATAATGGAGTCTACTGTTAACTTTGGATAGGACTCCCACTGGTGGGGCTCTACGAGTCTACATGAGTAAATCAATGGCAACTTTTCCAGTTACTTGAGAATTATTTGCTTACAGATACATTTGCTCTCAATGAACGACATCAACACCACTAAGATCAGTGAGCAAAGCATTTATATAAGGTACTTATACAAGGCTGTGTTAGATGTCCTGATAAGACATACATACACAGTCTGTACACTGCAACTGAAAGTGCTGTGGAACTCATTCATACAGAATGTGAATGTTAACATCTCACCATAAGTATTAACCAAAGAATGAACAGTGAGCAATACGGTCAAATTGTGTGTATAAGTTTGAGTTCATCCATTTGTAACTGTTTTCTCTTAGCCACAGACCTTTAAAAGATGCTACATAGGTAACCTGTGTGGCAAATCTGATCTTACCTCAGAACTGCTACAGTGCCATTATAACAATGCACTAGTAATCAACTTATGGACCTCCAAATCAGATTCTCAATGTGGTCAATCCAAGGCTCAGAAAGGAAGCCAAATGAGGGCAAGCACAAATGTCTCAAGTCAAGAAGAGAAAGACACGAAGGAAAAACCAGTGCAGAGATTGTTACAAATTCTGTGTTGCAAAAGATATTTTCTCTTGAAGGAAAACAATGTTAAAAATTTCATACAACGGCTGATAAAATTATCTGCAAACCCAAACAAGAACAACATGCACACATATACATATGTTGGGAATGCATGAATGTATGCATGTATGCATGTATCTATGTATGCATGTGAACATTTGTAGAGCATCATTCAAGAACCTCCCAAAGGCTTCAGCAAACAATCACCTGATGTTGAAAGCTTTGAGCTCTTTTATGTCACGCTCAAGAGGTATGACCTTGAAGAGTCCATCGTACAAGCGCAGGCCGATCATTCGACACTCTGGATCAATTATTCCAATAATCCCAGTCTCTGAAGGTCGCCCAATTCGATCCTGGATACCAGAAGCAGGTTTGCCAAGTAAATATAAATAATTACGTATTTTTAGAGCACCAGTCAGCAAGTCAGTCAGTCAGTCAGTCAGTCAGCCATCTATATAATAAAGCGAGATTTCTGTGTGTGTGTGTCTGTTTGACCGGGCTTAACTTCTACAATTGTGCACCTTTTCACTCCAAACCTTCACTGCTGTGTCGGCCTCGGCATCGGACACCCAGTGGAGGGGTTCGCTTACCCCCTTTTCACCGCTAACATGGTGAAAATCCCCCAAAACTCTACCCAACCGACCGTCCCTGATGACCCAGCGCGAAGCGCTTCTATTTATGGCGCCGGTATTCCCCAACGTCATTAATAATGCGCATTTAATGACGAGCGGTTCTATTTATGGCGCGGATATTCCCCAACGTCATTAATAATGCAAATAAAGACGTTGTTTACTTTCGCACAAAATTTAATTACGATCGAATCGAACTATATTCATCGTTTTACAGCAAAATTGCATGTTCAAAGACTCTGCTTTACTAAGGGCAGTGAGGGCTAGATTTCTGGCGTTTTCTTGAATCCGCCAACGCCGGCTTCACCCTCTTCGACTGCGAAGCAGTCAGTCCACGCCTAGACTGCAAAGCAGTCTCCCCCACAGGTCGCCTAAATTTCTTCCTTATTCGCTACACGGATTTAAACATATACCTAAATTTGTTGCTTATTCGCTACAGGGATTGAAGCTTATAACCCCGGGCAACGTCGGGTAAACCTGCTAGTTCAGCAATAAAGTGAAGTCAGTCAGTCACACAACTGAACTAATAAAACTAAATATTAATCGAAAACACAATATATACATGTAAAAACTATAATTTTTTCCAATTCAGCTGCTTTAATCTGTCACTGTTGATAAAAATAAATAAATAAATACACAAATAAAGGCAAAAAGGTAACACACTAGTTCACATGCCTCTTCATAAACCGCTCATAAGCCTGGTTCCAAGGTTGAAGGATTGTTTGGCCAAAGCGCAAACATCTGCAATCCAATGACAAGACTTTAACGTTCCGACTGAACAATAAATAAATAAATAAATAGACACAGACAGACAGACACCAACCTGAACACTGCCATATGCTCTGGTAATAATCTCGATGTTCTCTCCATCCTGTTCACACTCCAGGATCATTGCATGGTAACGAGCAGTCAGCAGAAACAGCAAGTCTTTCTCTTCATCCTGTTCAGACAAAGCAATTGAGATAACTAGGTAAGGCAAGGTATGGTAAGTCAAGGTAGGGTAAGGTACAGCAGGTAGGGAGAGTAAGCAACGTACAGGAAAATGATAAACAATGGTACAGTAAGGAATTGTAAGAGAGGATAAGGTAAGATGGGTATTGTGGGTTAAAGTACGGTAGGGTACAAAAGGGTCGGGTAGGGTGCGGTAGGGTAAGGCTAAAGTAAGCAAGATAAGACAATACAAATTGCAGAACTCAAAGGTAAGGTAAGACATGAGAGGTAAGGTAAGATACAGTAAGGTAAGGTAATGTTTGACAAGGCTGACCATCAGCACTTGGATCCACTGGCTCCCTATCGAGAACAGAATCATGTTGAAGTGATACAGTAAAGTAAGGCAAAACAGTAATAGTAGGTTACAGTAGGGTAAGCTATGGTAAGGTAGACCTGTACAAAGCGTGCATTAGCACTTCAACGACTAGTGTGCTAAAAGCAAATAGGAAAACAATGCAGCTCGTCCTTAAAGTAAGGTCAGATGATATTTAGAGAACATTACAGTAAGGTAAAGACAGACAGGTAAGGCAGGGTAGGGTAAGTTAAAGTAGGGTAAGGTATAAAGGTCAAGTAATGTAGGGTAAGGCAATATTGGGTAGGGTAAGATATTGAATACAAAATTAGGCAGGCTAAGGGCAGAAGGCAAGGCAAGATAGGGTAGGTTACAGTAGGGTAAGGCAAGATAATGTAGTTCCTCAGATTTCATTATTAATGCTGTTGTTGATTATTAATTATGCTACTGTTTTTCAACTGTTGTCTAAACTGTTGCTGTTGTTCATGCAACGCTGTGTAATATAACGTAAAGTACTAAAATGTAATAGCCATTCTTAAAACACTTGTTCTTACAGTTTTTTTAATGTTGATTACCTTTGGTCTGTAGAGCTCAAGAACGGCCACTTTCCCATAGATGCCGATCTCTTTGATTGGCCGAAGTCCCTCTGGAGTGACCAGATAGATCTCTAGACGGGTATTCTTGGCAACGATCAGGTTCAGGTCGCTCTTCGATGTAAAGTTTCCTGTCCAAACCACACAATGTAATCTAATAAATCAAGTTAAATATTACATAGTACCTTCTTAAGTACCTCAACATAATGACTGCTCTCTTTAGCCATGGTTACACTGGGAGCACTCCTGATTTTGTCACCTGAAGGTGCTCTATATAAAAGCTCCTTAATGATAATAATAATAATAGTTTCCTCTGCAAATCCAGCAAGGTAAGGTCTGGTAAGGAAAGTAAGAAAGACAGAGAAGATACATGTATAGATGACATAAGATATTCGCCATTTGCTATTCAGATAAAACACAAGATGCACGAAACACACGTTTAGATTGCGTTTGGTGCACCATCGATTGATGCATTGTGAAAATAATTGAGTGTTTAGAAGTTACCAATTACTAAGTATTAAAAACTCGAGTTCAGTTCCCAACATGCATCATCAGACTGCACTTAATCACACCTGTCCGTAACCCGCTATATTAAGGCGCTACAAAAATGTGCGCTTGTCTCATTTTGGCATTGCCTCTGCTCTTAAGGCAGTTTATTGTCAACATTTGCCAGACTAAGGGGGCGTACAACAGGCGATTAATCTTGGAGAAAGTGATTTTGTGCGTCCGTCATGCACGATTTAACTTTACATACATGCGTCTGCCATTTGCAATTCCTTGCTGTGCAAGCAGATCATCCCTCGACAGTGCACACTGCATTACTACAACGGACAAGCTTTGAGCTCTTCCATCTTAAATGTGTTGCAAACTGTAAAGAACAGGGATATTGTAGTTTACCCGTAACACAGGCGTTGACGGCAGTTGGTTTGTGCGCGGTTACCACATAATTAAACGCCATTTTGTCAAAAGATGAATACGATCGGCTCTATAGCCACTGGGTGATAATAGAGTTTAATCTGAAAAACTTTTAGTGCGCAGGGGCGGCAGGGCCAGCGCCAATAAGTAAGTAAGTTGTCAAATTTATTCCAATGCAGAATAGAAAGGTTTATTACATAAGTTCAAAAATAATTGTAAGGTATCAATCAATTTTCGTTTAATCAAAGCATCAAGCTGACAACAACTTGTTACACAGAAATAATTAGTAGGAGGATACATATCTAGAAATCTAGGGTTAGACTATTGGGGAATGTTTAAGCTATGGTTTGATTCTTATTATTAGTGGAGAGTCTATAGGCCTAGTTTATTATTGAAGGGTTATTCGGTCAGTAAACCGTGATTTTCTATATTGTACAGTGAAACACAATTAAGATCTTGTGATTAAAGCTCTTTTCGTGAATGGTGGCATTTTAGAGTCATTTGTATTTTTGT
Organism: Allolobophora icterica; assembly: GCA_963556255.1. Lineage (NCBI taxonomy): Eukaryota > Metazoa > Annelida > Clitellata > Crassiclitellata > Lumbricidae > Allolobophora > Allolobophora icterica. Next base: position 32,931,316 of record OY744611.1, read on the forward strand.
AACAGGTATTCTGAGAATGACAAAACAAAGTAAGTCAGGTAAACCACAGTATAAATAATCATGGGCGGCGATCCCGGGGGGACCGAGGGGGACAAGACCCCCACCTTTAAGAGTGGGGGACACACCATACATCGGACCCCCCAAATTTTGAGGAAATCCCCCAAAAAAGGTCATAAAATGTTTCCGCGCACGCGCGAAAAATTTTGTTGACCTCTTTTTCACCAGATCAGTCCAAAACTCTTTTTCACCAGATCAGTTCCAAAATGTCCCCCCCCCACCTGTCAAACAAGATCGCCGCCACTGTAAATAATTATAGGCCTACTGTGGGTAAACCACTATTTTAAGACTGTGGGTAAACAGTAAACTCTAATTTGGCGCAAGCAGAGCCGTATATTACCGTATATTACCGTATATTACCGTATATTGGTAATATACGGCTCTGGGCGCAAGAGAACTGGTTGAACTCTCGAAACCAAAGCCACATTCGATAAAAGAAAAAACTGCGCATACGTTTGATAATCTAAGATTCTAGACTGCTGATTAAAAATCGCGATTTTAATTTAATAAAATTCTGTTTACTTCTTTATGTAAGACTTTACTTCGAAGATGGTGTAATTCGAAGTGTCAGATGAGCGGCTAAGTGAACGTTCGGAAACAAGCGACTCGTCTGCTGCTATATAAGAGAAATGTCGGAAAATTTCAGTACAACTGAAGTAACTTTAGAGTTTGTTCCATTTTGGAGCTAGAAATGATTTTTGATTAAGTTCATGCTGATAAGAGGTTAATGTTTTCTTTTAGAAAGGTTTCGTTAAATAGTAGTAGCATTTGCTTAAAGTTCAAGGTAGTCAAAAGTGTAGTGTAGCCTAAGTCTGTAAGTAAGTATTGCGAAATTTTGCCGAAAATAAAAATTGCACCTTGTAATATATAAGTGAAGGGGGTTAGTATTTACAATACTGACCAGGCTGTGGAAAACAGACATAAAAAGTGGGTATAGATATATATATCTGGTGATGGGCTCAGAATTCAAGACCCACTTTTTTGACAGAAAACTTGGTGAGAAACACTAGGCCTATCATACATTGGCAATCGACGATATCTTTCAAGTTAGACGTAATTTTTCATATTCGTTTCAATGATATTTATTCATATTTATTATGTTTAATTATATTATTTATATTTATGATAATAATCTGTAGGCCTAATTTGTAACACACCTAAACAAAATGAGATCTTGCACGAAAGCATAGACAGAAAATAGACTTATCATAGTACATCTTAAACAGTTAAGTTAAGGTTAGTTTTTAAGATTGATGGTGCTGAGGATTTGCGAATAAAATGTGAAGTTTGTTCCACTCATCATTATTATCACACTAGTTTACAAAGCATGATTACTCTATACCAGACTTCTACTTTACTGTGTATTTCTGGAAGGACAACAGTAAAGAGAGAACTTCGGTTTTGTTAGGTTAAAACGTAGATATCCAATCAAGCCAGATATACTGCTGAGGTGCACTTTAATAAGCCTGTCATATAATATTATGCACACCACTCTTACTGTTTTAAACGTCATATCTTGTGCAGAAATGAACAAGGACCTGGATGTTTTACTTGACTGCATCAGTTATCAGTTGGATGATCCTTCGTCCCTCAGCCAGGCACTGTTGACAATTGCCAGAATGTGTACTGGTAATGGTAAGTTCTTTTCCTAAAAGATGCCGTACATGTATATGAATGCATAATCTTTTAAAGGAAATATTTAAGTGCTGATTTGAAAATGTGCTAGCTGTTGATTAGTGATTGGTCAGTAAAATGGTTGGTATGGATCCTAATGAGTGTACTTATACATATGTACACATACAATGTTACGTACATGCACTTACTTACAAAGTACTGTGAACACTGAAGAACAGCCCTTTTAAGAGGCAGTCATGGGAATGTGCTTGTCATTCATTTTCTTAGCCACGACATATAATGTTGTGTTACAAGTTCTCTACCTTGCTATGTGATTTGCCAACAAAGATGTTTGGTCGTGTACTAATTTCATGGCTGAGTTTGCTTATTGGACAAAAATCTTGTATACTGAGTCCTGGAAGGGATTTGACCCCAACCTCTGAGTTGAGAACTCCAGCATACTGAGCACTAGAATGTTGCATACTTCTCAAGCATCATCAGCTTGAAATTGGGTAAAAATGAGAGCTGTTGACTAGATTAGATTACTGTTGATTTCTTTGCTATAGATGTGATGAAGAACCAGCTGAGAGCATCGAAAGGTCTTGGCTTGATCCAGAATATACTGACTTCTACCAGAGACTCCAAAGTCAAAGAAGCGGCCATGTATTGTCTTGGCTGTGCCATCGAAAAGAATGGTAATCCACTTTGATTAATAAGTAGTCAGCATTTTACCTTCAGTTGTTTCTGTTAGATTTGTCATTTTTGCATCCGCCAAGGTCAGCAACTTATTCCCTTGGGCCACTGGTGCAGTCCCAAGGCTAGTGACACATTCCTCAAAGCTGCAAGACATTCCGGTCTAAGGTAATGATGCATTCTTCCAATACCAATGATGCAGTTCCTCCTCGCTCATAGAATTACCCATTTTTTAACCCCATGGTGGATGGCACTGAAGTTCATGAAACCCTTGTGGCCTAGTCTGGGACTAGAGCCAAGATACAGCAACAGGAAGTTGTGGTGTAGCAGAACTGAATTGCTAATTTGAATTGCATAGATGCGGTATGCAGTTAAGCACTAATGAACTTACTTTGCTTATGATAGCACCGTATGTAGGAAACTTATTTCTGGCTATACATGCTCTGTGTGTGTTAGTACTGATGGGCAGTATTGTGATTTATTAGACTTGCCACAAATATCGAGTCTTGGGGCTTGCCCACAAGACCTTAAGGCATGCGACAAGGCAAGACTCAAGATGCCATGTCCCGAGAAAAGACCAAGACAGTGGCCATTTGTCCGAAAACGAGACCAAGATGTCAGGTACATCTCGAAGACCAAAACTGCATCAGTAGCAATGGATCCATGTTTAGAAAGTGCTGATTAGGCAGAAATTGTTTAGGACCTTTCAGTTTTTAATAGAAGCACAGCAACAGAAATTCAGCAGCCGACTGTTAGCAATTGGTCACTGTGCCACACAAATCTTAAGTGAAAACATATGAGGAAGTGATAACCTCAAAACTATTAAAAGTCTGCACTGCATAGTAGGAAACATATTTATTGAAGTATGTTGTGTTCAGTCTTTTCTCAGAAGGAACTCTGCAGTCCTTCGATGTTTTCAATCCTTCACAAAACATTGACTGTGTCTGATCTGAACGAGAAAGCAAGACAGGTGTCGCTGTTCCTCACCATCTGTCTGGTTGCCAACTGTGGTAAGCTTAGCTCTGTCTCTGTTCATACTGGAATGATCTGCAAATTAGAATGATCCTTAATTTATTGTCACTGACAGAGCCAGACGATTACTAAGTTGGGCCAAATAAGCAACCTCAACCTTGTACTTGGTTTAGTGGAAAAGTTTGTGACAGACTTTTTAGTCGGGTTATTTACAGTCTAGTCTGGCTCTGCGCAATTTTTACTTTTGCATATTATTCTGACTTTAGTGCTTTTATGTGAATTTTGGAAACTTTTTAAAATTGATTCCTGGATCTTTATTACAGGTATGTCTTTTAAGTCTCCCTGTATTTCTTCTGATCCACACCTGATCATTGTGTCTGTTTGAAAAAGATGTATTTTAAAACTGATTCTTGGTGTTGCTAATATCGATTAAATTAAAACTACAGCTCTTACTAGTGGAGAAGGAGTCATCATTGCTTTTACATTGTATCACATTGCATATGATTTCACTATGTATGTTGCCATGTTTTTTCAGAAATGGGACAGTTCTTAGTCCGAAGATCTGGCTGTCTTCAAATTCTTCTTCAGCTTTTCGTGTAAGAACTTGCATCACTGTTGTAAATTTTTCACAATACTGCTAGCTTCTCTTAGGGGTCATTTTTAATTATCAGCCTTAGCCATACTCATTTCCATGGCTCTCTAAGGCACATCCTATAGTAATTATTACTGTATTTTAGCTGTTATTATTATTGTTATTATTATTACTATTACTCTGGACTCTAAAATTACAGGAGAATGCCTGGCAATAAGCAATTGCAGCACAAGTATTGAATTAATGGTTGCTTCAAGTGATAACATGATTGACAGAATTTGTAATCCACTGGAGCAGCCTGGTCAAAATCCAATAGGTCAGGGAAACAGGCTACAGTGGGTGATCAAATGGAAAAGATGAGCATTAAGTTTTGACCTTTTTCTTCTTCTGCTGTTAGCGAACTCAGCTGAGCATGGCTATGTGAGCAATGTGGCACCAGGCTGTTCTGTCTTGCACCATTTTCCCTGCTGTATGAAGGCCAAAATTTACGATCTGGTGATAGTGATTCAGAGCTTGTTCTGGTGTTTGCTGGATCCACTTGTTACTTACTATCTGTTGTGTGCTTCTGTATGGAAATGTGTTCATTACCTTCACAATATCGCCTGCAGCCATTGACATCAGCTGACTAGGGTGGTTGAAGCCTGTGGTGGTGTGGATATTGGTCTTTTCACAGTTGGTTTTAACACCAAAGGCCTTGGCCTCCCTGCCAATAACTTCCAATACCAGAAGTAACACTTCTGCCATCTCTGCCAACAAGGAGACAGCAATAATTCAGCACATGGACTAGGTCAGTAAAGACCTCCTCCATTAGATCTTTGCTGCTTTAAACCTGGAAGACACTAAAGCACTGATGAAGTAAACGCAACAGGGAAGTGAATATTCCGAAGCACAATAAAACGAGTCCACTAAAACCCATGCCCTCTGTATTACAAAGTAAGATAATCCACCATCCATCTCAGCTAAAGGTTCTGTCATGATAAATTGTAGCTCGGCATTTCCGGGCGATGCAGCTTCGGAGACAAAAGGCAAGGACATCCTTGGATGGGTTGACAATGGTGACTTCACATACGGCAGAGTCCTATGGTGTACAGTTACACGAGCACTCTGCATGTGCGTCAACAACCCCAAGAATGGTAATATTCCTACTCTAAGACCTAAGATTCTAAATGACTGCATTGGCAGTGACACTGACAGCCGAATGGCAAAGATGACGCAGTTTTTATTTCAGCCTTATTGTGAGTAAGTAAGAAGTAGGTAGCGTAAAGCTCCCTTGTCTAATAGTGGAACATTGGGAGGTGCTCATTTTCTACTCGTAATTTGCTAAGAGTCATTACACAGAGTCTGCTCAGCAGGTTCAAACCTGCAATTGTTGCATTACTTTAATCCATAATTAACCAAAGCCTGTGCAATTGTTCCTCATTCATGATCAGGTTGTAAATACTGATAACCAGAAATTGCAACAAACTGTTGCACCAATCATCAACAGTAACAGGAGTGTTTTTGCTGCAGTTAATCACAGACAGCAGTTTGCATCAGCAAAGCGTTGTCTATTATAAGGGACTTCCATTAAAAATTACCTATTTTGGACCCTCCTTCCCCTTGACCGCATTTGTTCTCATACAGATTGGTGGCCCTTGTCCCCTTTGCAACCATCTGCACCCTAAATGAGTACTAAGGCTTTTATTAAGCTACCCTTTTACTCCTGCAGGACTAACTATACTACAGGGTGGGGTTCTTTGATACTGCCGCATCTAGCAAAGAGACTCCGTAGATCAATGCAGGGTGCACTGTCTGCTCTTTGACTTATGTTGGAGTTAAGGTACAGGCTGTACTGAAATAACTATGTACTCCTGTACTGAAATAACTATGTACAAAACTGACATGCAGATGTCCACATTTGGCATAACCCTCCCTCCTTGTTTATGTTTTAGTAACTTAACCCTTCGGCCTTTGTGGACTTCTGTAATGATCGACCCCAACCAACAACCATCTAAATCAATGACATCAGCTAACAGTGCTTGTTGATCAAATATTCAACTGAAAATTCTAACCTTGGTCCATTGCAGCAAACCATAGCCTTATGCTAGTTCCAGTCAGTTTTGATTGTGCATTGGGATTACAGTTCTTAAGTCATTAGATTAGGAAGATTAGTTCATGTGAAACTGACAATTTTTCATCATGCTATGCAACTTGTTACCCAGTTTCTGATTTGAAAGGGATGTATGCACTTATGCCAAAAGACCCTTCTTTCGCAATGCCATAATCGTTGTTTGATACTCAAGATTTCTACAGTGCCCAAAAAAGCAGAGTTGTGAGAACCAGCTTATTCACAGGCGGTTAGTCAAAACAAGGTTGACAGGCAGGCATACTGCTGAGGACTACTGCTGAAAGAAGAGTGTAATACCTTGCTTTACATTTCCTGCTTTTGTTGTGAATTTGGTTGATGTAGATATTTGTTTTAAATTCTTTTGCTGTGTTCCTGACTGTTTGATATTACCTGTTCTGATTTCTGTAGAGGAGAATCAACAGATGTGTGCCCGCATCTTTCCAGTTGCCTTCCAATATCTGAAGAGCTGCTTTGAGACTGAAATAGTTCAGCCTCTTACTTCATTCATTGCCTTATCAGTGGCTGACAATGGTACTCTAATCTGATCTAATCTAATCTCTAAGTAAATGATTAAGTAAAGCCAAAGGTCCCATAGTGGAATGGAGGGGAAGTGCTCATTTCCCACTGTTAGGCCCATAAGTGGCTAGTGGACGAATCAGAATGTCATAGACACAATGCAGAATGTCAGACACAATGCAGAATGTCAGACACAATGGCAAGTGCATTGCAAGACAATTTTGCCTTTAATTGTAATCATAAGCTCCAAACTTCTAAAACACCACTCTAAGGCCAAGCGCAGGGCACCAGTCTGCTCATGAGCGCTGGACAATTGTAGGTGAGCAACTTGTTTGTCCGAAGTGCAGTGGCTAGATTCGAACCTGCGATCCTTTGGTTACAAGGCACAGAACATACCGCTATACCACCATGTCCCACAAGTTATGTGATCCGTACCAAAATAATGACATGGAAGTAAATCTCCTATGTTTCATAATTGGTCATGGATGAATGAATGAATTGTGTAATGTAATCGGTCATGTGGCACATAATTGTTCATGATAGCATGTAAATATTTGGAAGTGTTGTGTTTAGCTGCAAATAAGGAACAAATCTACCAATGCCAAGGTTTGAACACGCTCCTTCATGCTCTGTCAAATGCGGTTAACGAACAGAAGGCTCTGGAAAACATCATCTGCTACACAAATGCATTGGATGCTGCGATCATGGACAGTCGTAAGTCTCTTATCTAATCTAATTTAATAATAATAATAATATTTATTCTTTAATTAAGCGCCTGCAAACGCACTGCGCTGTACATGTACATGTTATGCGATAAATCTTAACTACTAACAGAACAGACAGCCTGCAATACACGGCGCAAATTGCAGCGTACAAAGCATGTCCGCCTATGGGACTTGATCTCTGTACCTCTCGCACTCTACGCCAGATGTTATCCAATGCGCTATCGGGCCCCCAATTTCTCTGCTCTTATCAGGGCCTGATAGCCTAATCCTAAGCTGATACTATGTAATATACTGATCTAATCTTTACTGTGTCCAGATTAATGTAACCTAATCCTAATGTGGTACTTATAATCTAATATGATCAGATCTTAATCTACCATAGCCTTATACTATTTCCCTTCAGTTTGATTGTGCATTATGACTGTGGTGCTACATAATCCATTAGATTAGGCAACCCTAATCCTAATCTACTATAGTATAAATTAATCAAATCTTAATCAATTCAAGTTTAATCTAATCTAGTATAATCTAATCTTAATACGTTCTGGTGTAATTACTTCTTATGTAATTAAATGTATTCTAATATGATCCTAATTTAATATAGTGTAATCTAAAACTTCATCGTATTTAGTGTACTGTCATCCTAATATAAACTAGTTCAGTGTAGACTGATCTAATCCTCAATCTAATTCTAATGTTACTAGTCTGGTGTAAATTGGTTCATGCTTATCTTAATCTTATATAGTCCAGTGCAATCTAATCATGATTACGGTTTTGAAAATCTGTCCATCTGTCGCACAGGAAGGAATGCCGAGGTCTGTGGCCGTCTTGGAATTCTTGGAATTCTCTGGAAGCTACTGAAGGAGTGGGACCTTCCATTGTCTGCCAAGACCCAGTTGGTCCTGACTTTGGATCACTGCACAGAGAAAACAGGTGTGACCTCATTCCTGTTCACTGACTGAAATCTAATGTAATCTAATGACTTCAATGCAATTAGTATTGATTTTGACTATGGTTTTGCTTGCAGCAACGATTGATTGATTGATTGATTGATTGATTGATTGATTGATTGATTGATTGATTGATTGATTGATTGATTGATTGATTGATTGATTGATTGATTGATTGATTGATTGATTGATTGATTGATTGATTGATTGATTGATTGATTGATTGATTGATTGATTGATTGATTGATTGATTGATTGATTGATTGATTGATTGATTGTATTCTGTGACTATAGCAGTCAGTAGCTTAGATTCTGGTTTCACTGACTTTTTGAATTTGGACAGGGCTTCTCCAACAGGTAATGAATTTTTTTCTATGGTTTCTTATTAAGCATGTTTTATGCATTATGGTAATGGCGATATGGAAGTTTTCATGTTAGATTAGAAATTGGTTATCATAATGTACCAATCATCAATCAATTTTTGCTTCAGGTGAAACTGTAGTGAAAATGGAACTGTTAACATAACACCTTTCTCATCGTACTTTACGTCAACTTACCTTACCTCGTTATTTCTTACTGGAAGTTACCTTTTCACCTAGTAATATTTTTGAGGTTAGACTTACCTATACTGTACTCTATCTGATTTTGCTTTATATTAAGATTTTTATACTTTATGCAACTTTATCTCACTTTACTGCTATGCTTACGTGATCAGACCTTGCCAAAACTTGGCAGTCATTTACTTTTCCTACTTTACATCTATTTTACTTTACATTACCTTATGTAACCTTACCTTGCTGTTTCTTGTTCTTGAAGAGGTGCTTAAAGAGGTGAAATTACGATTACATAAATTCCTTGGCATGCTGTAGAACGTAACCAGCTGGAGTGGGTGGAGTTGGGTGGAATGCCTCTGTTGGTTGAACTTCTCACTCAGTCGACGGATGAAGAGTTGTCAAACACCGTGAAATGCATTCTTCAGAAATGCATCAGCAGAGGTTTTTGATTATTTAATCTCAGCAGAGGTTTTTATTTAATCTCAGCAGAGGTTTTTATTTAATCTCAGCACAGGTTTTTATTTAATCTCAGCAGAGGTTTTTATTTAATCTCAGCAGAAGTTTCTTATTTAATCTCAGTGCTCAGAGGTTTCTTATTTAATCAACTTCTATGTTGCTATATAAACAATGCGTTTTTCAGTTAATCAGTAAGATCTGTAGAATTAATTAGTACCACTCAGATGCTGGTGCACACAACAGATTAGCACAATGAAGCCGCTTTAACTTAACTGTCTTATAATAAAAATAGCATGAATAATAAAAATCATATTTATGCAGTACAGAGCTGTGCAATTTGTCCACAGCAGGCAAATTTGTCAGATGATTTACCTTTCACACTACAGCATCATCATTACTGTTTTTTTTAAACTTTGGCAAATTGCTCAGCAACTGATTTATCTATGTGCAGTGAGGTGAGTGGTTTTATCTTCAGATGCTGTTGTTTCCTGTCGAACGCCCTCAGTGATGGGACGCACTTCGCCCTCAGTGATGGGACGCACTTCATTTGGTTGCAGCTCAAAGGAACCAGACTCCTCTTCAGCAGGCAATAAAGGCCACACTCGGTCAGTCATACACCATTATCATATGGGCTATCATCCCTTCTTTTTCGAATTGCTTGTCCTCCAAAACCTATCTTCCTGTCTCCAAGGCCTATATGCATCTCGACTGGTTGTGTGATTGTGTTTTTGGAATGCAGTTGGGCTTACAACCAACTTTTGTTAGATTCCTTGTGCATTACAATTGTGGCACCATAGAAGTTTATAGATTAGATTGGATGTGACTTTGCTTAGAAACGCTGATCGATTTATGCCCATGCAATATGATTACAATACTACAGAAGTTTACAGATAATTTAAATGAGATTCAAACTAGTCTCTAATCCATGATGCACAACAGCCACAATTGCAATTCCTTATAGTGTGGTTTTACTCTAAGTATAATGTAACCTTAGGTTATTATTGTCTTGTAAACTTAACTTGCCTTATAAGAGCTCATTTGCTACGTCTTAACTTGAGTCACCTTGTCACCTTGTGCTGTCAACTCTTGGAGCTCTAGCGGTCGTCATGATAAACATTCTCCATTGCTTCCTGTTCGAAGTCATGTCCCTTAGTTCTTCCAGATTCATGCCAGTTACATCGTGAATCTCATCCATCCATTTCTTCCTTGGTCGACCCCGTCTTTTTTTCCCCTCACCACAGGCCAACATCATTTCCTTTTCTAGCCCATCAGATCGCATAACATGACCAAAGAATCCTAGCTTCGATCTTGTAGCCTTTTGTTTTAACGACTCTTCATTCTCAACACCAATCTCCACTCATATTGATTCGTTCGTCCTTTTCTCTGTTCATGATATTCTCAACATCTTTCTCCAAATCCACATTTCACATGCATTGATCTTTTTCTCCATGCTCTCTTTGTCATTGTCCATGCCTCACAACCATACAGAACCGTTGGAAAGATTAGAGCTCTCACAAGCCTTTTTTTGTATCTATGCTCACATGCTTGTCCTTCCATATCTTTTCCAGTCCAATCATTGCAGCTTTCCCAATCGCAATCCTTCGTTTTATTTCTGTATCACATTTTCCTTCTTTTTCAACCAATGATCCCAGTACTTTTTCTTTAATTAGCCTAATGTACTGCTTCCATTCTTGCCTGAACATATCTTGTGCTACCACGCCTTAATTTTATTTAACTGACCATTTGTTAAATTACCATGCATTACCAATGTTATGATAAACTTGTGGACAGAGGCGTAGCCAGGAAAAATTTTGGGGGGTTTCCCATTTCGGCGTTTTTTCCATTGGACATGGTCGTAGAGTACAGGATCAGTTTTGAAAAGTTAAGTGTTTTTGTATTTTGCAATTTGTTTTTGGGGGAGTTTGAACCCATAAACTCCCCCTAAATACGCCCATGCCTGTGAACAGAAATGCTCAACAACATAAAATTTGTTTTTGTGTTTCATAGCAACGATTTAGCCATGAAACTTGAAGCCCTTGAGCAGCAGACAAACAAAAGGTTCGAACAGCTCCAGGCGATCCTAACCCCATGTCAGACCCAAACAATGCAAATGGCTGTGAGTAGTAAACAAAGGGAAAGAACTCAAGAACGCCACCTGGCTTTGTCTGCCAGAATCGAAAAGACTGTGGACACAGAAGCCGAACTGACAGATGAACCAGGCAGATTATTATCGGAGTTGACTTCAGAGAAGACCAAGCAACATGAATCCTCACAGGTTGACCGATTTCTTAGAATGCAACAATCTTATTTACAACGAAAAGTATTACGAAAGTTTGTTATGTGCCCCCAGAAATGCAAATACATCTGACAAAATATGAATCTGAGGTGACAGAAATATGAGTGTGAAGTGATAGAAGTCTAATTCTGAGGCAGTTTACCTTGTGTAACGACACTGTCTTATCTGAAGCTAATTTAATCTATGGACATTTAGTCTAATTGTATCTAAATCCCAGATTAGCTAAAGCTAGTCTGATCTTATCTAAACCTAACTTTATCTAGAAGGACTCTTCTTAATTTAAAGTCTTCATAACTTTATTTAATCTTGTGTAAATATAAGCTTATGTAGATCTAAACTTATCTCAGGATGATCTTGTAGCTTCTACTTAGCTTCTAAATCTAATCTTTTTTAATCTAATCTTAGTGATATCTAGATCTAAGCTTATCTAAATGTGATCTGATCTCGTTACTTATAATTGTATCTAAATTTAAGTTTTTCTCGATTTAAGCTTAATTCATTCTAACCAATCTTAGCTGTATCTTAGCTTATCTAACTTTAAAATAGCTGTATAACTTTTAACCTAACTCAGGTTTGTAGATTTAAACTTTTGTTATTGTTATCTAAATGTAAATGTACGCGTTTTTCTGTAGTGACTATTATGGCCTCAACCCTGCTTATTTTTCAATGAATTGGTGGGGCAAGAACCTTCACCAGATGTGCCCCTTTGAGTGGATGCCACGCCGTTTAAGATCTCCGTGTACTGACTTTGCTAGCTTGAGATTTAAACCTCTGAAATAAGTCGCCATCGGTATGCGAACCAGCAACCAATCCTATCTCTAACTGTGATTTAATCCTACAACTTCTGTGTTAGTTGGATGGGACTGCTTGCATGTTGTGTGTCAGATCTCGGCGCATCATGCAGTTCATTATGGGTTCCATAAGAAAAGGTTTTAATTGACATTGATAGAGCTCATACGACAAGTACTTAGACGGCACTATGGCCATCATTCATCCCTTCCCATGGGCTGAAAGCTTGTAGATGTCTGCTGCATATTTAAACACTTCCTTCCACAATTTCTTTTTTACACTGCCTGTGGACATTTGTTGGCACCAGTCTTTTGGTTTTTTTCCTGGTCATTCTGTGACAGGTTTTACAAGGAGCTGGTCTATAGTGGGAAAGAAGACACCATCTGTTCATGTATATTGAATTGAATTTAAGTCACTTTATTGATCAGCAATAGTTTAGGAAATATGCAGACAATGAAGTCTACATCAGTAATGACTAAAGGAAAATTCAGAATGAGCCAAACTGATAAATGCCTACATACTTAATATTAATGTAATGTTTTAATATTAATGTAATATGTTTATATTATGTAAATTGACAATGGAAATTTTTCAGCTGAGGGTTCAACAACGACATCTGCTGACAGAGACAAAAGCAACAAAGAACAAGTCAACAGAAACTGAAAGCCTGCCGAAGAATTATGTGCAGTGCAGGAACAAGGAAGCTCAGCAGAAACAATCAGAAAGAACTGGCATACAATGTGAAACAATGCCCTCTGGATTAAATTCAGTGCACTTCTTTTGCAAAAATGGGGAAAGTGCAATAGTTGGCCAAGAGGACAAGGAGGGAGAGGAGGAAGAGATGGAAGAGGAAACGATGGAGGAATTTGAGACAGAGGAAGAAGCTGATGATGAAGAGGATGAGGAAAATGTTGAAGGAGATGAAGAGGAGGAAAAAGAGTATGAAGAAAAAAAGGATGAGGAAGAAGAGGATGAGGAAGAGAAGAAATCACTTGTTTCCAACCAGCGGACCTTCCCTTCTTCCAACATAAACAGAAAACTCTTGGACAGGGAAGACCTAAAGCATGGAGAGTGCAAACAAGGAAAGCAATTTGACACTGTTAATGGAGAATTTTGTGGAAACTGTAAAGTGAGAAGGAAGACTGAAGGAAAGAAACGAGGATGTAAGACTAACCAAACATCCAAAATTTCTGCAAAGAAAGAGACAATTTGTGCCATGAATTCTGAGGATAGAAGTTTCAGAGATATTTCCAACAGGTTTGCAGTAACAAACACACTGAAGGCAAATGTCAGAATTTCAAGGCCTCTTCCTCTGGATTCACAACATATATCTCCCAAATTATGTGCAAATTCAAGTCACTTAGAAACAAACAACAGAAAAATTAAAAACTGCCTTGTATTTCAACACAAAAGCCAAGAAAATGACCATGCAAAGCTCCCCCTGGAACAGGTTTCACAAAATTCTGCTCTGCTTTTTAAGAGGCCGGTTGCAGCTCCGTTGAGAAATCCCACTCGACCTCAGATTGACAAAAACCGTTTTGTGTTGCAAGTAACTCCGCCACCTTCTCCATGTCAATCAGAGTTTGATCTTGAACTTGTGGTGGCTGCTGGCTGTGGAAGAGGTCGAAGAGTTCCGACTTCAAATTATCAAAACGAAGAACTTGAGTTTCCTACAGTGTCATGTGTTGTTGCTAACAATGCCTGCTCACTCATGCATGGGAAGAACAGGCCTGTCTCACTCAAGCATGGTAGCAGTGCTTCTCTGCTCAAACATGATAACAACTCTCGCTTGCTGAAGCACAGTAACACTGTCTGCTCACCAAAGCATAATAACCATGCCTGCTCACCAGATCATGGCGATGTCTCATTTGATGGCATGGAAAAGGTTAACTGCTTCTCGACAGAGCTCAGCTTTTCGAAGAGCTGCAGTCAACAAAAGCTGATACTTCCCAAGAGAAAGATTGTGAGTACAGACAGAAGCAAGGAGGAACCAACTGCCTCTTCAAGTTCCACAGCAGGCCAGTATAACTTTCCTCACTATCTGAAGAGAAAAGGTATGGTAAAGTTAAACTTCAGATCAACTTCCCTGGCTGCTGTTTACTCTCCCATTATACCAAAGACTAGTGGTTCCATGCTTGCATATTTGTACGCTGGTCCACCTCTATGGAAGTCACTACCACTGCCTCTGCTGTACCATGGTTATGACTTGGTTTTCACTGGACTTGATTTTCATCTGACTTGCTTTTCGCCTGAGTTTCTTTTCATCTGACTTGATTTTCACCCTGGCTTGGTGTGCCATCGGTTGATTCCTTGTGCATTAGACACTGGCATGATGAAAGATACAAAGTAATAGTAACAATAAGCTTTTGCTTTGTTTTATCCTATTTTGCACACTATTGAAGATTTATCTTTATCCAGCATCCCACACTTGAGGTGACTGTATGAATTGTGGTTTTATTCCTTGGTAACTATCTGATTACTAATAATAAAACAATATTAATGATATTACTTACGACAATAATAATGTTAGGTATGATTGGTTAAGATGATTACGCAGTGATTATGAATACAGAGAGGTTTATCCAGGAGTTTGTGCCATGTGATATAAGTAGACATCAGACTGTGCAGATTTTTCCATCAGTTGACACCTTCAGTCCAAGTGTAGTTTCTCTTTGGACTTTTAAATATTTGACCGTTAACTCACATACAGCAGCCTTTTTGATATTTGCTGTGTCGAGGCAAAACAAAATTGTCTGGTTGTTGTTATTTTTATTATTATTAGTAGTAGTAGTAATACTAACTACTAGTAGTAGTAGTGGCAGTAGTAATACTAGTAGTAGGAGCTGCAGTAGCAGCTAGTACAAATAATAATGTGCTTGCCTTCAGTAACTTATGCACTGCCAGATATTAATTTTTTTTAAATCTTGAGGGATCATTTATACGTCAGAAAAATATAATTATTGCTGTCACTTGTAATAGAAAATTAGATCAGTCATCACGCTATTTTATTGTCGTCATACTTTGATATTTCTCCATCATTGGACCATCTCTCTGGAACAAACTTCCAATTGAAATTTGCTTGTACTGCTTATTGCTGATCACAGAACATTTTCTTGAATGGCAAAGACAGTATTTCATCTGATCTGTAGTCACATTCAGGGCTCCTCTGCGGCTCATAAGAGATGCTATACAGGTGTTCTCTTACAGTTACAATTACAGTTGTTGATTTTTATGTGTTTACAGCACTTGGTGAAGATGGAAAACGAAACCAATGTCCAGGTATTTGCCCATACTCATAATACCTTATATGAACAGATTGGGCAAATGTTCTGTCAAACTTAGCCTTTCACCTCTGTTTCAAGGTTCTTTTTCTGCATCATCGTGTAAAATTGATGATATGTCACCACTGAGTGTCTACTGCACTGACACAGAGCCTGACAATTTTAAATGGATTCCCCTTTTTTTTCTATTAGATAACAAGACAAGTCACCATTGAAGGAACTCTTGCACTCATACAGAGCCTGACCATTGCAGTGACATGCTATCATTACTTTTATGCAGAGAATCATGAATTCCTATTGTAGGCTGTCGTGCGCCTTCTGATCTTGGCTTTCCACTGCTCAACAGTCGTACATTCAACATCGCCCTTGAGACAAGCTGCCACTCCTGTAGCATCCATCGCTACGTGCGTCAGTTAGAGCGAAGCTTTGCTGCTGCTGCCAAGAGGGAAGGTAAAGCTGAACTCCAAGGACCAAGAAGTCATCTCCTCCGACGAGAACCAGCTTTCAGCTTCCGGACCAGAAGTAAAAGCCAGATTTCAGAAGATGTGTACGAGTTCAACGGAAGTAGTGACTCAATGGTACAGCCACAGATGAGTTCTGAGATATGTAGGGTAACATAAGGCAAGGTGCATCTATTTTATTTATGTATTGCACTTAGTATGTACACAGGGTCGGTAAATCTCAATCCGAGGCATGAGACAACAACTTGGCCGTTGGTGTTACACAAAGTTTGCTGAGCAGACTCAGACCAGCAATCATTGAATTTTAGACCCGGCGCACTACTGAACAGTCAACTGCTGCATGCAGTGGCATTAATATTGGCCTGCCTTTTGGGAGCCACATCAAGAACTGCCTTGCAATGAGGTCGTATTATAGAGTTTATTTTCTATAGGTAAGTTAATTTAAGTAACGAGTCTCCCTCTTGCAAACCAGTTTAGCAATGGTTTAGTACCACACGACAGATTAGATAGATGTCGGTGTGTTTATTCTGTGAATCTGGAACAGACTAATTTAGTCAAACCTCAAATTGCAATATTTAAACTTTATACTAGATTACAAACTACGTCGAGTTATGTAAACTTTACATGATTACACAAAGCTGTTCATCAGATTACAAGTATTTACAAATGTGTGAAGTTTGTGACAAATTCTGTTATATTATAGTACATTAAGGTACAATAGTAATGGTGGATGTTGTTATGAGTAGAGATTTCTTAAATTACAGGTGTTACAAATTATAACAGGCTAATGATGGATGTTATTATAAGACAGGCAAAAGGCAATATTTATAGAAGCTAAGGAAATTTACCATGTAGGCAGAGGCATCTATATCCCCCCCAAAGTCATTGGAGAAACTTTCCCTCCCCGCCCTCCTCTTCCCCCTTCCCTTTCCTTCCCCCTCCCCAATTAACGATGGCAAATACACTGACAAATCTCCCCCCCCAAATTTTTTGGATGGAGCATTTGCTCCAAGGTTTATATGGAGTAGATGCCCCTGCATGTAGGTCAGAGGTAGAAGTAGACCACAGAGAAAGTGAGGTGAGACAAAGCATTCTGTGCCATGTGACTGCTTGTAGATATGTACAGGAGTTTCAGGCATCTTTGATGAAGAGAACAGATTCTAGTTTTTTTATATTTGTCTAAGGTATGTGGTTTTAATATTATATGTTGTAACCAAGCGGAGTGCCTCTTTCTCTCATAAACAGTTTGCATTCTTCTTATATTATTAATTATTATACGTGTAGACGATTTCTTCACCCGAGGATGACGTTACCGATTGTGAGAGTGACCATGAGGATGCGCCAGTCTCAGTCTGGTCAAAATCCGTCAGTCCATCGAAGGCACGTCGTGTGAGGGTCCCATACAGCCAAGCAGAGGAGGAGAACCTGCTCACAGGAGTGGCAAAACTTGGAAAGTTCTGGAAGCAGATTCTCTATGCGTACAAATTCCATCCAAGTCGTACTGCGGTCGACCTCATGGAGAAATACAAGAGAATGAAGGTCTGAGTCTGTTATTTCCATTTGCAACATTTTATTTTTATGTTTTCTATGGTATTTGTGTGTGAGTGTGTGTGTGTGTGCTGATTTGTTTATGTATATATGTGGTAGGATTGACTTTAGGGTATAAAGCATTATTGGAAGGTAGAGATGGACAGACAGATGGAAGTATGAACAGAGAATGCGTTGGGCAATGGTGGAAGTGTACACGAGGACTGTGAAGAGCTAGGGAGGATTGGGCAGAGACAGAGAGTGATGGAGAGAGAGAGTTAGAGATGAAGAGAATGCATGAGAGAGAGTATTTGGTTTGACAGAATTTTGTTTAAATTGTAGATACATGTAGTATATTAAAATATGTAAAATAAAGAGAAAACGGTAAAATTGTACAAAGCAGTTTTCTTAACAAAAAGTTTTAACTCTGCTCTATGAATTATGAGCTCTTACCAGTATAGCAATTTGTGGTAATAATCAATCAATCACTCAATCAATCCTTTTATTGAAGCCATTTGAAGTACAAGGAAAATACAACATAAAGTTTGAACTGTGGCAACAAGAGGAGACCCAAAAGGGATCTTGATCCCGCTTAGCAAGGCCACCTAGTTAACATTTATCGTAATACAAGTACGGTAAATGGCAGCACAATCAATACTTTGAACGGTTACATTGATCAAGTTATATGATCAACAGGTAAAGAAACAATAGTAGAACTCTTAACTAAAGAACTTAACAATCAGTAGGCCTACACACGGATTCCAACTAAGGTATACAGATCAATTTTCATGTATCATAGATAGCTTTAGTTATTTATCCTCTATCATACACTATTACTTTGATCGACCATTACCGGGGTAATTATCTTTCCTGACCTTACCTTATTTAACCATCAGCCATCATACCTTGATTTACCATCAACACTCTGATCTCACCTTTCCTTACCCCGATTTTAGCATGTACCTTGATTTTACCATTAAAAATCTTGCCTTACTTTGAATTTACCATCAACCATCTTATTGATCTTATATTACCTTGATTTTATCACCATCCATCTTATCAGCGGATTGCCAACATTGAATGTCTGTTTCAACAGGACTCCTCAGCAGCTGACCACCAGTCACCTCCATCTCTGTTCTCCTCTGCCTCGGCAACTCATCGTCATCGTCACCCTCCTCTGTCGATGGCAGAAGAAAGACGATTGCGCAGAGGAGTCCACCTCCACGGATACAACTGGACAGCCATCCTCAACGCTTACCGGTTTGCCAAAGGTCGAACAACGCAAGAGCTGCGAGACAGTTGGCGAAGCATGCATGGCACAAAGAAGAAATCTTTTGGGTCCGATAGATAGTTGTGTGTACAGCGCCCTTATAAATGGAGAACTAGGTATGCACATGTGCAATTGTGCATACAAGTATAGATGCCTTCATCTCGTTAGGTCTCTACATAAATATTTACATGCCTCCATGTTTTAAGCTCTATTAGTCGTGTTTCGGTGCCTCCAAGAGGTTCCAGTAAAGCACTAATAGAAATTATCGGATGCTCCAACCAGTGATATACACATGGTTGTCAAGTTTAATTGGCTTTAAAAGGCAACATAGATATAACACAACCTTGTCTCCGGGGGGCGGGCTTCACAGGTCTCAACTATTTGTCTAAAGGACCCTGCTTTCGGAATAGGAATACAGTTGTACTTAAAAGTGGCTATCAGCTGATGATGTGTGCATTACGAGACTGGCACTGTAGAACTTTCCAGATTAGATTAAGGGTTGTCTACTAAGAACCTCTGCAGATTGGGAGGTCTGGATTTCCTTTCCTAAATGTTTGAAAAAATCACTAGTCTCTACAAGCGGAGTTGCCATCTTTTAGAAAGTTACTTGTATGCTTTTACAAATACGTTGTACGTGCATATCTGGACATTCGTTCAGCACCTTTTAAGATGCAAAGTTGCTTTTGAGTTACGCCAACAGGTAACATATTAGTTCACAGGTCACACATTAGTGGATTGACTATAGCTTGCTCGTTAATTAAACACTTATTTGTAGTTTTCATTCTCTGTTGTACACTGTTAAAATTATTTTGGTATTTATTGAAAGTACTGTTTAACACTTGACTTCTTAATTAAGTCTCAGATACTTTCATCACTTAAGTTTCTAAACTTGACACAGAAAGATTCAAAGCTCAGGCCAAACCACGGGCGTCCGCAGTGGTTGCATTTGCTCTTCCCTGGATTTTGCTCATATTTTACAAAAATAAAATCTTTTGATTATGATTATTACAACAGTCACAACATGATTTTCAATGCAAAAAAACACTTAATTATTTAGGCAAGTTCTTGTCCATTATTTATTTTTAAAGTTATCACGTGTTCTATGTTTATGAATAGATGCAAAAACGTCATTTTGTTTAGTCCTCATGCCAACAGTTTAAAACTTTGCTCCCCCTACAAAACTTCCTGCGGACGCTCGTGGGCCAAACTCGAGAGCTCACCTATTGACACAGTTATTGAGACATGCGCAACTGTATTACCTTTATGAGGCATGCACATCTACTTACTTGTTTTTGCATTGAAGGGATTGTGTTCGGAGGAAAGCTAACACACTTGTTAATAGACACACACCTCTGCAGACAGTTCTCAGAGGCATTGTCTCGTGATTTGAAGGTCTTTTGGCATAAGCACAAACACAACTATAGCAATGCAACAACAAGACATTTTACTTTCTAAGGTGCGCTATATGAATTTCATTTACATACAACACTTTGGTTTCGACAATACCACCTATCAAACTTAAAACAAAAGTAAAACACCTCAAAGTACGTTATGCTGCATACGTGTATTTAGCTCAACTTCACTTTATGACTTCACCGGTAAAGCAACACATGATACAAAAATGACATTACAATAGCGTGATGCTTTGCATCATGAAGTTGTGTTGAAACATTAAAAGTTGAATTTACGTAAAGTACAGACCTCACCAACGCAATGATATGCTATCCATCATTACAAAAATTCTGGGTTGTCCTTTACTGGATACTATTCCACAGAATACCTTGACAGTTCGTCTGGGTCATCTCTTTGACTGGAACGTTTAACTACAGAATGATATGTATGCAAAGCCTCAGTAACTGTAGGTTTTGGGTTTTACTTGTGAAACAATAGTGTGTGAAGTACCAAGGTTTGCATTTATTGGGGATACATGGGGTCAGTTTTTAACCAGGACTAGTAACTCGGTAAGGTTCAACATATTGCAAAACCCATGGAAAAATTGTATTTGCTAGGATGACATCATTGCTTTTGTGTATAGTGGCACCTTGGCCGGACACAGGTATGGATTATTGATGACAGTGTCTGCATTTGAATCGGAATGATCAATGCTGTCTTGATTGTTACTTTTTCCCTTCTGCTGTGATGATTTGCCTGTCGCTGAGTCTTCTTTGTTTTCTTCCGAGTTGCAAGAGCGATAGTCCATGAATTCGTAAAAATGATTCACCTTTGGTGTGCTGCTAATTACTGCAATGGCACAATAAAGATTTATTTTTAAGTAAGTAAGTAAGTATTCTTTATTAAACCAGTTGCCAAACAGCACTCTGCTGAACATCTGTTAAATAGATCTTCTAAAGTAAATAAACAAACATACATCCGTATATATAAACATAGCGTTCAACATATATATAATTATATATTTATTATTTGTTATTAAATATTATATTTTACCTGAGATGATATTGATCTAGTATATGATGTGGTGGACATAAAAGCCTCCAGAATATTTGTACTATCCTTTACTGGGTACTTTTCCAACACCAATAAACCCCAAGGAAATTCATCCAAGTCATTTATAACTGAGCTTTTGTAACTCTAGCAAACTCCGACAAAACTGTTGTCTGTTGCCGTTAACTGGGCACTGTCTAGCTCCAAAAAACTTCAGGGATTATCTGTGGTCATTGTTAACTAAGCATTTTCTAAGTGAAGAAAACTTCTATAAAAAATTTGGTTCGAGTCATTGTCAACTGAGCACTTTCAAACTCAGTAATACCAGAACAGAATATCTGTACGAAGCATCACTTTGGTTCTAAAAGTGGATGCTCTTGATCCAACAGAAATAGCTCAAGAGACATTTTCAACCAACCTTTGTTGCATCTTTTAGATCTGTCAGTTAACCATGTTTCAGTGTCTTTATTAGGTTTGTAAAAGGCGCTAGGTAAATAGCAAGAAACGCATACATATACTCACATGAATATGTGCATGGGACATCTGGAAACAGGTGGATTTCCATGGGGCTCGTCATGGCTTCGAAGTGTGTTACTGCTTTCAGCATGTTGCGCTTCTGAACTGCGTTGTGCTCGCGAATGTTCTGGTAGCCACTGACGGGTGCTGCATGCACCTGTAATTCAGACACAACAGTGTTACAGTTAGACAGATTAAGGTAAGAAAAATACAAGCCTCTAAAGGGCAATGCAAATATAGGTTAACAAAGTTTCTCATCATTCGGTAGCTATGGTAATGTTTGCGTCTTTACCAAATTGTCTTTTACTTTGGGAGCATGGTTGTGAGGGCTTTTTTCTCTTTGGCATCCAGACTTGGACCTCCACCGGACGTCAATCTCTGGACAACCCCTCTGATATGACACAGTGCTTGTGAATAAGCCGTTGCCCTGTGCTTAGCTTGAGAGTAGTGCTTTAGAAATTTGGAGATTAATATTCTAAAAGTATGTAAACAATTGTGTTCAAATATTTGTGGGCTAAACATGGCTGCCAAACGTGCTGGACTGAGAACAAATGTGGAGAAAAACAAAAGCAATGGTATTTGGCAAGAAGACAATAGACACAGGACTAAATACATGGAATAGCCAGCAAATCAGTTACAAGACCAAATTAAACGTCTTAAAAACGTATGCTTAGCAGGCCTCTTTATGCCTGTGAGTCATGGACAATTAAAAAGACTGACCAGGATAAGATACAGGCATTTGAAATGTATTATTATAGAAGAAGTACTTGAAATGGACAATAAAGGTAACAATTGAGGAGGTCCAAAGAAGACTGAAACTAAATGACGATCCAACGCAAACAATAATGAGAAGGAAATTGAGTCTATTTGAGCATCTGATGTAGAATGGACAACAATAGAAAAATAAAAAAATGAAATGATGGGAATTATGGATAGAGATGGACGACAAGGAAGACCTAATAGGGAGTGGACAGATATCAAGGATTGGTGTTAACAAGATCTGCACAGCCTAGGAATAGCAGCACAGCAGCATTTTAGATTGTGGAAACTAACGACGACACATGCATTGGACACCCACAGACCTTCAACCCATGGATCATGATGATGTGAAAACAATCATGTTACCTGAACCTTTAGCGCATTACAAGTATCAACATAAACTTCTGAAAAATGTTCCCAGGATCAAAAGACATTTAGGCCAATAAAGAGACATGGGAACAATAGAACATGTTTTTCAACCTAAAAAGACTAAGTAGATACAAGTGGTCAATTTGGTCATCCAAGTCCTGTTCAAGTTTGTTGTTGCTCAACATCACTGTGCTTACCAGTGCCACAACCACAGTACCAAGCTTCCACCAAGAAACACATGTAATGATACACGTGTTTGGGGTCGTAGTCTTAGTTACTTAAATGTGATTACTAATTTTGTAAGTTCTGAAATGCTGTTCTGTAAAAACTACAAAATAAAAATACCATCTTAAAACTCACCGGAGTTCGGATATAGCAGTGAGCATCCGGAAACTCTGGTAAGTGGTCAGGAATGTAGGATGGGCGAGGCAACTGAGTGCCAAGGTTAAGTGGCTTCAGCTTCAGAGATGGCGACTGACTGGGTGGCACTGAAACACAAACATAACAAAGACCAGTAAACTAAGGGTCTGTTTGCTCTGCTACAAATCTAATGCTGCATGGGACAGAATTCATTTGATAGCAAGGTTTGCAAGGGGGCTGGTTTTGGGGAAACCTTCAACATCTAGCTGAGCTCAAGAGCATTTGAATTTCTGGCATCTGATATACAACTACTATGTTATCATGCACAACACTGTAGTATGAATATTGTAGTATGAGGTGACCCGTCAAAAGAGCGACCGACAAAAGAGCGCCGACAAAAGAGCGCCGACAAAAGAGCGCCGGTGTCACGAAATAGAGTATCCCCATACAAGTATATCCCCTTAGCCGAATGAAGTATCCGGCCGGATGAATGTGAACGGGAGGGACTATCCCCCCTCGTGCAAAAGTATCTCCCATGAGCATAGGCGTAAACTTGGTCTTGGTCTTAAGGTTCAAAGACTTGGTCTTGAGGTTCAAGGTTCAAGTGATGAAAATATAGCTAAAACTAGAAGCTGGATTATCGATGAAAACATACTCAAACTAAAAAGCTGGATGAGCGATGATAATAGAGCTCACACCAGAAGCTGAAAGAGCGTGAACCTTTCGTCAGTGAACCATTTGTCGTGAACCATTTGTCGTGAAACATTTGTCGTGAACCATTTGTCGTGAAACATTTGTCGTGAACCATTTGTTCGTGAACCATTTGCCGGGACACCTTACACTTCTTGTCGGCGCTCTTTTGTCGGCGCTCTTTTGTCGGGCGCTCTTTTGACGGGGTGCCGTAGTATGAATAGGGCAACACTGGTAATTTGATAATTCTTCCACTAAATCAAACTACTACTTATTATTATTGAAAACCAAACAACAATGATACTAATAATACTATGGTTAATTTTATAATAATAATCATGACAGTAATTGCTATTGCCGTCATAGTAGTGGGAGTGGTAGTAGTACTGTAGTATCAGTAGTAGGAGCAGCAGCAGCAGCAGTAGTATTAACAAGGTCGATGATTTAATAATCAGGTAACTTATGACCTGGAAGCGTTACTTTGTATGATCGTCGTCCATAGGCAATCAAAGATTCCACATTCATACCTGAAGAGAAATAACCACATCAACACATTAACAAATCAGTATCCACAATATGTAAACCATAATACATAAACACATGATCATGCTTTGGATAGCCAACCATTTGGCTCACCAGGATGCAGAGCTTGAGGAAGAGATCCTGTTCCATAACCTGTCGCCCCAAGGAAAGACAGACCCTAATCCAAAGTTTGTGGTACAAGAGACTTGGAAGTTGAAGATTTGGATAAAGACTTGCCTAAACCTGAACACAATTAAATTAACCTTAATGTATTTTTCTGAATAAAGAATTTGTCCAGATTCTGGAACAGTATAAAGGTCGGCTAAAGCCGACAAATTCTACTATGAGCACTTCTGACGCTCACTTCCAGAGACTGTTCAGAGAATGGCGAGTTCATTGGTTGGGGTTTGTAGCATATTTGTTGCAGTTACTGTAATATGTGTAGTGTACTACAGTTTACAATTTTTTTTTATTAGTTTCCCTTGCAGCAACCACCAACTGATGCCTTTGCATTACAACAACGATGTTAGAGAAGCCAAAAGCTTAGACTGTAGGCATTATGAGTGTGAATTAATGTTCCAAGTACAAGATTTGACTGGATGTTGCTTCATCCACAGCAGATATTACGCTAAAATATTCTCACCCATTTCAATTGCTGCAAGGACCACATCATTCACCATAGGCTGGCTCCGACAGGCTACTTCACCGAATGCCTTTGTTAAACGACATAAATTGACCAAAACTAAAAAATGAAAAACGTAAAGACAACAGGTTTTTGCAATAATGAAAGTTACAAACTTCAGTTCTACAAGTGCTGATTAATGAAATCAACCATAAAATGAGTAGACTTCTGTTAGCAACATGCACTGGCGTAAACTTGTACAAAATATATTTGGAGGGATTTGGTTACTCATTCTACACTTGTTGCATTGGGTGTACAGTCCATCTCAATTATTGGGAGGGGCATGTGCCCAGCTGCCCCCCAGAGCCTACGCCTATGGCAACATGAGATGGTGAGTTCGACTGGCCAAGCATGAAACTTGTTTGGGTATCTCAAGATAAGTTTACCTCTCACGTGGGCCAAATGTTTTCATCAGCTTGTGCTTAATATAAAAAAATCAACTGATGTGTTGAGCATAGTTAATATGATTAGCTTATAAATTCGACAAGGTTTGCCAG
Organism: Allolobophora icterica; assembly: GCA_963556255.1. Taxonomy (NCBI): domain Eukaryota; kingdom Metazoa; phylum Annelida; class Clitellata; order Crassiclitellata; family Lumbricidae; genus Allolobophora; species Allolobophora icterica. The sequence goes on from OY744611.1 coordinate 32,957,013, forward strand.
CTTTCCAGCTTTCAACAAAGAGAACAGGTCTATCCAGTAATACTACATAATCTGCGTACACTGTTCGAGCAATGCAACCATTTTTGCAAAGGCGCCTTTCTGGGCTGTATCGAATCCGACCTCGAGAAGAATAGCGCTCACAGCCTTCTCAAGATACTCGGCAGCCCACTGGTCACGACTTAATATCTCATCCGGCGAAGACATTTTAAAGTCTCTTATCTAATTTAAATTGAAAAATCTTAAACCGCCAGTCACGCTGCAACGCAACAGGAGTCGTTAAAGATCTACGCAACACTAAACCACATGAATGCTCACGAACACATGGACCTTTCAAATTTTGTTGCCAGTTTTTACAACTAAGCAACGTGACCATAGACTAAACTCATGCCAACTAAAATCTTATAGCGCTACCATTTGGAGTTCGGAAGTCTAACATATTCGTTGATGCCGTTCTTACCTCGTTGGTTGATGCCTAAGAATGGTTGATGCTGGCCTAGTCAAGTGCCCGTATATCCCACAAGTCCAGTCGCTCGCTTTGAAATCCTAATCGTCCAGTCGCTCGCTTTGAAATCCTAATCGTAAACTCGAAACTTTTAACAGCGCTACGGATTTAATATGCTCTGGGCACCAGCTGCAACGCCACAGCGTCAAGTCAGAGGGTCTGTAAAAGATACCATTTGAAGAACAAATAATGCTGCAAGAGACCAGATAAGAGGAAGAGAAACTTGAAAACGAAGAGGAAGGCGTTTCAAAATTCTCCAAAAGAGCCTACTGGATTTAGAAGATAACCATCTGAAAACGCTAAGCAGCTCTAGATCGCTTAGTAAAGTTAGTTGTAAACGCTTCCGGTTCGACTGTAATGCCTGGCGTTTGTACCGTCTGCTAAATTTTAAGTGTCGATTAAAGAAATCGCTTTCAATATGATTCCTCCAAACACTTCGCTTGTGCGATTTGACAATCCAGTGCTTGTGACGAAAAATACGGAGAAAAAGACTCCGAAGGTTAAATTTACACTCGAAATTTCGATTAATTGCCGAAATTGGATTTTTTCCACTGAGTGTTGGAATACCTAACTTTTTCTCGGTATCGTTTACAAATGTTAACACCTGACTTCATTAGACGATGTTTCAGTAATTATCAAGTGTTAATCTGGGAATTTTATTATGTATTTGCTCAATCACAAAATTTATTACGCTTAAGGTGAATTAATGGATTATATAATGTATATCTTCCAAATACACAAAAGCCCCGTGAGAGAGACCAGCGCTATAGTAAGTAGAGTCCAAGATCCTGTACTTGGCCGGGTTAATTACATGCCGATCCATATTTTGCGTTTCTTCTTTCAGGATAAAAAGCTGAAGGCCACGTCTGGATCACCTACTCGGGGGCCATCACCACCTCCCTGCCCTTCGCCAAAACCTAAGTTGCCGCCACTGGACGGTTCAGCTCAACAAACGACTGAAGTACTTAATGCCATATTGCCTCCAAAGTTAGTATTTGGCTGAATAGATCTTGTAGTATTGTGATTATTGTTATTTATTTACAAATTACCCCGATATGTTGTGAACCCAAGGGCTATGTCAAATTAATCTGTAGAGAAAATAATGCATCTGAAATGGCTATAACTCATCAATATTGAATATTCTGCATCAAAAGGTACTGCAGAAAACGACTGCAACCACTGAACTAAACGCTGAACTACAGTTGCCAAGTTTACGTTAGAATGGATAAATGTATACTTATTGTTAGAAGATAGAAATGATCCTCTAGACATAAGCTAAAGAGTTTTTGAAGGAATCAAAACAGTGCTGAAGTGGTTAGAACTCATGGAAATCTGGATGAGCAAAACTGCCATGAAAGGCAGCAGTATATTATATTAACACTGATTATCACTGATACTATTAACCACAGCCATGGGCATTCAGAGAGGGGGCATGTGCCCCCCCTAGATTTTGAAAGTTGTCACGTTTTCTATGTTCGTGAATAGCTATTCTATGCAAAAACGTCATTTTGCCCCCTTGGAAAAATTTTGCACCCCTCCCCCCTAGAAAAATTCCTGCAGAGTCCATGACCACAGCATTCTATATATTACAGCACTCAAAAGTCATTTGGTATTGTTGGTTGTCCACTCAGTGGTGGTGCACTGCTTATTCCTCTCTGACTGCACTCGGTAAGCCAGGCCTCCGTTCCCATTATTTATAGGTCTGGACCGTCTGGATATAAATAGGTCTTATATCCTTCACAAGTGCACACTGCAGACCTCAGCAATGTTCCTTCCTCCCTAGGATATGCTGCTCACAAGTACAAGTATGCTAATATACATGGCCATGCTGTAGAGACAATCGTCTTAGCTCGGCAGATGGTTGAGAAACCTGAAGCTCTTTGCTCATTCGACTGCCTATGGCTTAATTCTGGAAAGAGTCTAGTGATCTGGGTTGGTAACCATTAATTGGGAGCTCCAAAAGATGACTTACAGTATTTGCAATTTACTTTCCCAATTCCTTCTTCTGTACTCCTGTGTAACTCGAAATGAGGAGTTGACCTCTGAGCATGTGAAAACGGTATATGGAACATGCATGCTTTCATCATCTGTATCTGGTCTGCACCACAAGCCACTCACAATCTTCCAAGGCAGCATGGTGTATAAATTTATATACCCTATGTTTGACTACAGTAAGGACATTTATGCAAGCCTCCATGGAAGCATTGCCGTGGGCGGCCCCCCCTATTCTGGAACAGGCTTCCATACAACTTGCAACATAAGCTACTCCTTTCTATATAAGCTTCCATTTTGCCAGGGGTTGAAGACTTCTATTTTCATTGTCAGGTCGGAAGTAACTCGGATGAGGTTTCTTTAAAATGCACTATTACAAATAAGATATTACTATTTTCACTGTTATTATTACTATTATTATTATTATTATTATTATTATTATTATTATTATTATTATTATTATTATTATTATTATTATTAAATTTATGTAGAGGCATATAACAGGCCTATGTGAAAAATTCCTTACTTACCTTATCTACAATCATTTGAATTATTTAAATACAGTATTTAGTGTTCAACCAATCCATCAGATACAATACAGACATACATGCTTGCATTGGTCCTGCTCTATGGACCAACGGACATCGATCTCTGGACAACCCTTCGGTTGCCTACGACGCAGCGCTCGTGAATTAGCTGGTGCTCTGCGCTTGGCTGTACAGTGGCGCTTTAGAAAATTGGAGATTACGAGGGAATCAACTCTCTCCATTGACACCAGCCTCTTTATTAGCTGGTGGCCTAAGTGCCTCGTTTTGCTGCCTTAAGCCACATTCTGTTCACTGGGTCTTTCGGACTGGGAGCACCTCTGATTATGGAACACTGTGAGAGGTGCTTTATAAATGTTCAGATGCAACACAATACATGCATGCAATGCCATGCATACGTACATATGCCTACATGTATGCATGCAATGCTATTCATGTATACTTACATACATCAGTTGTTGGTTGATTGAACTGTATAGGGAGTTGCAGGAAGAGGGTACTCTATGGATCCAGCCAGTGTCCAGTACTCCGGCCACTCGGATCGACGTGGTCACTCTGCAGGAGGAGCTGGACAGGCGATTGCAACAACGCCAGGCTCGAGAGACAGGCATCTGCCCAGTTCGCCGCGAACTCTACTCACAGTGCTTCGGTGAGCGAACATAGCGTTTATCTTATATGGTATTAAGGGTAAGGTAAGCATTGTTGTGTTGTAAATTATGAGGTAAAATAATGTAAGCTCTATTATGTATTGTATATTTTGAGATGAGATGGTACGGTAATTAAGTTAAAGCATACCTTACCATATCTTACCTAACCTTTCAATATCTTGTGATACTTTACCTTACCTAACCTTTCCATGGCTTGCTCTACATAATTTACCTATTCTTCTTAGTTCTTACCATATCTTACCTTGCTTTACTTTATACCATAATATGCCTTACCGGCCATTACCTAACTGTGTGTTGCGTTGTTGTTGTTGCAGATGAGTTGATTCGTCAGGTGACGATCAATTGTTCGGAGCGCGGTCTTCTCCTCGTCAGAGTCCGAGATGAGATCAACATGACAATCGCCGCCTACCAGACACTGTACGAGAGCAGCGTTGCCTTCGGAATGAGGAAGGCTCTCCAGGCTGAACAGGGAAAGACCGACCTCGAGAAAAGGGTTAGCAGTCAGGCAACTTGGAAATGGGTTAGGCAGTGAGGGAACTAGGAAATTGAGTAGGCAATGAGCGAACTAGGAAATTGGGTAGGCAATGAGCGAACTAGGAAATTAAGTAGGCAGTGGAAGGATCTTGATAGGTAGGAACTTAGGTAGGAACTTGGAAACTGATCAGGCATTGAAGGAACTATGAAACAGAGTAGAAAAGATGGAAATTGGAAATTGGGTAGGCAATGAGGCAACTTGGAAACTGGGTAGGCAGTGATGGAACTGTGAAATTGAATAGAAAAAGGATGGAACTTGAAAATTTGATAGGCAGTGGGTTTACTAGTTTGGTAGGCAATGAGGGAACCAGGAAATTTGTAGGAAATGAGGGAACTATAGGAAATTGGTAGGCAATGAGGGAATTTAAAAAAATGGCGATTGCTTTAGATCAGTGAGACTATAGATCAGTAGTTTAGATTAGATTACCGGTCATTAAGATAGGATTAGATTTGCCTAGAAGGATTGAATCAGTTTGGATCGGATTAGAATGGATTCTTTGTGTTCATTCAGGTTGTTGACCTGGAGAGTGACAAGCGTGACTATGAACGTCAGGTGAACGAACTGAAGGCGCGCGCTGACCAGATCGAGAAGAAAGCAGCTGACCAGAAGCAAGTGGAGGAAAAGAAGCATGCTGAAGAGGTCCAGTTCCTCAAGAAAACCAACCAACAGCTCAAGGTCTGCCATCCACTTATTCTACATCTGTTAGGCTATTGTATGTATGTGCTACAATTATGTTTAGTTGTATTTATGCGTGTTAGTAAGTAAGTAAGTAAGTATATTCTTTATTAGCAAACGCACAATGGGACAAAAGCTAGAAGCATTGATTGTAAAACATTGCAGTAATAATAAATCGAAATAAAATTATAAAATTAGTAAATAAGAAAGTGTTTTCTTATCATTTATGCAGTAATCTGGCAATGTAACCCTTCCCTGTCAAAGGATCACATTGCGGTATCTCACAATTATGCCAGCGATATCGTAGAGAGTACCCGGAAGATCGTGTCGGAGGAAGCAAATGATGGAGGACATGCCCTGGGTCCCGAAGGATTGCAGTGTGTTTATGTAACTTTTGTTGCAATTGTAAAAGTAATTGTAAAGGTTTTAAACAAAACATTTATACAGAGCTGCTCTGTTTTTAATATTTGGGAAAGTATACAGCAATCAAGAAAAAACAAAACTCTGGGGGATTTTGTCACTCCAGTACTGATGTATTGATGTGAGTGTTGATGCTTATGAAAGGAGGATGAAAGGAGGATTCTTGTGGCGGAATGAACTGGTTAAGAAGAATATCGGGGAGGACCAGACGAGATAGAATTCATAATGAGGTATTCCGGAAGGAGTTAGGACAGAGGGAAACACTGGTAGACAAGATCAGTAAAGGAAGACGCACATGGTTTGGGCATGTAACAAGAATGTACGACAAAAGATTACCAGCAAGGGCATTACATTGCTAGGTGGAGGGAACACGTAGTCGAGGAAGACAAACGAAGACATGCCTGGAAATCGTGATAAAAGATCTTAAAAGCAAGACATGGACATGAGAACTGCCCTGGATACTATCAGAAACAGACAGAAATGTTGCCATCTTGTGAAAACCTCATCGTCAGCACACACATGACAGAAGAGAGACGAAGACACTTAGTGATCAGCGTTAAGCAGAACAGAGTTAGTATGAATGGATATGTATGTATACAACTGTATAGTGTACATGCAGGCATACATGCAGATATCTGATAAATGAGCTATTGATAAATTGTCTTGCCTTATCGTTCAGATAATTTGCACTGATTGTTTTGTGTTTTAGACTCAGCTGGAGGGCATTATTGCTCCAAAGAAATAGTCTCGACTGTTGCGATCTTCTTGTGCAGACTTTTCTGATGCTGGCCTTCGTGGCAAGAGTTCTTCTCGTAAAATCAGTTCTATTTATTAAATGTTTTTCTAATATAAGAACTTACGTTATATGTGAATGTTGTTCAGAACAATATGCAGAGTTGGGAAAGATTGTCCGTTGGTATGTTACTGTATAATAAAATCTGGAATTTCAAAATGGTCTTCCTGGCATTTGTAATTAGATGCATGGGCGAAGTAAGGGGAACAAAAGACCACTTAAACACTTAGGGGAGGAACCCCAGTGTTGTCAAAAAAGAGCTTGGGGTCGACAATTTTACAGAATACCAAAGTACACAAATGCAGGTCGAAACCTAATGTTATTAATATGTTGCACAGGAAACAACTGACAAGTTTCCTGATTTACTTTATTTACACATTAATACACAACAAACTAGAATTAAAATGATCATGCACTTAAATAGGTGTAAGAAAAAAAACAGAAAACACAATTACAGAACTGTTACACTTTAGTTTACAAATGTAATTTTGAACTATGTAATGTCTTTTTGTTGGTAGTCCAGTGGCTTTATCGAAAGCACCACGTCTGCCAGCTTTAAGCCAAGAAATAAGTAATTTTTCTACATCCATGCTGTAAGAGGCGGGCCATTGATGCCAAGAAAGACGGGGTTGGTCAAGATGTGACCCCAACATCTTCAGTCAGCTGAGGGGCTAGAAGAAGAGCTTTGGGAGTGAACACCCCAACAACTAAAACAATGGGCCCCTTTTCTTATTTGTTTAGTCATCTACCTTTGCAGCCAGATTATACAGTTTGCTTGATTTCAAGCTCTGCCCATAATTCGTTCTCTTTTGTCGTGAGGCATGGTAGGTAATTGGTTAGAGTGCTCAGTGGGTTCAAGCCTGAAGCCTCCACCTTGGCCGTTAATGCACAGCGATATTGAGTAAGTCCATGCACTAAAACTGCTCGGTACCATCAATAAGGCCCTATATGGGTCCCTTGTGGGAAAATGGGTTCCATGTAGGTATGCTGACTGGGTGGAGCGTTGCCCTTCTCACACTCCGCAACATGTTAATGTCTATTATGGGCACGTCTAAAGGCCACGCGTAGTTTGAAATTCATTGGTTGCAGGTCCATTTGGTCTCTGTCGATACAGTCATGCTGCACTCATGCATCCAGTTATTTATCTCAGTATCCATTCCATTCATTCATCTATCTATCCATCGATCCTTCCATCTTCCATCCATCTATCCTGCAATCATTCAATTACCAATTTAATAGCTTCCCATATGCTGCAAGCGGGCGTTTCGATACTTCCGTTTATTCGAAGCGCGTGTCGTTTCGTGTTAATTTTTGTTGCATGTTGTTACAAAGTTTAAAAAATTGTCATATTTTATATTTTTCCAGTGTTTCCTTGCAAAAGAAGTGACCTAGGCTACGTCAACACTAGTTTAAAGGTTTACACTTTTTATATTGCGACTAGTCTACAACTCTACATTTTTTGTTTGAATTTGCAGTCAGAAAATATTACTAGAGATGGCTATTTAATTACTAAAATCAAATTTAAATTAGCGTAACTTCATATTAGATACAAGTGACGTAAGTTGACATGTGTTGACGCAATTTTGCGCTGTTTTAGCTTAGGTTGTAGTTATTGTGCATTTTAGTGCCTGAATTTATCATAGCCCCTCCCCATCGGGGCTCTTGTGAATTTCTGTTAATACTGTAGAGTCAATGAAAAAAGGAAACAAATCCCAAACAAATAAAATTTTAATGTAAAGTGGATGAAGGTAGAGAATTGTTACTGTTAGAGAATTTTTGTCTGTGTTAGTACGTCATGGTGTTGTGTACTTGCATGTCTGGTATTACCGGACTTGTACTGCCTGGAGAGGTTGTGTGAAGACATTGTGTAAATGTTCTCACATACATATGTGCTCACCAACATATCGTTTTTTAGTTTGTGAAGATGTCTGGTGGTCTGGAAGTACTGAAGTTAAAGGAAGAGGATTTGAGGAAGTTCCTGATCACTGGTGTCCATCTGGGCTCCAAGCACAAGAATGCAAACATGAAGCAGTACATCTTCAGCAAACGACAGTGTGATGGTACAAATCTCACATTCATTAATTTTAGTAACAGAGTTAATGCGATGTCATCATGTCATTATATATGTTTGTAAGACACCTTTATTTTGAGTTCGCTTTATGGTGCTGTTTAAGTTGTTTGAATAATTAATAATTCTTCTCCTGGTCTCTAGGACTCAACTGGGAAAAGCTCCTAAATACCTCTGTGACCTAATGTGCAAACCTCTATCTGCTCTGTCTTCCCGCCCTCTTCGGTCTGCTGACCGCTTTGATCTGCTTGTCCCTCGCGCAAGGACTTCGATGGCTCAGCATCGTGCTTTTGCCATCCTTGGCCCTTCCCTTTGGAATGACCTGCCCCCCTCTCTCCGTAGCAAGATATTGCTTGGGATCTCGCCTTCTTCTCTCCGCTGCCTAAAGACCTTTCTTTTCCCTCGGGGCTGACACGCTGGGAGCGCCTCTGAATAGTCTATGCTGTGAGAGGCGCTTTATAAATAATCATATAAGATAAGATAAGACTATTATTATATTAACTTGTAATATTAGAAGCAGTAATAGTAGCAAGAGTAATAATAATAATAATAACAGTGATAATCACGGGCGTAAACTTGTCCAAAATATTGGGGCATTTGGTTATTCATTCTACACTTGTTGCATTAAGTGTACAGTCCCTCTCAATTATTGGGGGTGGGGGCACATGCTCCTGCTGCCCCCCCAGAGTCTACGCCTTTGGTGATAATAGTAATAACTGTTGATTACATTGTCTTGGGCAGCCAGGTTGATAGCACTTCTGATGACGTTCTCTTGAAGAGGCGCTCTACATTTCGTAATTACAAAATTTTATGAGTAAGCCATTTTGTTGGCCCCCAAACTGATTTAAGCAGTTTGCTTGCTGAAAAATCGCTAATCAAAATCTTCAGGAATGAAAAAGTTTTAGGTCATGGGATGTTGTGAAAATCTGAGAAGGGAAGAAAGTGAAGAGGAGAAATTTGGGTGCACACATCGCTGATCCTTATTGGCTTTCTGTTTGCCAGCCATGGCTTCACTTGAAGTGACCATTGATTGCTGCATTGTGCAATATGGTGATATATAGAATTAAATTAGATTGGAACAAAGAAGACACGTCCCACCTAATGTTTAGACTGAGGCACACAATTGATTTGTCTCCAAATATTTTGTCATGTATTAGTAATTGCTCCATTAATATTAACGTTTATCTTAATTACCCGGTACTCTTACACCAGAAATTTTCCTGTACAATGTCTGGCATAAACAATAGTGAAATTAAAACAATATGGTGGCATTTTAAAAATATAATTTTATAATAATAATAATAATAACTTATTAAAATAATAAGTAGCATAGTATTGAAATTTGACAGCAAGGAATGAAATTTAACAGCAAGGAATGAAATTTAACAGCAAGGAATGTAACCAAATAATAGCTAAACTAATGTCTTAAGATGTTTATAGGATGTCTGAGAAACTGAGATGATGCTTTATCCCTTGAGACCATGTTACCTTCGATTACTTATATTATTTTATGTTACTTTATGTGAACTGACATTTTGCCGCTTGATCTGCTCGTTTTATAGGTTATCATATTATCAATCTGCGTTGTACATGGGAGAAATTGTTGCTGGCGGCTCGTGCCATTGCTTCAATGAAAAACCCAGGCGACGTTGTTGCCGTTGCGATTCATCCGTCTGGAACACGAGCTGTCATCAAGTTTCAGTTGCATACCGGTTGCCATGCTATTGCGGGTCACTTCGTTCCAGGCACGTTCACAAATCATGGTCAGGTGAGATTGTCTAAGCGTAGGACACGTAGCACGCAACATGGCCGAGCTGTACGATCCAAGTGTTCTGCTATTATATTATGTCACCTGACCTATTGGATTTAAACTTGACTTCACCAATGGATTACTATTTTTTTTCTAAGGTGGTTTCATTTGAAGCGAGCATTGATTGATGCTTTGTGCATTATGATAACGGTGCTATATAAATCATTAGATTAGATCTGACTATAATGTGCCATACTGTAGTGATTTGCATGTCGGACTGTCGGCCCTGAGGTTTGGACTTCAAATCTTTTCCAGGTAGTTCAATATCTGTCCAACTTGCACCCCTAATGAACTTGTTTATAAAATATGTTGATCAGATGATCAGGGAGAGGAGAGGCAGGTATGAGTATTTTTGAGTTAACAATTTCACTTTCTTAGACTCATTATATGAGGTTGGTCGACAGTAGGGAATGCAAACCCGGGTTTTGCCTACCCGGGTACCCGGGTAACCCGCGATTTTCGGAACCCGAAAACCCGGGTTTAACCGCGATTGAAACCCGGGTTTGAACAATGACATTAAATTTTCATTACTATTTTATTATATTAAAATGTAGCCTAACAATATAAATGTAGCCTATTTCGGATGCATATCACTATCATTAATATACTACAAATGCAGTGAAACTCGAAAGATTAACAACAACAAAGGAGGCCTGCAGGTGAAACAATTATGTTTGAGCGTAATACAAACTATGAGCACCACATAAGCCACAACAGCTTCCACTCTTCCACCCTAGACGAAGACAGCTTCCGTTCTTGAGACTGGACGGAAGTAATGTCCCCTTTGTGACAGGTTGGACGTGCACGTGCAGTCTTGTCCTCTGCATCGAATGCAAGTATTGGGACCCCACAGCCAAAGTGAGGGACGGACATCTGCCAAACCTGTCTTCGTCATCGTAAACCGCGGTTGAAACCCAGGTTTGGCGTGATTGAAAAGCGTCACTTTCATCGTCGTTCACGCCGTGAAACTCACAAATGCAGAGTAATGGACATATAACGTTAGTACTGCACTTGGTATTACGTAATACTATTTCTACTTACTTATTTATCGGCTCGTTCCAATTGTTTATTCGTGACGTTATATGAGTGAGGATTCACATTTCACACAACGAGTGACAAGTCCGAATGTTGAGTTTGTTAACTCGTGACATTACCTGTCTGAACGCATTTCAGTGTGGATGGCGCTTAACCGTTTCAAACTAAATCCAACGAAGTCCGAGTTTCTATGGTGCACCACCCTCCGGCGTCGCCATCTACAGCGTCCTTTTCTTCGGCCTCGGCTGTGCTACGGCGCTATATAAATCGTCTTATTATTATTATCATCCAGTTCGCCTGGTAGCGGTAAACTGTTCTTATATAAATTTAGTGACTTAAAAAGCAATGCTTAAATCAACAAATTTAAAGCGCGGTGTTTGGGAACACTTTATCGTTCGCGATTCTGTGGAACAGACGGCTCAGTGCCAGTTATGTAAATCGAAACTGAAAATTGTCGGCGGTTCAACACGATGTATGCATATTCATCTCCCACCAAAGCATAAGATAAACCTGCTCAAACACAAGGACGTAGATGACCCTTGTCATCTGCAGAACTTTGGACTTTGTAGCTGCATATAACGACGTTGTTCTTATCGCAAAACATAGTTCAATAATACTTATCATGTAAAGTTTGGTAAACCCGGTAAAAACCCGGTTACCCGGGTTTTTACTGGCGCCAAAACCGGAACCCGGGTTTGTAAAAAACCCGGGTTTTTGCATTCCCTAGTCGACAGTATTTACATTCACTGCATGATCTTCCCACTGACAGGGTACAGTGGAACACTCATTTTGCAGCTGTTTGCTGTGAGATATTATTGGAAATCTGGGACCATCTTTTTGTCCTACCTGGGATTTGAAGGCCAATACCTAGGTTGTTGGTCCAGAATGCTAACCCTTTAGACTCTCACGCACCCTCAATCCCATGAGAAAAATACAGACTTCGTGTAAGGGTGATACAGATGGCCAAACCTTTGTGAAGGCATGAAGGCTGCTTGATGGATAACCAGTAATAAATGTAAATCTAGGCAGAAGTGTGTATTCCCCCAAGGCCAGTGATGCAACCCTAAAGATGACATTCTTCCAAGGCCAGTGATTATTGCCCAGGTCTAAAACACATTCACCTCTATGGAAAAAAATTTTTCCAAGACACATTTCCTTTGGTGATGGAAAGTATTGCTCGGTAGTAAAAAGTAATTTGTCTTTGACCTTGATGCCTCCAATTATTTTTTCACAGATATAGCAATGCCTTGGAGGCAGTAAAGGGTACTATAAAAATGTGTTGATTACTACTTACTTAAAAATGCATACATACATACATACTTGTGTACAAACACACTTGCATACCTGCATGCACAAAAATCGATTTTCCTTTGGCACTTCATGGCATCATTCTTCCAGTTAATGCGCCCCTGAATCTATGTTTCTGGTTGTTTTAGAAACACTTTCTTGAGCCTCAGCTGCTTATCGTATCGGATCCAGTATTTGATCGTCAGGCGATCATGGAAGCGTCCAAGTGCAACTTGCCTGTGATCGCCTTCTGCAACACAGATGCTTCACTCAGGTGGATCGACATTGCCATACCATGTAACACTCGGGTAACTAAATTTATCCATGTGTATACATATGTAAATATATTTAGATTTGTGTGTTGCAGAATGATCTGTTACGGTAAGATGCAGCTTAGTAAGGTAGAGGTAAAATGTAATAAGGTGGTATCAAAATACTGTTTATTGTGGTAGACTGGTAGTTTAAAAAGCCAATGAAGCTGTTTGCATTTTTTAGTCTCATCTGATGCAGGAAGTATGTCAGTGGAAGGATTTGTTGTTGTAAGGTGTAGTAGGGTAAAAGAAAGGTGATATATGAACATGCCTGCAAAAACACACTTTTGACAGATGTGTTATAAGTGAGCAAATGCTCTATCTTAATTTACAATACATTAGTTACCTGTCTTCCTTCCCGTGTATTCTTTGCAGGCAGGGGCGTCTACACCATAGAAACCATGGAGCAAATGCTCCATCCAAGAAATAGGGGGGGATCTGACAGTGTGTGTGCCAAACCATTAACGAGGGGGGAAGGAAGGGGAGGGGAAAGAAGAGGGGGAAGGGGAAGTTGCTCCAATGGCTTAGGGGGATAGACGCCCCTGTTTTTGCAGGTAGGGCGAGGGTGCACCTGATTTCTAAATATTTGTGTTGCTAGGCTCATGTTGCATTGTCTGCTTTTTTAAGAGCACTCACTAAGGAACTAGAGGCACCTTTAAAGGTGCTATATAATGTTGAGATACATAGATATGCACTACGTACAGACATGCATACTGCTTCTCTCAACATGTTTTCTTCTGTAAATGCAAACAGCTTCTTGGCTATGTAAACATCAGAAGGACAAATCTTCAGATCCACACCATAGCATATTTTACCTTAGCTGATATTACCTTATCATGACAATGGATCATTTTGTCATTGTGTTTGTCTGCTAGGGATATCAGTCGATTGGACTGATGTGGTGGATGTTGACACGTGAAATTCTGGCAATGCGAGGTTCCGTAACTCGTGACATACTGTGGAATATTGCTGTGGACTTGTTCATCAACCGCACCCCAGAGGAGGTCTAACAATAATGATGATAATAATAATAGTAATAACAACAACTATAATAATAATAATAATAATAATAATAATAAAAGAGCAGAGGAAGTCTAATAATAACAACAATAATAATAATAACAATAATAATAATATTAGAAAAACAGTCCCTTAACACTTCAACGACGAGCTGCATTGGTTTCCCAGTCGCTTTTGGTACATTCTCGTCGTTAAAGTGTTAAGCTTGTCTGACAAGTAGCCATGAATATGAAGAGTTTGCACCTTCATTTTTCTTAGCCTTGGCATATGAGGACAAGGGTCACCAGTCCTCTCCCTCATCATGTGATCTTCCTACTGACAGTGTATGGTCCGTGTGCTCATTGCAACTGAGTTTGCTAGGGGGTGCAGGTGGACCAGAGTATTAGTAAGAAAAAGGTATCTAACTTGCATGAAAAATAATATTTCAGTAATAATAATATTATTAATAATTTTTTATTATTGTAGTTATACTAACCACTAATAATTATTATTTTTTAACCAAATTCTTAAACTGTTTGAATTTCAAACTGTCGTACTATATTATGTTGTTGATTAAGTGTTTTACACCATATTGTAAGTCTTCTTTTCAATATTGTTTGTAAAGTGTGGGTGTTTGTCTTGAAGTATATACTATTTCTTTCTTGAAAATAAGAAGGGATTGGAAAAATTTATTAAAGGAAGCTTGGAGCTATTATTATTTTAACCCTAATAGCAAAGCCCAGAGAATTTGGAAAACCCACAATGGAGACTCCTTTTGGTTTTTCCACTCCTTGAGATTTTATCAGCCTCTTCAGTACATGATGTTGAACTTTGTTGTGACGTGTTTCTGCACGTAGGAGAAGGCAGAGTTGGAGAAGCAGAAGATGCTGGCCAAGGGTGAGAGGACTGATTTGGATGAAGATGGACGTGGTGGACCACAATTTTCCAGAACAGCTGACACCACTGAGAATGTAAGTAAATATACTTGGCTTGAGAGATAACTGCCTTGGTTGCAGATGTGGAGAGACAGACAAACATAGGCTGATTGGATGACTGGCTGACCGACCATCCGAAGGACTGAGGACATGGGGAGAGACGAACATACGGGCTGGCTGGCTGGCTGGCTGGCTGGCTGGCTGGCTGGCTGACTGACTGACTGACTGACTGACTGACTGACTGACTGACTGACTGACTGACTGACTGAGAGAATGAGGACAGAATGAGGAATATCATCCTGACTGGCTGGCTGGCTGACTAGCAGGCAAACTGACTGACTGAGTGGCCTGGCCTGGCCTGGCCTGGCCTGGCCTGGCCTGGCCTGGCCTGGCCTGGCCTGGCCTGGCCTGGCCTGGCCTGGCCTGACTGACTGACTGACTGACTGACTGACTGGCTGGCCAGCCCCAGAGATGGGGCTCCTCGGGTTGACTGACTGACTGACTGACTGACTGACTGACGGACTGACTGACTGAGAATGAAGCATAACATCCTGGCTGGCTGACTGAGACTGCACAGAGCAATGACAGACAAGACAGACTTACAGACACATGTACCATAAATACTTGGCATGAGAGACAAACACCTTGACTGAGAAGGTGCTTAGCAGCTTTGCATAGAAACTTGAAGTTGCGTGTAATGGTTTTCTGTTTTCTCTGCAGTTGGGCATTGTGAACACTGGTACCGAGTCATGGACGACTGCGGCGGAATGGAACACAGGAGTGGAACCACAGCTAACCTGGCCGACTGAACCCCAGCAGGTAGAATGGGGAGCAAAACCACAGGAGGTCGAATGGGGCACTGAACCCCCACAGGCTGAATGGGGAGCTGAACCCCAACAAACTGAATGGGGAGCCAAAGAGCAAACAAATTGGAGAGATGGGGCTCCTCGGGTTGAATGGGGAGATGACCCACAGCAGGACTGGGGGTCCAAGCCTCCAGAGAGTGCCTGGGACACGAACGCACAGAGTGAAGACTTGGGAAAGAGTAAATCATTTGTCCCACCAGTGGTGACAAATGACTGGAATTAGGAACGTTGGAATCCGTTTTGGACAAACATACTGGAACAGCATCAACTGCTACACATTGGAATCTGGAAGTGTTTGAATTTTGTACTACACACTGTGATACTCTTACATATGGTTCAAAATTCTTCAACTAGATTTTTGACATATTGCTAGTCTTGAGAGGCAAAATTTATAAATCTGAGTTATATTTTGTAGAGCCATTTTGGGTTGGATTTTACAGTTTCAGGTTTGATTTTTGAACAGGGTTTAAGACAACTGTTTTGTTAGGTTAGATTTCTGTTATGTATTTAGATGTTCAGCCGAGTGCTGTGATTTTTTACATTTAAGCAAGATATTTTACTGTTGCTGCTTTGTCAAGTTAAAGTTTTTGAATTTTAAGTTAGATTTTGACCAATCATGGTGAATTGTTGCTCTTGCTTTGTAATTTAGGTTAAGTTTTACAACTGACTGATCAGTCTTTTTAAGTTATTTTTCTTAGCTAAGTTGAAAGACCATGGCATCAGAATTTTAAATTAGTCTGTTTAATTGTGGTTAAACTGGTTATTATATTAAAGTTAACTTTTAGTAATAATTTTGTCTGTCAACTTTAATGAGAACAGATATTAGTTGCAAATTTATCTCAAGTGCTAATTTAGATTTCTGATAATTCAAATCTTGTTGCAATTGGCTAAATTTCCGATTAATTACTGTAAATGTATCTTGTCAAGAAAGTTTTGCAACAGTTCACTCGACATACAATTGTATGTTAATGAACCTATTGACTCTAATTAGGTTAAGTTCTAATCTGATTAGTTAAAATTTAACATGACTGTTATTTTCTAATCATGTTATGTTGTAACATAATTTCTTGTGCTTTTTTCTCAAGACAATTCAGCACGGATGGTGCTGTATAATTTAACAGAATTGCTGTGATCCAATTTCTATATGTGATGATTTTGTTTTTGTTAAAGAATAATATATAGCTAGGTAATGTGTCGGATTGCAGTTATTTTATTGTCTTTTAAGAGTGTTGTCGAAGGGGCTAAAACATGTTCTTCTACAGTGCTTGAATTTGGTTGATCGGTTATTTTGAGCGTGTTACACGTGAATAAATTTCTTAACGGGTTTGCTTGTTTTTGTGGGCGATAAAATGAAAATAAAAAGTAAATGTTAATGATTTGTTTTCTGTGATAGAAGGACTCTGGAAATAAATAAACAATTAATCAAAGATAAAATTCTTGGTTGATTAGAGGTGTAATCTTTATCCATTAAGCCATTGTGTATGGTAATTCCAACACTTGTGTTGCTATACACTAAATGAAACAAATGGAGCTGCTTGCAACTAAAACTAAAGTATTCTGAAGGGTGTCATCCGTGTTAGCAGATTGCAAAGTGCCTTTGTCTGTAGCCTCTGTGTCCTGATTTCAAATCCTGTTGTGGCATGGGAAAGAAAGTTGGTTGTTGAGCAGTATAACCTGTGCAAGGAAAAGTTGTTCAGTTGTAGAGTTGTTGTTGTAGTGTCTGTGCTTCAGCTGAATTATCTTCAACTTAAGACTTCTAGTACATGCATGGGCAATGTTAAATTTCCATGCAATATCAATGAGTAACATACATCACTTTGGAGAGAGTTCATATTTGTTAACTTAACCTTGAGCATAGCATTAGGGGTCATTCATAAAGGACATCCCCAATGAGGGGGAGGGAGGGGTAATCGAAATGCGGACAAGGGGAAGGGTGGGTTATGACCAGTGAGGACGTCCGCACCTAAACTTTCTAATTTTATAGTTTTTTAAACACCACATTGTTTCAACCTTCCCCAAAAGACGAAAATGTCAGTGAAGTGATTGCCTGAAACCACATGCATGGTATAATCTTACCTGAGGCTTTAAAGAGCTTTTATTACTGTGCATCCTGCCATATGAAACCCCAACTGTCAATTAAACGTGCACAGGAACTGTGGAATAATTGCAAAAATAACGATGATGTCATTAAAAATTGGCTTAGGCGTGTGGACGTCCGCAAAGGGGAGGGAGGGAGGGTAAGGTCAAATGCGGACAAGGGGGAAGGAGGGGTCAAAAGTAGAACATATTTTTACTGATGAACAAAAGTAGAATTCTTGTATCAGGAAATGTCTTGCAGTGCCTTGCAACAACTTGTAACAGAAACTACTTCTTTTCTTCCTGGTTAGTGAGGACACCATTGAGTGAGTGAATTAAAGCCATCGGCCGCTTGGCAGCATCATTGATTACTTTCAGACACCCCTCTTAATGCAAGCCTGGTGATAATATCCGTCAACTACGGATGATAATCTTTGTTGGATTCTGTTCTTTTACCCGTCTAGTCTTCTAGTTTTCTGCGCATTGTTTTACTTTCTGATGAAATTTCTGTTCTTTATGACCATACTTTTTTAACATAATTATAAAATTGCGCTATATAAATAAATATCTAATTACAATTACAATATACGTATATGTATATACGATGCATCCTTAGATGTTTGCCGACGACTAATAATATAGATTCCTTAGATGTGTGCCAAGGAATCCATTATAGTATTCTAGTCCTTCAGTGTGTGCCTGCGGTCAACAAAGTATAGAATAACCGTGACTCGTTATGGTCCGTTCAGATTCCACGTCACGTCGACCCTTACAGGTGACCATGCCGCGGATGTAGGGTAAGTAAACAATTGAAGGAAACGCTTCGAAAAAATTGACTGGCAGTTGACACATTGACCCATGGTCAGAAAGCACTACGATGTATTTAACGCTTTTTTTAAAACGAGGACAGCCGAATAGCAGTCCCATTATAACATTCAATGCTTAGAAATATTGGAAGCCCATGACACAGTTTGTTTCCCTAAAATGTATTCGATAATAATAATAAAATAATGTTGAATCGGACTCGAACCTCCAGGGGCGTAACTTTAGTCTAAAAAGTGGGGGGTACCAATACTTTGGTCTAAAAAGTGGGGGTACCAATTTCTTCTCCACTTTAGCTTTACGCATGGTGCCCATTTTGAACATATTCCCTGACAGTATTCTCATTACTTTTGGCTCTCGGTTTACCGTTGTATCTAAGTAATTTCGTACTTTTGGTGGTGAGTGCGTTCTCTGAGAAGGCACAATAATAAAATATTGATTAGCATTGTTTAAAAAGTGGGGGTACAGTACCCCCCAGTCCAAAAAGTGGGGGGTACGGGTATCCCTCGTACCCCCCACAAATTACGCCTATGCGAACCTCTACTGGACACTCCGGCTTAAGGGGCGGATTTTTGCAAATATTTTGTAAAAATTAAATTTTTTGATTATGATTATTACAACAATTCCAACACGATTTTCAACGCGAAGAAACAATTATTTAGGTAAAGTCCTTGATCATCATTTTATTTTAATTTTTTTAAATGCAAATTTTTCTTTGCACAAGCGTCATCCCCCCCCCATATATTGTTTGCCCCTTCTAAACAATTTTGTGCCCCCTAAAAAAATCACGCCCATGACTAGACATCGATCTCTGGACAACCCCTCTGATACGACGCAGTGCTCGCGAATAGACTGGTACCCTGTGCTTAGCTTTAAAGTATCTGTGACTGCAGATCCGTCCTATGGTCGACTTCAAAACTTCATCTACAATCGTTACATATATATAGTCCACGCTAAATGAGACTACTGTAACTCACTCTTCCTGAACATAGGGGGCCTACACATTACCCAAAATACGCCTCTAGCCAGTGCTGTGACTAAAACCCCAAACACCATCACATCACTTCTGTCCTCAGATCACTTTAGGCCTACTAGCTTAAAATACCCGAACGAATAGAATATAAAGTCGTATAACTCACCTACAATAGCCTAGTGCACTTCAATCCTCCCAGCCCTCTATTTCCGTCAGCTGTTCACGGTGCAACCACTTCGCTCAACCCCCCTCCTCTTTCTCCCTAACACTTCTCCGCCCAAACCGCTCTTTTGTCACATCATCACTCAAATCCATAACTGTTCCACCTCTCTGAAACAAACACCCGCGAGTTTTGCGTCAAATAGGCTGTAGGGTAGCAGAGGCGGCGCTACACCAGGGCGAGCCAGGGCATATGCCCTGGTAAAAAAAGTCGTTGCCCTGGTCGTTGCCCTGGTCGTTGCCCTGCCAGTATTTTTACCCTGTCCAGAATTTGTTCGGAGCGTATTTTTTATATCCTGAAAAAAATATTAAAATATGGGCGCTATAATTCGTTATATTGAGTGAGTTAAATGTAAATGCAAAGACCTGCTTTGCTTCAACAGCATTACTTACTTACTGTTCCCTCCGTTCGAAGCAACGACTTCTTATATATATCGGGGTCCGAAGTCCGCGCTCTGAGTCTGCGCAGTCGAAAACGTCATAATATTCAACACAATGACGTCACTCAAAACGCGATCTATCCATTATCATCGATCTTCGTAATTTTTAATTATTTTTTATTCGGTATCTTGATAATCTTGCTACTTAATTCTTAAAGTTTGAGTGATCGATACCGTTATGATGGATCGGTATCTGAAGAAACCGAATCCGAAACGCCCGCGTTTACCTTCCGACGACGGTAAGTAATTTAAGGCAAAGCATAGAAATGCCAGCCTAACAAACAACGTCCTACACCCCGGCGTCGCCGCCCGATTCTTTATTCGTTTAATCTGAACATTTGTACCGTACGTGATTATGGCATCATATTGCGTGAAAATAGTCGTAAAATTGCTAAAGTAACGCAAATCTGCATTTTCAATTCTATTAATAAAATGAATTAATTAATTTCATTAATAAAAATATCATTTGAAACTTGAAAGAGCTACCAGTATCAACCTATAATATAGGCCCTAGATTCCCCACCACAACGTGGCTGTCAGGACTTTGGCTTACTCATATATGTATCTAACTGCAATTACTGGAGTGGAGAAGAAATACCATTTAGTTTAACTTATAATCAATGTTGTATCCGGAAAGTGTTACATTCCGATTGGTGCCTACTGTACTTTTGCATTGAATTCGGATCAATAAAGTTGAATTGAACTGAAGAAATTGAATTGAATGCAAATGCAATAATCAGTTAGGCTAATGATATGACCGCAAATTGCAAAGTTGCAAACACACATGAGGATTCTAACTGGAGATAAACCATTTATCTGTAATCACTGCCATAAATAGTTCACACAGGATGGCAGCTTGCAAATGCACACGAGGATCCATACTGAAAAGTAGCCATTTAGTTGCAGTCACTGCAGTCACGGCAGCACATATAAATATGAATACACATGGTTCGAGCCCGTTCATCCCATCCATACATTCCACGCATATAAATTTATTACTGCATTAATTATCCATACAATAGGCCTATCTATGACAAATCGATATACTTGTGCGTTGGGCGGTTGTAGACACAATACGTGGAGTTGACATGTGAAGGAGCCACAGATGAAGCTTAGTAGTCCTGTTGCCAACGCATCCTTTCAAACCTTGGACTCTCACATTGATTTTTATTTAAGTGAAAGTGACAAAGATAGCGAGCTTGACGATGAACATGCTGATGACGTACTAGGACCACCTGTGCAAGTTCAGTCCTGTCACCCGGTCGCACCCGGTCCAAGTGATCTATCGCAGTTAGTGGATGATGGCCCAAAGCAACTGTATATAAGAACCTATCCGAGTCACGTAATTGGGACGACACAGCGGCGATTTAATTACACATGGTTCAAGCTGTAAAGCTGTTGGAATACTCAAAATTGAATGATTCTGCTTATTGCTTCTATTTTCGTCATTTTGTCATGACTACCAGGCAGTGAATAATCTAGACGTCTTTGGGGGGGGGGGTAAATTTCCCCCCCAGGATTGATGTTTCCCCCCAGAATCCAGCAATATCGTAATGTAGACACGTGTTGGGGTGGAAAATCTCCCCCCCAGGAAACTTGTTTCCCCCCCCCCACAAGAGGGGGACTAGATTACAGCCTGACTACCAGGCAAGAATCACAAGAACGCCGCAAGGATCAAGTGTATATTCACAGTGGTTTTCGTGCCTGGAACAGGTGCACTGGGTCGGATAACAAGTCAAACGCATTTCTCCAACACATGTACTCCGAAGAACATCGGTCCAGTGCTGAAAAATATACAACCTACAAAACAATGAATGTCTCAGGAAAAACAGCTACCACGCTCGCCATGAATCGCCGCTCTCTGCCCTGGTTACTTGCACGACTGCCCTGGCTATGCCCTGGTTACAAAAAGTGCCTGGCGCCGCCCCTGTAGGGTAGGTCAAATAGGCTGTAGGGACCTACCCTGATCCATTTTGCGAACTCACTAAAAACCTCGCCTCTTGCTATCTCCCCACACGTGTTTCACTTGCAGCTTCAAACACTGCTCTTTCACAAATCCTATCCCATTCCTCGGATTCCCATTTCATACCCCGCGGTTCACCTCTAAACATCAACCACCGTAGCCGTCTGACTGTCTGCCTGCCTGACCCCTTAGGATCTTAACCTGGAACCGATTTAAATCCATCGCCCATCGAGTATGTTTTGCCTAAGCGCCTGGGAATAAGCTAATTCCCACGACTTCGTTTTTGTGGGCGCCGTAGAAATTTCAAGATTACGATAGAGTAGCGCTTTAAAAATTTGGAGTTTACGATAGGCCTAATTCCCTGAAGCTCAACATATTTTGAAAATTAAATAAAGGGTATCATAATTTGTAATCTAGACATTACCTCACATATCAAATATATTGTTTTACTTTCAAGTGGCAATTATTTTCAGTAAATTATTCTCCGAGATTCTATTATACTGCAATGCCTTGCTACAATACTTGTTAGTCGCTACAAGCGCTGCGGTGCCTGGGCGGCCGAGCAATTCGTACGACATTAAGAAAATGTTATCGGTCTTCTGCAATGCTGGTATATTGCTTTTTGACTGTAATCGTTTGCGCGCCGTGCTTGCGAGGAGGTCATTCTGTACGAAGTTGGCAGAATTTCTCGAAAAGCGGCAAAATTAAGTTCTTATTTAAACGTTTTCATTCAAAAGGACGCCTGAGTTAATACTAGCAACTTAGATCGTGAGTTGTAGAAAGTATCAGGGACTATTCGAACTTGGAACAGTTCTGTGTGGAGTCTGGGTCAAGTGTTGTGCTCGGTTCCGTTATGGAGTTAGCCGGTAGTTTAGTTTGGTTCAAATGCGGATTATTTTCATCATTTCTGGCGCAATTTTGTTAAATCTGGATGTTTATCGGATTAGGAACCAGCTTATTAGACACTGTTTTCGAAAGTTGACAGTAAGATAAATTTTATACACCTTTTAATCTTTGTATGGATGTGAATTGTCGTGCAGTAGTCGGGGTGATATTTGTGAGGGATGCGAAATTTCATCTCAGTGGGTTCGTGAACACTAATAGATTGAGGCAGAGATAGCACAGGTAGAGAGGTATATGTCAGAATTGCATCTTAATAAACCTTATCTATTTCTCTAAAATTCATGTTGTTATCCTTTACGGTACCATTGATTTACCTTTAATTTCAACTTGCCTCATCTCAGCTTACCTTACTAAGTACCTTGACTTACCTAACCTCGCTTTACCTTGCCATTGCACAAGTTTATACACAAGCACTCACACACGCACACATGAATTGTCACGAAGCAGAAGCAGTGAAACATGTGGACAACTTTCCTCAAGGGTGAGACAACTGGTAGCCCGTTATCCATATGGTGTACTGGAAATAAAACCAGAGATGTTTGTTGTGTATGGCACCAGTGGCCATGAATATTTAATTTGTTTTGATGTGAACAACTGTGCAAATGGAGCAGTTATGCTTTTGCTTTTGAAGAAGGAGGTAGTGAGAAAGAGACAGCAGGCACACAGATAGGTAGACCAAAGACAGACAGAAATACACAGACAAACATTCAGGCAGATGGACAGACCATGTATCCATTTCCTCTAATGCCAAAATCCACCAAACTCCACTGATAGAGCTCTACTCTTACTTCTTAAAGCAACCCAAACCCAGATGGAGCTACTTAAACTCGTACAGCTACCCAAAGCCAGATGAAGCTTCCCAAAACCTAACAGAGTTACACAAACCCAGATAAAGCTACCCAAATCAAGATGGAGCTTGACATACCCAGGTGAAGCTACCCAAACCCAGGTAGAGCTGCTCAAAGTAGATACAGCTACCCAAACCTATCCCTAGCTACCCAATCCAGCCTAGATCTATTCAAACCCAAATGAGGCTTCCCAGACCTATGTATAGAGGTACACAACCCAGATAAAGCTACCCAAAGCCAGATGGAGCTACCCAAACCCAGAAACAGGTATCCAAAACCCAGATAAAAGCTACTAAAACCAGATGGAGCTGCCCAGCTACAGCCACCCAAATCCAGATAAAGCTACTCGAAACCAGATAAAGTGAACTTGTGAAACGGCTGAGAGAACATTTAAGTTTCACTTGAGATGTACTCTTTATAATCGATGAGATAGATTGTCTGTTCTAATTTCCATGAATGGGTTTCCCTTTCCCCTCGGATTTCGACCAGGTTCCCCCAAAAGATTACGATGTTTTACTATGTTTTCACGTTAATCTAAACCATCAGTTGATGTCTTGTACGTTTAGATAGTGGCAGTACAGAAGTGATTAAATTAGAATAGATTGGGATTTGGGACAACGTTATGAGAAAATACAGTCTAATATAGACTCTGTATTTTCTCATAACGTTGTTCCAATGAAATTGAACATTCATCTGCAATACTTCTTTTGCAGAGACGATGCAACAGAGACGATGTTTGCATCGTCTGGTTTTTGCATGCAAATCCGCATGCAGCTCAGGGCAGATTTGCTGCGTCTTTTGTTTCGTCTTTTGTTTCGTGAGCTTTATCGTACTGACATCTCGTCTGCTTGTTTTGATCTCACTCCAACTCTGACGTTCTCTCCAAAAACTTGTCTGAAAACAGCAGACACTTACGTTTGCAGAATGCTCAAGACCAGTTGTTGGCTGAGAAGCTCAGTACTCTTGACCTGTGCAGTTCAGTGTGATGTCTGGAAGCAACAGATATTAATGTAGCCAGAATGTGCACAGACATCAAATGTCTTCTAAGAAAGAACATTCTTCATGGCCTGCATGTAAAATCTAGTGTTATAATCTGATATGATGTGATGTAATCCAATTTATTCTCGCTACAAGTAATATTGTATGATGTGATACGAAATTGATTAGTCATAAAAATATAACGTAATTTGTTTTAGTCCAATCCATTGTAATCTAATATTATGTAATCTCGTTTAACAGTCTGATCTGATTTGTTTAGTCTGATCTGTTTTAGTCTCTGTTTTAGTCTAATGTTTTAGTCTATGGCCAAGTCTCCTATATAACCTCCTGTGGTGATATAATCTCAGTCAATAATCTAATGTAAGCTAGTCTTTAGATTAATCTAAAAACTTCTTTAGCAAAACTGCAGTGATGGACTAGGCATTAGATTTTGCTAAGTCAGACTATCAGGCAACTGGAACTGTATATGTACTTGGCAATAAATCCTGTGGGAATCTAAGAGAACAAGGCTGAAGGGCACCAGGGTATGCAGAAGTAGAAGACGGGACGGGTTCTCGGACAAATAAGGGTTTTAGTCTGAAATGGGCTCAGCTGATAGAATGCGAGTGCTAAGTAATGTCTGCTAGAGCAGACATTCGTGTGGCCAGGATACTTATACTGCACCAGTATGTCTGCAGGACACATCTGTTTGCACATCTGTGCATGTAAGTATATTTAGGTTAATCTGGATATTTACATGGGGCCGTTGAAGAACACGAAGACGGCCATCAAACCTGACATTCTGGCAGATGTCCAAAGGTGTTACTTGAATTTATGTCTTCTGAGTACTGGGGTCCAAAGGCCGGTCAGTCTTGAAGGATGGTTTGGATCAGAAGCAGCCATGTACTGATGATGCCTTCTACTTCAGCATAGCAGTACCCTTGAATTGTACAGACTAGATTAGTTTTACAGTAGATTATATTAGGTTAGAATATATATATATATTATATATATATATATATATATATTTATATATATTAGGTTAGAGTAGTCTGTATTAAATTAGTGTAGGTTACATGGGTGTAGTTTAGATTAGATTAGTTGAGATTACCTAGTGTAGAATACATTAGGTGAGTGTAAATTACATTAGCCGAGTGTAGATTACAGTAGTCTTGTGAGTGTAGAATACATTAGGTACATTAGATTAGTGTAGATTACATTAAGTAAGTGTAGAATACATTAGGCAAGTGTAGATTACTTTAGGTGAGTGTAGATTACATCTGGTGAGTTTAGATTACATTAGGTGAGTGTAGATAATATTAGGTGAGTGTAGATTACATTAGGCGAGTGTAGGTTACATTAGGTGAGTGCAGATTACATTTGATGAGTTTAGATTACATTAGGTAAGTGTAGATTACATTAGGTGAGTGAAGATTACATTAGGCGAGTGAGATTACATTAGGTGAGTGTAGATTACATTACACGAGTGTAGATTACATTAGGTGAGTAAAGATTACATTAGGTAAGTGTAGATTACATTAGGTGAGTGTAGATTACATTAGGCGAGTGTAGATTACATTAGGTGAGTGTAGATTACATTAGGCGAGTATGGATTACATTAGGCGAGTGTAGATTCATTAGGTGAGTGCAGATTACATTTAATGAGTGTAGATTACATTAGGCGAGTGTAGATTACATTAGGTGAGAATAGATTAAATTTAATCTCATTCCAGATGGAGGGTGTTTGGTGTTAGCGATGACTCAATCCTCCATGGCATATGATGAACGCTTTTAATTTCCTGTGAAACTGATTGATGATATTTGCCAGCATTTTCACCAGCATTTTCACGGAAACATCAATAATTCCAGTCTGTGGCTTGTCAGTCTGGTTCCAGTTTCTGCATACATTTGCATACATTTGTGTATTTCGGATGCATTGCTGAATACGTTTCCATACATATGCACTGAGCGTTTGAGAATGTTGATGCATATATGTGCTTGTATGCGTATTTGGTATTGGTTTGTACATTCATTGGCACCTAAATATTTACATCCACAAAACTGCTTGCATATTTTGGACATTGCAGAGTTTTTGTGTGAAGTCACATCTGCATGGCTCAAGTACCAAAGGAACCATCCTTAGAGACATATTATGTATATATACATTATACATACATATATATGCATATATATGTATGTATATATTATGGACCTGCGAATCACAAATTTTCCTTCGAATCTCGAATCGAATCGGGGGTAAAGATTCGAATTCGAATCGAATCTCGAATCGAGTAAGCGTGTACCATGTTTGATATTCATGTAGTGTGTATGTGATAGCACAGGCGTACCAAAGTATCAATACCTCAATAACATTTATGCAGTTTAAAATCAATTAAACTAAACATTAAGCTAATTTACAGAATTAACAATTACACAAATGATTTATGAGTTAAGTAAGTAAATTCTTTATTGTACAAATTGCATAACCACACTTTGGTGTACATTCATCTAATCCAGGCATGGGCAACTTCTTTTAACAGAGGGCCGCCCTACGATTTTAAGGCCAGCAGCTCTGGGGCCGTATGCCAATCGCAGACTAATTTCTGCAGATTAATTTGCCCCAGAAAATGAGACAATAAGGCTTATTAATTTTATTCAAAATAAATATTGTGGAATAATTTTTACGGTTAAACTTCAAGTTTAAAGTAAATGAAAATTATTTCTATGATGAAAGCATAATTATCCTAATACCTTCAGTTCTACACAACAATAAAAAAACTAAATATGTTTCAAGTTTCTTCAGTTTTAAAAATACATAAAACTGTGTACAATGCATCCATTTGCTAGATGTGCAATATTTAATATATCATAATGATTAAGGTGAGATCTGACACTTCTTCCCACCAAACAAATCGGGAATGTTTGCTTTAATGTTCGAATTGCCAATTCGAAGTTCATTGGAGAGATTGTCATCTGTTAGTCTGCATTCGTTTTTGCATTTTGTTAGTTTCATCTCTGAGAAGAACTGTTCACGAATTCGCGAATATAGGTGCTTGGAAACAGTGCAACCATTTTCAGGGCACGAAATCTATGTGAAGGGTAAGAATCCTCAGAAATGTACAATTTATAGAACTAAATCAGAGATACTTCACGAAATTTCCTTTCCATTTCACTGTTGCTGAGGGTTCGCTGTCGTCGTGTGCCGCGTTGCACGCAGAAATTCAACAAGCAATCCACGCGCAGTAAACAATTAAAACAATTAGTTTACAACAAAGGGTTAATAATTTTTCTGAAAAAGATTCGAAATTTTTCGAATCATGACATCATTTTCGAATCGAATCGAATACCGCTGCCCGATTCGTTTTCGAATCGAATATCGAAGCTTCGCAGGTCCCTAGTATATATACATACATATATATGCACACTCATGTATATACATATGCACTTGTGTGTGTGTGTGTGTGCGCACGTGCGTGCATGCGTGCGTGTGTGTTGTCTTCACTGAGGATGGTGTAGAGAGAATCTCCGATTAGTTTCTGTGGCAGAAAAAGGTGCCATACAAATTTACAATTGCAATATGTGTAATTGTATATTATTATTATTCATAATTATATGCATACATGTATATGCAAGTGTAAATACATGAGTGTGCATGTATATGTATATATATATTGTAACTGTAAATTTGTATAGCACCTTTCTGCTACAGAAACTATATACACATTTATATGTATAGATGTCATATATATATATATATAGTATATATATAACAATTAACTCGGACTATATTTGCATTCATGTATATAATATATATAATCTATATAGTCTATATATATATATATATATATATATATATATATATATATATATATATATATATATATATATATATATATATATCTACACACACACACACACATACACACACACACAGTGGTTTGCTTATAGAGAGTAAAAGGGCATTCAGTAGTCTTGCAGGGGTCCCATTTATAGGTCATGGCACATGCTCTGAGTGGGATGCTGACCCAAATCATGTCCGCCCTAATGATTTATAGTCTCTTTAGGATGTGCTTCATTTACGAGCAGAGTACACCAGGAAGTTTTCTTAGCATCAAAGGAACACCAGGCGAGTATATTGAAAGCCCTAATGGTATCCTCGTCATCAGTTCTTGTTGCCAGTCCAACTGCATAATTGTTCTTCAATTTCACTTCTTTTTTTCGTTTGTAGGTGATTGATGACTATGAAAGATCTTTATCGTTTCTGCTTGTTCATCAGATCAGATAATTTCTCGTAGATTATATAGAAATGTAATTATATAAAGATACATAATGTCTCTCCTGGTTGCCTTTGATCTTCTCTGATCCTCTGTCCATTAAATCGTGCATGTAGAACATTCTATGGGTTGTAAATAGTCAGCTGGCATTCTTTCCATGTGACCAAACCATCGGAATTGCCGTTGAAGGACTTTTATATCGAGCGCTGTTGTCTGGATTTTTAAGAACTTTCATATTCCTTCATTTCTTTCCTCCGAATGTGGATGTGTGGTATATGGGTAACGTGCTGGACTCTCAAACCAGAGGTCGGGTTCAGACTTCAGATTCCCACCAGGGCAGAAAGATGCTACAAGATTTTTACTTTTACCAACCACTGAACTTTCAAAGGTACTTCTGTACACGAGAGAAGAGGTGTGAAGAGAGAAAGTACTGGCCACTCGCCCTCATAGGACTAGGCTAAAAAAATTCAAGCCGTTAGCTAAAAGGACTGCTCTTCACTCTTTGCCTCCACGTATACACCGAGCAGATGTGGAACGCACCCGGACTAGGAGGCGGAGAGAACGCAACCAGTGGGACTCATGTACAGAGTTTCGGTTGTCTGCTCGTGTGTGTTCCTGTGTTTGCCGCCCTTGTTGGTCAATGAATAGCAAATAGCATTTGGGTGGCTGTCTGGCTGACTGAGTGTTCTTAAGATTAGTACGTGTTTGGTAGACGTCCGGAATTCTTCTCTGGAGACTGCTGTGGAAAGTTTTACTGTACTGCATTGTATTGGTCATTTTTTATATAGCGCCTCATAACAATAATGCTACTACTCTGAGACTCTTCCAGTATGTAAACCTTGTGGAATCTGTTAAGGCGGAAGTCGTTATTTGAAAGCACACCGGGAAATCTGACTCACTGTGCCACTGAAGGTTGTACTGCACTAGCGTTTGTAAATTTATATAGTGCCTTTTGAAAGTGAAACTGTGCATATGTGCTCCTGATATGTAATCAAGACAATAAGAGCCAGATTGTTTGATCAGCATCAGTGCCAGGTCAGAATCTGGGAATCATGGGGGGAGACATTGTGGTGTTATGGTGGAAGTCGTTGGTGATGGTGGTCATGAGATCGTGCGGGCATGGAAGCAACATGGAATCACTTGAAAACTCCATTTCCAGAATTGTCTATCCAGCGTATAGTTTCTTTTACCTATCAATCTTACATTTGGAGCATTGTGTGCGATTCTGTCAGTAGGCATTGTTTGCACGTGACTGTGGCCTGCACTGAACGACTTCATTTGTGTGTGTGTGTGTGTTTGTGTGTGTGTTTATGTGTGTGTCTGTCTGTCTGTATGTCTGTCTGGTCCCGTGGGAACTCTTCACTGGCAGCCTTGTGTGACTTTTTGTGAGCTATTAAAAAGGCGCTATATTAAGCGTCTTGATACACACAATTCATAATTTCTAATATGTTTTAGTGCTTGGATACCTGGTTTTTCAGTAGCCGACTCATTTCTTCTGTGAGGATTCGTTAGCTTATGTCACCATCCGATGGGTGTTATCATGCACTGGGAACTGTCGTAAACAGGTACTGACCCACTTGGTAGCAAGTTTGTTTAACCCAGTGGTTAAAGTGGTGTTTGTGTGTGAGCTGTGGGAAGTCCAAAGAAGAGTTTTTATTGGAACGCGTGCATTACCAGGGTTCTGTTGCATTGTGAGCAGTGGGAACGCAAACAACGAATTTCGAGAGCAGTGGGAACGCCGTTCCAACCCACTTTAAACGCTGGTTTAACCACCATGTGATATGAAGTTTGATGGCCATTTTCTGCATTTGCCAATTGCCATCCATAGAGTAAGAGTTCCCATCAGACACAGACAGATAGATAGCTAGATATACTGGAGAGAGAGACAGACAGACAGAGAGAGACATACAGACAGACAGAGAGAGCCAGACAGACAGAGAGAGGCTATTGCTCAATGGGAAAGATGACAATGATTGGTCCTATTCATTCATGAGACTCTCTGTCTGTGTCTGTGTATGTTTGTTTGCTTGTGTGTCTGTGTGTGTCTATCAAGAAAAGAAGTAACGAAATGAAGCATAATATAGAACTAAATTCCGATGAATAGAGTTTTTCCAATGCACCGTCCGGACGAGTGTATGGATGGGTGGATGGACGGATGGATGGATGGGTGGACGGATGGATGGATGGACGGACGTCCTTATCGTCACAAAGATATCGATTTTCCCAACTAGCTGTGTTTACGTTTCTCTAGCATCTCTCCCCAACAGCTCCTTGGCCTGCCTCTGTGCCTCTATAGGTCCTTGCCTCTCTCTCTGTTCTTCCAATCCCCCACCCCTGCCTGCTTGCCCATCCTTTTGCATTCCTCCACCTCCCTCCTTGCCTGTCTTTCCCTCCTCAGTTCTTCACCTCCCTCCTTGCCTGTCTTTCCATCTTGGACTATACCTGCCTGCAGTGCAATCATCTTCTCTCTCTGTCTGTCTGTCTCTCTCTCTCTGTTTGCTTGCTCCCTTGCCTTTCTGCATCCTTGTGTGGGTATGTACTTGCCTCCGTGCCTGTCTTTTTCCTTGTCCTGCCTGCTGTTTGCCTGCATGCCTTCCTGCTTGCCGGCCTCCTTCCTTCCCAGCCTGCCTGCTATAGCTTCCTTCCCTCATTTTCTGCCTCCCTATATGTACCTGTGTTCCTGCCTGTATGCTTGCCTATCTATCTCTCTGGGTCTGCCTCCCTGCCTGCGTGCCTACCTCTGTTATTAGGATGGACTAAAACGGTGTTTCATGTACAGTGGCATGCCCAAGTGTTTACACAGCTGCTAGCGTCAGTGAATGCCACACTGATGTCTGGCAACAGTAGACACCAAGACAACTTTTTATCTGGTTACTTATAGTAATTTTCTTATTTTCACACCTCAAGTTTATATTTCTACTTCGGGTAAATAAATAAAATAGATAATAATAATTCTGGTAATGATTATGGTGATAAACATAAAAAATATTATAGTTATAATAATTATAATCATTGTGAGTGCAGTTTGATGTTGACTCAACGTAGAAGTGATGGTGTTGCAAGCACACATCATGTGATGTTATGTTAATGCTGGTACCGATGAGTCAGCAAGTTTTAGACAGGTCCTATTGTATTTAGAGAGCGCACTTGTATCATGTGAGCAACGTTGCACTTGTATGGTCTGACGTCAATGATAAGTTGTCTTTGTTGACTCGGGTTGTTTGAAGCTATGCAAGGCAGAAGATAGTGTACGTACTTACTATAGTTTTTGCTTTGCGTCGAGTTTATTGTATTACTAGTAAAACCTGGGATTTGATTGAAGTGCGGGGGCACTGATTATTGCTGACGACTGCAGATTTATAGTTTGTGCTTATAGAAGTTTTAGCGTTTGCGATAGAAGTAACTGTTGTGATTGAACTATTTTTTAAAGTTTTATACAGAAATTGAAAAGATGTTGCGCTCGTCCGCGTGTGAACGCCATAAGTTGAAAATTGGGCAAATCTAGGATTCGAACCAACATTGGCAACTTCAGAGTTGGCATTTAATAATAGCAATTGGCATTTAAACTGCCTGGAACAAGAGCAGGTGTGCAAGGGCGGATCCAGAGTGTGCCGCAGTGTACCATCTCTGCAGTGGCGTAGCCAGGTTTCAACACCAGGGGGAGCGAGCACATGAAAAAGGCCCCAACTACCAAAATAAATAATTTTCGGCATTCACGTTGCAAAAATGCTTTGAATCTAATTAACACAACTAAATTTGGAAGCCACATTTGTAAAATGCTCTAAGTTGTGCTATTTATTCATTCATTCATTCGAGTATTTATATAGCACCTCCTCAGGGGGGCTACTGAGAGGTGCTCCCGACTCCTGCACGGCCAAACAAGACAGTTTTCAATCGAGTAGAGAATGTATAAGAGGGAGTTCTCGGGAACAGGCATAGATCCGGGAAGCCAGTTCCATGCCGTCGGGCCCACCACTGAAAAACACGGTTCTGCATGGTGGCTGAGCGGGCAAAAGGCACAATGAGTACCCCTTTGCCCGAAGATCGGAGGTGGCGACTGCCATGAACTCCCAGCATGGGGCGGTAAAGGACCCGCAGATAAGCTGTAGCGCATCCCAGCAAGCACCTCCAAACCAAGGAAACAGCCCTTAGGGGTCGTCCATTAATTATGTCAACAAATTTTAGGCA
Source organism: Allolobophora icterica (assembly GCA_963556255.1). Lineage (NCBI taxonomy): Eukaryota > Metazoa > Annelida > Clitellata > Crassiclitellata > Lumbricidae > Allolobophora > Allolobophora icterica. The sequence continues at coordinate 32,990,138 of OY744611.1, forward strand.
GTTTTTGACCCCCCTCCCCCTTGTCAACAACTGTCAAACATGCAAGGACCCCCTAATAAAATTATGTCAAAAATTCTTTACCACCCTCCGAGAAATCAAATTATCTTTCCCTCGAAATATTAGATTTTCAAAAAGAACGCAGGATATTCGCATTTAAGAGATTATGCAGCGCATTTTCTCATTAATCTTCGAACAATATAATTAAAAATGAAGAAAATATCACGTTTGATTAAATTACAGACAAAAAAGTTATAGATCACTCGTAAAGACTTTCGGAATCCGGTTGCATTTTCATAAAATTATTGTTGACGTCAATTTTTCTTGCCCCCTCCCCCTTGTCAAGAATTGTCAAACTTTTTCAAACCCCTCCCCCCATTTTGTTGACATAATTAATGGACGGCCCCTTATGCTACACGCTGGCTGACAGTTGGCTGGAGCCAGTGCAGGACCTACAGTATATAACCAGAGACCTGACTAAATTTTGGTATTCGACCAATAAGACGTGCCGCAGAGCATTGCACTCGATTGAGGCACGCCAAACGACTAGAAACTAGGCCATAGTAGAGTGAGGAACAGTACTCAAGTCAAGATTTGTGACCAATCTAGTGACACTATTTAGGTTTCAACCTTGAATCAGATATTCGATTATCCACTCATGGAATCTCTTTCTTTTTCGAACTCTGTGTTGCTTATAGTCAGTAGTAATATCACATTTTTGAACCAGCTCGGTTGCTTTTTTCTCAATCCGTTCAAACTTAAATTTTAATTCATTTCGCATATTTTAATATCGTTTTCATAAAGTTGAATCAAATGAGAAGGTGATACCAAATCAATGCTACTTACTTCTCTGTAAATATGTGGATAAACTGAAAGCCTTCTCTAGCACTTTTTCCAGAATATTAGAAGAACTAAGAATTCGAAGAATTGGTGTGGCACGGTGGCCGACTGGTTCGAGCGGTTGACCTGTAACGCTGAGAGTACGGGTTCAACCCTCGTCCGGGGTGGTTTATTTGTGTAAGGACCTTGAGCAAGTTCCTCGCGCACCATTGCTCTGCAATATAATTGCTTCTGCGCCGCCGAGGCGTGAGCACTTCTGAGCTTGGGGCCACCTTAGGAAGAAGGGCTATATCAAAGGCAGTTGTATTGTATTGTATTGTATTGTATCGAACGTATCAAGAGTTACAAGCATACCTTTTGCCTCAGTCAGCTGTTTCGTAGTGCAGCTTTTAATCTCACCATCCATGAGTATATAACTATATATGCAGGGCAACTATTAGTTCTGGCAAATTCTGCAAGAGTACATGCACTGCTGATTTTCCGAATGCCCATCTGGTGTCGCAAAGTCTTTCTGAGTTCCAGAAAAAAAATGTCGATCAAAAGATTGGAATAAAAAAAATTGAACGATTGGAATAAATAAATTTTGAACGAGTGGAATAAATAAACTGTGGAAAAGGCCCCACATCTTGGAAAATGGTCTCAGGGGGAGCGGCCGCTCCCCCTGCTCCCCCCCTAGCTACGCCTCTGCATCTCTGAATCAGCCATTGAGGCAGATGGAGGCAGGCAGGCAGAAGATAGCTGTATCAGGGTATGAAATTGATCTTAGACCGATAACAAACAGGAAATGACTACCCCACCGCTTAGATATCCATGCCCTCGGGGCAGTTGTTAACTGGGACCGTTGGTATAGATGTATGCCCCTCCTCCATCCCCGGATGGCCCCGACTAAGTGGGGTGATAAGAAGGACCTTAAACGGGTAGAGGGGGGGGGGCGCCGCTGTGTATTCAAAGTCTTCGTTCCTTATCTGGAAGGCCATCTGAGATTGTGTGTTTGTCGCCGTCAGTTTGTGTGTCTGTGTCTTTATTGCCCATTGTTCATGTCTCAGTCATGGTCTCTTTCTCTTGTGCAGTGCAGCGTACAGTACGGTGGCTCAAGAGATATATTGAAATTATCTGTGATTGTATTATTATTATTGTGCGAATGAAATATTCTCAGTTTCATTCTAGTTGATGTTAATAAATATATTCTCAGTTTCATTGTAGTCCACGTTAATAAATCTTTCAGATTTCAAATCTCTTCCTTTCTCATCTCAGTTGCAGTTCACTGGAAGCGTGCAAGTCTTCAGTGTTTAGGTTTTTGTAATGCTCCTCTTTTTCTGTCAGGTTTTGGATGAGATAATCTTTTGGATGAAGTAATCTCTGATCTGTGCTTGTGGGTGTCTTTTTTAGCTTCAGCTGCTGTTTGAATCTTCTGATAAGTCCTGGGTGACTTTGTATAAATATTTCTTTCCTTCTCTGATTTTTTGCCTATGCAGTTTGGCTTTCGCGTCTCGAAATAGGTTAGAAATATTTGATAAAATTTTTGATAAAGACCGAAACACATTTTTTTGTTTTCAGTGGTTCTGTGCATGGGCGGCGATCCCGGGGGGGGGTCGAGGGGGACAAGACCCCCACTTTTAGGAGTGGGGGACACGCCATGCATCGGACCCCCAAATTTTGAAGAAACACCAAAAAAGGTCAACAAATGCAATTGTGTGTGAGGGCAAAAACGAGTTTTAAGTGCCTTTTTGACCAGAAAAGTAGTTTTTTTAGCAGAAGTGTCTCCCAACAATTTCAAGAATAGAAGGCATAAAATTGTGCAAGAGAAGAAAAGAAGGAAAAAAAGGAAGTGAATGAAAAAATTATGTGGAGATGATGAATTCCGAAAAAATAAGGTCGTTGACATTAGGAGGGGTGATTCAGGAAAAAGTCACGAAAGTAAGGTTGAGGACTAAAAAAAAACAAGACAAGATCGCCGCCACTGGTTCTGTGTAGTGTCTACTTACAGCTTCAGTATAAGAAGACCCTTGATCATAAATAAGAACAACTGTTATGTACAGTCTTATACAAAACAAGAAAGACCGAAACACATAATCTCGCAAAAAAGAACAATTCACAGTCACGCGGAAGCAATAGGAAACCAGAGCATTCGTCAGTGCTGCACCTTTAGCATACTCGACCATTGCAAGGACCCCCACCACGCCCCACAGGAACTGCACTGGGTTCAGAATCCGTTAGCAGCCCAGAGAACATAACCCATCCGGCCAGCAGATTGTATTTCACTTGTCGAGAAAACTGCAATCTTCAAAGAACCAATCCCAATTCACCTCCTATCCACAGCCATAAATTTAAATGCATAATAGGCCCTCTTAGTACACGCTACCCTTAACGTAACGGTCTATAAACTGGACCTCCCAGAGTTACGTATAGTAGGCGTCTATCTTATTTTCGACAACGTCTTAAACTGCAATATAAAATTCAATAGAGTGTTTTATTCATGTCATTCAGCCATGTACTGTCAAGTTCTTATATTCGAATATCTCTACTCGAGAGACCTCTACAAACTGTTGATGTGTATAGACCTATCTTGCTAATGTAACTGCTGTTGACTTACCAACACTCTGCCTCTTAATTCAAGCAAAATTATCAAAACACTCAACCTCGAGTAGCCCTTACAGTTGCTATGCATATGCATATACTTTAAACAAGCTCAACTTAGCAAATCCTAGACGTTTTTATGTTATAATGTATTGTATTTGTAAATCAGTGCAACCTAGTCAGAGGCGTTGACCAATATGTGTGGATGGGTATGTGTGTGCGTGCGTGCGTGCGTACGTGCATGTGTAAGCTAACAAAGACAAGAGGGAAGTGAACAGTCTTCCCTGCCCCACTTTGTCTACTTCGTCCTTCACGACCTGGCCTCTCCAGGCAGTCCATCAGCCTGTACCTTCTCCGAATCCCCCCTCCGAGGATATCGAGGACAAAACGAGTTGTCTTTTACTTGGGGCACCCTGAACTTCTCTGTTTGGACACACATGTACCTTCTTCGGCGGCTGATCAGGCCTTTGGATCGCTTTGGCTAACAGCTGCTAACATTCCTTATCTTAATGCTCTCTGTGCCAGGGTGCTTGTTGTGGTTGGCTGCAGCTAGAGTAGTTCCAGAGGGGTAATAAATTGCCCTGGCTTCTCTCATCCGAGTCTAAAGTGCGAGAACAAAAAACAGGTGTGCAAAGGCCAATCGTAGGGTTTGGGGTGGGCTGCACCTGGCCGCCTAGCCAGTGCAGGGTCAGAACTAGCAGGGTGTGACAGACATAGTTCTGTGTTTCAGCGACACTGTATTGATGTTTGTTAGTGCGGCATGGTGGTCTCTTCGGTAGTGAGCCTGCTCTGTGATACAGCAATTGCGGGTTTGAGCCTCCTGAGCTATCCCTGTGCACGTTATTCTTGCACACTTGTCCATGTCATCGAGCCGTGGAGTTTGGTACAAGCATTGGGTAGGCTGCAAGTCTTGCAATACACTGACCCGGTTCAGTAGTTTAACATTCGACTTTAATAAGGGTCGAAGCCTGAAGGGCATGCAATGAACCCGCTCCTCTGTGTTCCAAATGGGATGTGGAAGCTTCCACATTATCTGCTGCTTGACAGACGTCATTTAAGAATATTAGACACGGTTTCTGGCCGATGATTGGAACAGGAGCTGTGCAGTTGTGCGGATCTGATGAGCGATGGAAAAAATATGGCTGCTGGTCTGGAGGGCTTATGGTGATTTGCGCTGTCAGTGGATTTCTATGGGGTCTCTTGTGTTGGGCAGGCTGGTTGGGTTTCAAATGGAGAAAGATGAGGAGGAGGAGGAGGAATAGGAGCAGGAAGAGGATGAAGAAATATGAAAGGGAAAGGAAGATGTATTGGAGGAAGAGGATGAGGAAGAAGAACCTGAATATTTTAAAGAAAAGTCGTAGGACGAGGAAGAAGAGCAAAATGCTGAAAATGGATCTATATAGGAGGAAATGGAAGAGGAGGATGAGCAGAAAAGGATGATTAAGAGGAGACAGAACTTGAAGGAAGAGTAATGGGAGGAGAAGGAAGAAGCGGAAAAGGAGAATTGAGCTGTTTTGTTCCACTTCCTCTTTTCTTCGTCCACCATCATCATGTCTTCCTCAACCATGTACCATGTATTGCTCCTTCCTTTACGTCTTCCTCCTCTTCTTGCTCCAATTCCTCGTCTTCCTCTTCCTCTCTTTATTCCTACTCCACCTCTCTTCCTCTTTCTTTGTTTCCCCCCCCCTGCTGTCTCTTTATTCAGTGTTTCATTCGTATTGTATCCCCCCATCTGCTCACTAGCGTACCGCATGAGCAGGAACGGGGATGGGGCGTAGATGAATGGTAACACTCATGCTTGAAGAACATAGGTTCGATACCGTAAGTTTCCTATATATAGGTCGACTCAGCCTTCCACTCCGAAAGGGGCAGCTGTTAAATGAGCGGGCGCCTAACAGGCTGCCAAGACGTGTTCTACAAGATCTTGATAATTGTACTGTCGTGTGTTTCAGTGTTACTTACTGTGCACAGTTTGTCAGTGAGTTTGTCAATAAACACGAATATATTATTATTATTATTTGACACCGGTGCACTTTTACTTGTAAGGTTACTCACCCAATAGGCCTAAGCTAAAGGGCTACAAAATTGTGTTGTATAAGAAGAACGAGATGAGGACAAGTTGAGCTTATGTCAGATTGTCTCTTGTGTGTCTTTGTGTGCCAACGAGAGAACACGCGATCCAAGGTATTTGTTAGACTAGGGCTTCAAGTCTTGATTTTCTTCAGACAGTTAACGTGATCAACCCGGACTTGTTTACGCAGTTTTATCTTCATTGGTCAGTCCTAAGACTGACGCTGCGTGCGCGGCTGACACTCCACACAAGATGCCTGGAAGAGAGGGAACCTATTGATCTGCGCAACACAACACCACGGAGTTCCTCATTCTCTGGGATGTAGGTCGTTACGGCGTCCATTGCCCTACATCTCTGGTTCGCAATAAACACGTATTTCAGATGAGGATACTGTTTGCAAGAAGCCTGATGCTTTTATTCGTCGTCAGTTCCATCAAGTAGCTTACAATAGCATCACTCCTTGCGTAGCTATCCCTGTTTGCGTAGGCATCTGCCAACGCCCGTAAACTCGAACATCTTCCATTCTAGCGATTTATCTCCTGGAGAATTGCAATATGAATAGAGAGGCTGACGAGATCAGCGAACGCACCCTGCTAGAGCCGATGTCAACCTCCGCTTTTTGTCAACAGCTCGTTAATATAATGACCCAGATATTTACAGTCTCTGAGGTACTGCGTGTGGGATTACATGTCCTATGGTTTCGTGCGAGGACCCGGTTTCGTGCATTTGGCCTTGTGAGTTGTGATCATTGTAGGGGAATGTGGACTAAATCCTCGAGCAGCTTTATTAATGGGCTAACTTTAACTTTAAAATAAAACGAAGGCTTACTCGATAAAAGCAAATGGCTGTAACAACGTCGTGTTAATATGCATGCGTGCAGCTCAAACGGATTATTGTTTTATATTCCTTCACCGTTTTTATTTCCAGCTTTTATTCGTACCAATCCACCCACCTATTCATTTCTTCTTGTTATTTCTTCTCAATTTGTAGGTCTGCATCGTCTTCCTCTTGTCTCAAGTCTCTTGTCTATTTATCTTCTGCCTTCTTTTTATTCCGCCTCTTCTTTTATGTATTTATTCTACTCGTCATCCTCATCGTCCTCCTCCTCCTCCTGCGCTTGTTATTGCATGACTGGCATAAATAGCTCGTTTTGCTGATGCAATGAGTTTGACTTGGTAGATGGCGTTCTTGATCGTGTCTGTCTTTGCCGCCTCAGTAGGCAGAGGAGACGCCGGAGGAGGAGGAAGGGAGGAGGCAGGCTGTTCAGGGCTTAAGCTTTTATATGTGCATAATTGCAGGCTTTGCTAGCTTACATCGGGACATTGCTGGGTGGTGCTTAGTTGTCAACTTTGGAGCATTGGTAGACTCCATGAGCACTTAGATCGCATTTGTTGGAGGTTTGGAGGGCATTCATGGAGCTTTGAAGAATATTTTTTGAAGCTTTTGGCATTTTTGGAGCTTCTGAGCACACAGAGATCGTTTCAGAAGTTTCTGAGCACTTTGAGAGCATTTGTTGGCGATCCCGAGCGTTTAAGAACGCTTGAGAGCATCTGAGCACTTATAGCCATATAGAATGTTTTTGGAGCTCTTGAGCATTACAGGAGAGCATTTTTGAAGCATTACAGGAGAGCATTTTTGAAGCATATGAAGCCATAGAAGAGCACTTTATGGGGAACTTTATAGCACTTGGAGACAAATGGAGAGCATTTCAAGAGATATACAAACACACGGTGCCATGCCGTCACTGTACATCCATCTTCTTGGCATAAAAACAACCGCGTGCAATTTTACCAATCGGAGAGAGAGAGTTGCGCACATCCTTTGAAAACACCCTCGCCATTTGCCGTAATCTGAGAGAGTTGCGCCCGTATATCCTCTCAGATAGCTCACGCCATTTGCCGTAATCTTCTAAGTTGCCGCCTTCCCCGCTGGCATCAGCCACACACGGCCAGCGATGTCTCCTCGGCCACAGACGTAGTAATCGGTCATTTATTTAACGCTTCTTGATAGGAAAACTCAGCAGACGCGTCAGATGTCTGTGTGGGTGGTGTGGCTTTTACGGGAATCGGAGGTATACTGCTGAGTGGAATCAACTGCCAATCAATCAGTCTGTCTGGTTGTCTCTCCGTGGCTGTCTGTCTGTCTGTCTGTCTGTCTGTCTGTCTGTCTGTCTGTCTGTCTGTCTGTCTGTCTGTCTGTCTGTCTGTCTGTCTGTCTGTCTGTCTGTCTGTCTGTCTGTCTGTCTGTCTGTCTGTCTGTCTGTCTGTCTGTCTGTCTGTCTGTCTCCCTAGGAAGTACCAGTTCTCTTATCTTAGGAAAGTCCTGAAAAGGTTTGGTAAGGTTGGGTATTATTAAGTCTTCAAAGACATGTCACAACGAATAATGGAGCTACATAGGGAATATTTAGGTCTTTGCCTATTATACTTTTTGCCTAATTTGGTCTCAACCTGCGGCAATTAGAAATTTAAGTAAGGTTAAGTAAAGTTCCCTTATCCCGTAATGGAACGTAGTTAGTAAAGGCAATGAGAGCGTTCCTAATGTAACTACTAGTTACATTGGGAAGATGCTATTTCCTTCTCAAGGGAGGGCAGTGGAGGAATCCCAAGATTGTAGACACAGGGCCAGTGCATCAGAGGGCTTGCCATTTACTCTTTCCCTTACGCCTGTAGCAAACTTTACAGCTTGGTTACAGAAACAGATTGTCATAATTATGGAGCTTGCTCAGGAAACTCGAATTGGCCGTTGATTCCACTCCTCAGTATACCTCCGATTCCCGTAAAAGCCACACCACCCACACAGACATCTGACGCGTCTGCTGAGTTTTCCTATCTGCTGAGTCAGAGCCTCAGAGGTGAAAAAAGTTGTTTTTTTCAGTTTTTTAAAAGACAAGAAACAAGAAAACCACAAAATTTGTTGTTTTGTTTTTTTAATAAATTTCTTATTGTAGAAGTTATCTTGATTAAAAAATATAAATAATTTTGTGTTTATCGGTCGAAAATCACAACTGAATTAAACTGAGTTGAAGCTCTTATTCATGCCATTTTTTATGAGTTTTATGATCCGAAATGTACAAATCTTAAAAACAAAAAAGCAAAACAACAACAAAAAACAAAAAACCGAAAATACCAACTTTTCATGTAGACAAATCTTGGTTTTTTGCACCCCTCGGCCGAGTAGACCACCGTGCTGCACAGACATTAAGGGAATGACTAATTTGTTATATAATTAATTAATAGCTTTCAAGGGGTCGATAAAAGGGTTGTTCAGTTAAAAAGTGATTTGGCGTGGGCTTCGATGACCCCGAGAGGCCGTCGAGCTGAGCATTGTTTGAATTTATGAGTGTGTGGCTCTGGACGTGAGTGTAAATAGACTCAGGCGAGGCGGTGACGGTTGATTCTGTTTACCTTTTTTATCAGTGATTCCTTCATATTGTGCAAACATTTGACTTGCGAGCAAATGAACGAAAGTAACCAGGATGTGTCAGTCCTTCTGGGGGAGGGATATCATGGCAGTGACCCGGTTATTAGGATATTTTGTTACATCTGCAACTGGTGATGGCGTTTGACGTAATGCAGGGTGAGACTTGTCAAGAGGGGTTGAGGGTTCAGCCCCCTAGTCCTTCTTAGAACCCCCCTCTGTTTTGCTGTTGTGATTTCGCATTATTTGACTCCTCGTCATCTACCTCAGGCTCCTCTAGTGATCACCCCAAAGGCTTTCCACTCCAAATTGAAAACTCATCTCTTCAAGATTTCCTTTCCTAATCCATATGATCCTCTGCCTTCCAAGCTATCTCGTCCTCACCGAAACCCTCCGTAACAGCTGCTCTGCCTCTCTCTGGACTCTCTGGCAACCGGACTCTGACCACCAACGGACATCGATCTCTGGACAACCCAGTGTTTTAGTTGTCCAAAAACAACTGGGGGGGTCAAAAATTTTCAGATTACCAAATCACATAATCACATAGACCAAACACCAGTTTTTTGTAGTAAAGTAACCCCCCTCCCAACATATTTTCAGTTACTTAGCTGAGGGGGTTAGAAAGAGAACTAGGGGGGTTGAACCCCCCAACCCCCCCCCCCCGACAACTAAAACACTGGGACAACCCCTCGGATACGTCGCAGCGCTCGTGAATAAGCTGGTGCTTTGCGCTCAGCTTTACAGTGGCGCTTTAGAATATTGGAGATTACGATTACGACTCTGAGTCTCTGACAAAAGAGAAGAAATTTCCATGGTGTTTCATGTATAGTAATCGTTTGTTGTGAGTTTTGTGACCATGTGAATTGTATACTAATAAATTTGGTGATGTCATCACTTTAAGGAGTTTAAGCTTTCTAGTGTATTTTTGAATATTCTCAGTTTGCAAAATACGGATAAAATATTCAACTCCACATGGAGCAAACACATCAAAGTCTAACCCACCCCAGTCTTTTTTCTACAGTTCTCACCCTAACGTAATGACGCATTTTATCTGTGATGGTGGTGACGACGATGACGATGTTGGCATTGATGACGATGGCGGTTGTGGTAATGACGATGAAGATAAATGTTCTTCCCAATTTTGTTACAGCCCCAATGTCTTCATCTCTCTGGTTCAGACTGTTATCCGTCCAGTCAGGGGCGTCTATCCCCCCTAAGTCATTGGAGCAACGTCCCTTTTCCCCCTCTTCTTCCCCCCTTCCCGTTCCTTCCCTCTTAAAATGGTGGCACACACACTGACAGATCTTCCCCCCTTATTTCTTGGATGGAGCATTTGCTCCAAGGTTTCTATGGTGTAGACGCCCCTGTGTCCAGTTGACGGTTCTTTCTAATCATACATTTTTTCCGCCCATTCGTCTTCCTCTGCTCCTACCAACCACAGAGCAAGGCACTATTAACGACGGATGATATCGACGACGTCATGTGGTGATGACGCTGGTGATTGATGATGACGACGACGACGGTGAATGATAAACATTTGATGGCACCTGTTTTTACAGCCATTCCCCCACACACTGTGGCGCGCAAAACGATAGGAACGAGGCGGTTTTCTGTTCCATTTGACCTCCCCCTTTTCAGGGATTCGCATGCATCCCCTTCACCAGAGAATCGAGCGCTCTAGATGCATACTTAGGAATCGCTCGAGCAATTGACTTCGCGTTCGGATGGTAATTGCGGAGCCACGGTAGATTGGTCAGTCTGTCTGTCTGTCCGTCTGTCTGTCTTTCATTTTTGGTCGGTCTGTTTCTGTTTGTCTGTCATTTTTGGTCCGTCTCTCTCTGGCCTGGTATGCGTGTCTGGGTATGTATCTGGCATTTGGTTTGTGGGGTGTCCCTCTATCTCTGTTTTTCTCTGTGTCTGTTTTGCTCTGTCTTTGTCCTTCTGTGTGTCTGTCTGTCGGTGTGTCTGTCTCTCTGTCTGTCTTTGTGTGTTAATGGTGAAGCAACTGCAAGATCTATGATTTATAGACAGCAGTGATAGAACAGAAAATGTGGTCGGCTTGTTGTTAAAAGGGGCGGCGATTGGAACAGCCCATCCAGACATTGACATTAATGGGCGACTTTAATAAATGCATGGGTCAAATGAGGTCACTCAGACTGTAAAATTGCCTCTACCCGTGTGTACTTGTAGACCTATTTCCCACTTTGAGCAGTTCCATTACCCTACCTGAACCATGGGCTCCTATATTGTTGTTACACAGAGGTCGTTACCTTACCATAACCAATTAAATATACCTTACCTTCATTTATCCTTCCTTAATTACCTGATATTACCTTAACTTGCCTTGATTTTACCCTGCCTTACCTTTATACTTTACCTTAAATGACACTGCATCATTTGGAATTTCAGGTTCGCTCTTCTCTGAATATCTTCTTAACCTAATGATCATTCTGAACAAGTTGGAAGAAGCTTATCGCGCTACGATCTTTTGCCTGTCAAGGCATTTGAGGTATTTTGCGAACATGCACAATACAATGTTCCAACAGTATAATGCTGATGATACTCAACTCTGCGTCACTCTCTTTCAGCTTTTCTCCTCTTGACATTTGGTTCTGCTTTAACGACCCGGCAATCAACCCAAATAAGTTGAAAGCTCATTTTTCATCAACCACTCAAGGTCGACATACTGTGGACTATACAGTACAAATCGGTTAAGATGAATGAGCAAACATTTCGTCTTAACGAAATTTCATATTAACCATTAAGCAACAATAAATGCAGCATGCCAGCCAGAAACACGTATGGCTGCCTGACTTGTCAACAGCAAATTACGCTGATGCATGCATGTGTATATGCATTATGATTACGTTTGCTGGCTAACTGGAACTAATATAAAATAAGTAAGACTAGTTTACTCCACTTAAAAACTATCAGTAAGGATTTTAGATAGAATAAAATTTTACATAAAACTATATGGTAGGCATATAGGAAATGTGAAATGCCCAAAACTTTTCTGTCACAAAAAGGCAAGTCAAGACTCACTATTTTACTCTAGCCATTGCATGACTCTGTTTTGACCCCAAACGAAATGTCATCCATGCATCAAATTCAGAGTTTGGCTTGCGTAGTAAGTGCGTAGTAAGTGCTTGAAATAAAATCAAATACAGTAAAGTAAATGTATACCTTACATAAGCATTGTGATTGTAATTAGTAACTTCTATTGCGCCGGTGTCTAATGCACAAGGCATCAACCAATGACACACCAAAACCAAGCCGTAATCAGGTCAATATTCAGAAGATCAGCCCGTAGTTCACCTTACATATGTAGCATCACTTCAGGTTCCGTCTCTTTGTGTGTCTGAGTTTATGGCTCTGTTTGTTGTTTGTTTGTTTGCTAGTTTGCTTCTCTGTCTGTCGGTGTTTTTCCGTTACTTCGTGTGTCCGTTGTTTACTGCCAGAGCTCTTGAGCTGAGAGGGTGCTGAGATGTTGAGTCACTGGGTCATAATGAGTCCAGATGCAGTTACGGTTGTTTCCATGGAAACTGCCGATGCCATCTGTCGACTTAACAGGGCGCGACCAAGCGGCGCCCGCAGTTGATGCAAGTAATTATATAGCTCCTGTTTAAGCCATGTGTCTCATGAAAACTGAGCAGGATAGCTGATGATCATCATAGTATTGGCTGGTGTCACTGCTGAAGGCTGCTTTGGGTACTCAATAGAGAAACTTTACTGGACACCTTTTAAAAAAAAGTGAATGCATTTGAAATAAGATTGTGTGGAGTGAAGTACACCAGAAAGTAACAAAACTTAATTTGGGTGGTGCCAGTCCAAAGCCTGGATGAAGGATGAGGTTGATGCTAATTATCTTCGTTATGATGTCTATACCAGGAGCTCGTTATACCAGTATCTTAACAAGGGATGTCTAATAACAACACTGAAACCGTTTTATAGTGAGGTTGTTTGTGACTGAACATATTTTACGATCTGTGTACTGGCGTTCTAGTGAACCATGTTATGAGTCTTTGGTGTAGTTTGATTTTATGACTTGTTTGTTTCTTGGGGTGCTCCATAGTGTAGTGGTTAACGCACTGGACTGTCAATCTAGAGATCGGGGAATGGGGTGGGTTCAAATCCCTGCCTGGGCAGAAATTTGGTTCGAGATTTCTGCTCCACGTGCACCCCTAGCCAACTCAGCTATACGAGTACACTGACTGTACACTGTCGGTGGGAAGATAAGACGGCGAGGGAGAGGACTGGCCACCCGCCCTCATATGCGGAGGCTAAGAAAATGAAGTTGCTAACATTTCATACCCATGGTTGCATCAGGGCTAGCTTAAGGGACTACTCTTCTTATTCTTCTTGTTTCTGCATTGCTGAGTTTTTGCAGTCTTGAGATTCTTGCAATTTTCAGTGTGAGCTCCTGAACTCATTTCTCTAATTACCTTTGAAATGAGAGAGTGAGCCTTGTAATAGTTGAACGACTTAATGGCTTTTGGCTTCTTCACATTTAACCCTTTGTAGTACTCTTGTGACTCTTGCAGTTTTTCCTGGCTAACTCATTTAATCCCGGATGTATTTATTGGTGTTTGGGGATTGCTGATACGATGCTGGTTGAGTATGGAGGGCAGTTAAGCACCGTCTATAATATTCTAATTACATGCCAAAACGTTTCCTTAGTTCGTTGAGAAAAAGATATTCGACAACAAGATAATCACTGAGGTAACTTTTTCAAAATAGGAGTTTACATTAATGTGGAAATAGCATACAGCCCTTGTTTCGTTAAATGTATGAAAAACATTGGAATTAGCTCAAGAATTTGTCATTCATTGCCTGAAACTGCATGGTCTTGTTTTGAATGAATGACTTGTGTTGCCTTGTGTGGTCATTCATTGCCTGAAACTGGTCTGGTTTTGAATGCATGACTGGTGCTGCCTTGTGCCACCAATAACAGTGATTGGGAGTTTGGTCTTGGACTGAGGTAACTTCAGGTAACGTCGTCACGTAGGATAGAAATAATTTAAGATAATCCTCTGTGAACGGCTGTCCATAATTTAGCCTCTTAGCAGTCGTATACATGACGGCAGCCGACACAGGCGTGGGCTACATTCAGGAGATATACATTGAAAGCTTTTTAGATGTAGGCATTCATTTTCAATTGATGTATAATTGTATATATTAATTAATATGCATTATTCAATAAATGCATATGGAACATTGCTGTAGAGGTCAATATATTAGATTTTTAGACCTTTCTAATTTTTCAGGTAAAATAAGATTATATGTACTCGTTGTATAGTTTTGTATACTTCTTTTGACAGTTGGGGTGTGCACGTTCATCTAGTGGTTAGCATGGTGGACTATCCGGTGTCCACCCAGAAGTCAGAGGTTCATATCCCCACGTGAACAGAAAGATATTTCCGCCCCACTAACCTGCCCTAGCAAATCCAGATATAATATGAGTACCTTGACATGCACTGTCGTTAGGAAACTCGTTTTCTGCATGATTGATTGTGCCAGTGTAAAAACGTGGGTGCCAGTGTAAAAACGTGGATACAGAAGATCGACTCAATCTTTGTTATGACACAGCGTCGTTAAACAGAAACTAATATAACTAACACTGTAGGTGAGAAGAACAGGCACTGAGGGATAGGACTGGCCACTCTCCCTTCCTCATAAGCTGGGACTAAGAAAATGCAGTCATCAACACTTCACACCCATAGCTGCCTCTCATGGTTTACACAGGGGACTGCTCGTCATCATCGTCGTCGTAATCCTCATCTCTTCTTCTTTACGTTAGTCACATACATGCATACATACATACATACATACATACATGCATACTGACATACATACATACATACATACATACATACATACATACATACATACATACATACATCATATACATACATATATGCATACATACATACATACATACATATATACATACATACATATGTACACACACATACATACATACATACATGCATACATACATGCATACATACATACATACATACATACATACATACATACATACATACATACATAGGGCTTACATGCACTAGTGTCGGCTGTCGCCCGATAATCAGCTGCGCCGGTTGGAACTGCGAAGGAGACTGAGAGCAGTACGACTCTGATCGCCTTAGGTGACGGATACAACCATCATTTCTGCTTTGATTCTCTCAGCTGGTTAAGACCCCCTTCCCCAATTCTACGCTCTCCACACACCCTTACGCACGCACGCATGCACGGATACAGGCAGACATAGACAACCACAACTCAGACGAGCTCATTGACACGCACAAGTACACGCCTACACGGTCTGACAGACCCTCAAATGAAGACACAGATGCTTACACACGGAACGACACAAACAGAGACAAACACGAGCACACTGACAGATTTACCTGCACATATGAACACTGACAGGCACACAAAACACAAGTAGATGCTGATACGGACATGCAGCCATACACACACATATGCTGACAGAGAAGAGAATATATTGAGACAGACAGATCGACCATGACCTCTGTCTATTTACCTGTCGATCTGTCTGTTTGTATGTGTGTCTGTCTGTCATACAGACACTTGGTCCCCTCGTCAGTGACATTGATGGTTAGGAGTTGTGTGCATTCGGGTCACGGCGCCGTGCAATGATGAGAAATAATTGCTAGAAGCGATAGTACTCGATATCCACGCCTTCTGGTCATCGGTTCATTCGCCTGCCCTCCCTCCCTCAATCTCTCCCTCCCTCCCTCCATCTCTCCCTCCCTCCCTCCATCTCTCCCTCCCTCCATCTCTCCCTCCCTCCCTCCATCTCTCCCTCCCTCCATCTCTCCCTCCCTCCCGCGCGATCTGTCTATTGATAAAGCATAGGCGTCTATGCTATAAACATATATGGCTTCCTCCCGCCCTCTGACTTTTTCTCGCCCCCTTCCTCGTTATATCTCACTTTCAGTTAATACCTTCGCCATCGTCTCAGTTTGTCTGTCTGTCAAACTCACACTCTGTGTCTCCCTCTCTCTCTGTGACCTCTTATCTGCTCTTTTTCTGCGAAACGTCGCGATAATTCAGAACTCCTGTTTTGAAGAATAAATAAATAATCGTGAAATCAGTGTAAGAATTTGATGTCAAGGCCTGTTGTGGTTGTTCAACTCTGGCCGAGGATTTCGTGATCTAGTCCCTTTCATGGAGTGTCTAACTGTGTATGGGTCGTTTGGGGAATTGCTGTCTTCCATCCCATCCATTGTTGGATCTCATAATTAGCGCTTACCATGCAAGAAGGAGTCCATATGAGTGTGTGTGCGTGCGTGCGTGTGTGTGTGTGTGTGTGTGTGTGTGTGTGTGTGTGTGTGCGTGCGTGTGCGTGTGGGTGCTGGTCATTTTCATCAACCACTCAAGGTCGACATACTGTGGAATATACAGTACAAATCGATTAAAGATGAAAGACAGGGCACCAGAGAAAACACTTCGTCTTCTACACCGCTGTTTTGAACTCGGTTATTTATATGGGTAGTGGGGTGCAGCTAATGCTGATGCCTGTCGCGCATAAATGTCCATAGCCCAGCTGTAGTGGAGAAAATGCTTCAGACATCAGCGGTGCTTCGTGCCTGGATGTAGACCAGCCTCCTCCGGCTGAACCCTTGGAAATCCCAGTTCAAGCTTGGTAGCTGTGGGGAGATTTCCAAAAATCGATTTGTCTGATGTGCAGCATTGCTTCCCTGGTGTCTCTTTTCCGCTACTCTGGGTGGTATGACTTTGCACCGGGGATTGACTCAGAGCATGTGAAGAATGTATACATCAGACGTTTTTATACGTGAGAATCGCAAAGACGCCTTTCGCTTACAACTCCATCCTTCACAACCCTGATGCATGCATACGCTTGCAGTGCACCAGGATCGACTAGGCAATATTATTTATGCAGGACTAACTGTTTTCGGAATTAATCGGCTCCAATTCATTTAAAATGGTGCGGCGTCAGCATTTTGGTCATGTATCGAGTTTCATGTGGGAGGAACTGTGATTGATTACCAATGCGAAAGCGCATCGGGTTTAAGATCTTGATGCTTATGCGTAATTTGTCTAGCAGGCTGTGTTCCATCCTATCTTAAGGGGCTTTATGTCTCAATCTCGGTTCTAGGACGTTTGGTCAACGGACGATTGGTCAACGGACGATTGGTCACGGACGATTGGTCAACGGACGATTGGTCAAGCGGACTGTTCGTCAAGGGGACTGTTGATCAAGGGTCCTTTCGTCAAGAGGACGGTTGATCAAAAATTTAACTTTTCGAGACGCTTTTAAAATATGTCAGTTCTCTTATCAGTACAAACAACTGCACTGGCACAGATATACGATAACCCTTTGAAATCGACGACCACTAATTATCCCTAGACAGACGAACCGGCCCACCAATTAAGCCATTACAAAACCAGGCATCTTTACATGCACAGCAAAGCGTAGCCCATACACAAATAAAACAAATATCGTGACTTGGTCGGAAAAGTCAGATATGGATTGGGGGATATGGAAGATCGAACGTGCTAATATATCTTCGTGCTATTGCACATTTATTTCACAATTAGGTACCTTCGTGTTTTAACTATTTGACTACATTTGATATAAAAACTACTACATTAAAGTGTATTATTTTGAGGAATAACAATGCCTATAACCTCATTGATTGCTTTATAAACTATAAACTTTATAACCTCGTTGTTTACTTAATAAACTATAAACTTTATAACCTCATTGATTGCTTTATAAACTTTTGATCAACCGTCCTCTTGACGAAAGGACCCTTGATCAACAGTCCTCTTGACGAACAGTCCGCTTGACCAATCGTCCTTTGACCAATCGTCCGTGATCAACCGTCCGTTGACCAACCGTCCTTTGACCAAACGTCCGCATACCCTCAATCTCTTCCCATCCATGGTCTCAGTTTCGCGGCTCAGCTGTGCAAGGCGACTTGCTTGTTCAACCGATATCCGAAGTCATAATCTCCAAACCTATAAAGAGCCCACTCGAAAGCCAAGGAGAGCACCAGCTTATTTACGGGTCTCCCCTTAAACGTCTCGCGGCCTCCCACCAGTAGAGTCTAGCTCGAACAGATTCTCCTCCCCCCACCCGGTGGATCTATTTTAGAATAAATTGCCCCCCTAAGCAGTGTTTCTGTTAACGCCCAAACGGCCGTTTTTACGTCCGAAAAAACGTCTAACACGTCATTACAACCAAATTCTAGGTCCGGACGTAAGTGGGCCAAGGGGTCCTACGTCCGCTTTTTGTGCTCCACACGGAAACACTGCCCCTAAGACAGTCACCGAGGGAAATAATTCATCCCTTGTTGAAATGATCTCTCCCTGGTAGACTTTATTTCGTTGAGCAGTTCCCTTGAAGGGGCGCTATACAAATCTTCGAATGAATGAATGAATTTGTACGGAAGCCCGTTCCGGCCTTTGGTTCAAAAAGTTTCAAAGCCTTTGTAATGACTTTTATATTGAAAAAAATTTGTGTGGCTCTTTCAGTTTATGCTATAAAAGACACGAAAATTGTTTTATCTCCGGCTATTCAAAATTTAATGTAATTTGCTATTTTATTTTTTTAAACTATATGTTCAAATAATGGCGTGAACTTTGGGAAAAACTGGAAAAAAATAAATACCGAAAATGAAGTTTATCAAGGTCAGGTATTAATTATTCGGGCAGTTGTTTTAGATGTTCAAAATGATCGCCTTATACTGGCGCCCTCACCCGATCGACGAGGCCAATAGCCGTGCGGCTGCAGGCGGGCACAGCGCACTATGAAGGCAGCGGTAGACCCGTGTCCTTCAGGCATCTGGTCCACTTTCTCCACAGTATGAGTAGAGGTCAAAATGGCCGTTTCATTCAAGAATGAAATCAATATAAATTTCAGTTCAGTTATGAATATTTCGAACTTAAATAAATAGCAGTAGTAGGAAATGAACGGGTAAAGTATAGAAGTCCACTGTTTCAACGATGTATGTATTAAATCCTAATTTAAATTAAATGACAGCCGAAATATAGGGGCAATATTCGTTTATTGAGGAAAACAATTAGGCCTAAGCTGACATGCCGCGACTATTCACCGCTCTATTCAGCCGTGCTGGAGTCCGGAGCACCTCTGAGTAGTTCTCCTCGAAGAGGCGCTATATAAATGTCCCTAATGAATGAATGAATGAACTTGGTACATTATAAGAGAAAGAGTTTGCTCTATTAGTAAGAGTTCGTATAGAGAATTCGTGGGATATAGTTATTGTTGTCTTTTGTGGGTAAACTTAATTTCTGCAATCTATTACAAAGAATCTTTGTTTTGAAACAGAGCCTCCGAGGAAGACGTTACGTCAGTCCGAGGGAGACTCTGTTTTGGGATGACTATATGGTGACACTGGCCGAAACTTCCAGGGTCCAGCATAGAAGTTTTGTTATGGTCTGCCCATCCTTCTAGAACAGGGATGGCGAACCTATGGCACGCGCACGCGTTAAAATTTTTAGGGCACACAGAATTCAGAGCGTCCCCAAAATTTCAAACTTAGAAATACAAAATCCTTGTAGGAATCCACATTTTCTTTTTTAAAGGACTCTATTTCAACAATATTCAAAAGCGATCTTTGATATAACGTCTGTAATTCATTTTTATTACGCTTAGTTAATTAAAACCTATATGAGAAAAATAATTATAAACTGTGCAATATTCCGAAGGGCACGCGACTGTGTTTTTTTAGATGATTTATCAGCATTTGGGCACGCACCTTAAAAAAGGTTCTCCACCCCTGTTCTAGAATATAAGTTACCTGGCAACCTACGACATGAACTCTTCAGCCTCTCTGTTTCTTTTCCTAAGCATTCAAAGACCATTCTGTTGGAGGACCATTCTGGTGGATCCTGGTTTCATGTAGGTCGGGAGCGCCTCTAATGAGTTTCTCATGAAGTGGTGCTATATAAATTTGCAATTATGTGCGTGTATGCGTGTGTAAACTGTTGTAAGTAATGTCTGCTAGGAGTGCTCAGACATCAACACGGTGTTTACTGATCTCAGAAAGTTGAGTCCTAAGTCCAAAGATCATCTGGCTGAGGCACAGGCACCACGGCAGTAATCCAACTGCCAGAACATCTGTTTTCATTTATAGATACATGCACATGCTACATACTTATGTACATACGTACACATACTTAATGCACACACACACACACACACACACACACACACACACACACACACACACACACACACACACACACACACACACACACACACACACACACACACACACACACACACACACACACACACACATAGATATATATATATATATATATACTTACGGGCATATATACACATATATTTCCACTTATAATGTATGTACATAGCCATGTATCTTTTATATTTGTGTGTTGATGGGTATATAACTGTATATATATATATATATTAAGGCTGTACCGAATAGGTGATTATCACTATTCGGCCGAATACGAATAATTGGACCAACTATTCGGCCGAATACGAATACGAATACGAATAGTGTACAAAATAGGTCTACTAACAACATTCAAAATTTCAAATGTAAGCAAAAGTTTCAGTTCAGTAAATTTAATACATAAACTAAAAGTAAACAGTTAACTACATGTAATTTTTGCATCCTTCTGCCAGTCTGTGTAAACTAGGAATGGAACTGATTTAATTAAACCTAGAAATTGTCACTTACTTAACATTCACTCTTCTCGCTATAGCAGCCGCATAAGCAGAAGCAGATGTCACGTGACCACTATTCGTATTCGGTCCGACCGCTACTATTCGGCCGAATACCGAATAGCTACTTAGCCCACTATTCGGCCCCGAAGCGAATACGAAGCGAATATTCGGTACAGCCCTAATATATATATATGTAATATAGATATATACATATATATACATATATATGTTATATATATGTTATATATATATGCACATTCACATTTGTATCTGTATGGAAGTCTTAGGTAATCAGTGCCAAGTGTAAGTCTTTCAAAGGAGCCCTGATTATGTCATTCTGTCAGCAGGAAATGTCTGATTGGAACAGGAACTTACACAACCAGTGCATGGCTCATATAATATGGCTCAGATGTCTGGTAAAAAACCACTGACCGTGGCCTACAAATTATCTTAACAGGAATAGGAATGTCTGGAGATAGCAGACACTTATGTATCATAATCAGCATCAGCATCAGTGGTGTTCCCGTTTCCACAGCGTTGTCTGGGTCTTAAGTTTGTCTCCAAACCGTGTTTAGCTCAATGTTCAGCAGATGAAGATCCGCCTCCACCATATGGATCAATGAGTGCCTTGGTCTCTTCCAAGTCCTCGGTAAACTGGATGTCGAGGCTAGGAGCATCGGACGTGATCCTGCATGCCATTGCACCCTGCAAAGTGCCCAAACAACCAGAGTCTTAGCTATACGTGCGTGTAGTTGGAAGACTTTTTGGCTTGTGTTGTCTTGAGGTTGATGAAGAATAGCATAGCAGCTGAATGGAGTCATCAGCAGTGGTTGACTTGGAGCACGGACTG
>OY744611.1:33021602-33091602 GCA_963556255.1 Allolobophora icterica
AAAGATGACCAGCAAGACAGACAGAAAACAGTATTTATGACTCGACGTAAACAGTCTTCTATTGGCTGATGAGGTCTATTACTCTATTGCGATGCATTTGAAGTCTATGGCACGCCGTCGGTTTCCTAATGGTCTTTGTGATTTGGACAACGGTGGCTAATTAAGCTTTCTGCGCAGCGCTGTGCTTGATTGGGGTGTGTAAGACCATGTAGCGATGTGATATATTGCTCTGCTTTGTTCTAATAAATTTCATAATAATTAATATGTTGTGATGTTTTGTACCTTTTAGGCCAGATATATAACTGTAATTAAGACAAGACAGTTATATGTTTCAGATAGTTGAAGATGTATAAGAAGAGAAGATAATATGGAGTTGTGTGTTGCAATAGATATAAGACAGGATAGACTAAGATTAGGGGGTGACAGGTTTAGGATAAAATACGCAATAAGACCGTAGAAGATAAGATAGCGATGAGAAGAAATTTTCAAGAAATGTCTGTAATTTAGCTGTGAACGAATTAATCTAATCACAATCTCTTATGTTGGATCTGATTATCCAATCCAGTCCCGGTCCTATCTGTAATATGTTCTCAGCATAAAATAAAATGTTATGAAAGTATGCATGTATGTACATGAAGTCATGCACATATGTATATACTATCCATACTGGCATGGGGCACGGTGGCTCAGTGGTAAGTTCTGCGCCTTGTGACCTGAGGGTTGCAGGTTCGAATCCCACTCTAGCCGCTGCGTATGTACCTCGGGCAAGTCCTTCACTTGCGATTGCTAGTGAAGCTTCGGCGTGAAAACTCCGACACAGTATACCAATGCTGTAGTCGGGAGCGCCTCTGAGTAGTAGTAGACTTGAGGAGGCGCTATAGAAATATCCGAAATAAACAAAAATATATACACATATATTTATGTATGTATGTATGTATGTATGTATGTATATATACATATATATATAATTATTTATATATATATATAATTATATATATATATATATATATATATATATATATGAGCCGTGATAAGTAGAGTAAAACGTTTAGATAAGCAGGTGATCTTCAAGTAAAGGTGCATTGACCGTGTTCAGAGGGATGGTTGATGGTTGTCCTTGGTTGGTCTTCTTGTTGTTGATGACATATATTATCCGATGTTTTCCTGTTTGGCTGCACTTGATTCTTGGCCCCCTTATCAACCATCTGTCTGTCTTGCTGCCTGTCTCGCTGTCTATCTCCCTGTCTGTCTGACTGGCTGGACCTGGGTAAGTTCCGCTTTCATGCAGGCGTGTAGATAGTTATGCATGTATGTAGGTACGTACAGATCGATAGATAAGCAGAGAGACAGGTAGACAGATAGATTAGGTCATTATATAGATATATACGTATGTATTAGACAAACAGACAGACAAGCGTATGTTTAACCGTGACTGCGTTTTTTGGCTTAGGCCCTTACATAGACGTTGTCTGTTTAATTGTATAATTGAGCTAAATGAGACGGCTCTGTCTGTGGCCTAAAGGACCTCTCTTCATACCTACTAAATAGCGACATCTGTCTCCAGCAAATGGAGCATCATAAGATGCTTTTAAAGGGTTATTACTGCGCTGTGTAAACACGTCCAGATGTCTCCAAATCTGACGTCGTGCTGGCGCAATGTGTGGGTGTGCACGCACGTGCATATATATATATATATAATTATATATATATATATGTATATGTATGTATTATGTATATATATATATGTATATATATACGTACATATATATATATATATATATATATATATATATGTATATCAGCATTTTTAATGCACGCAGTCACACGGCAATTTGAAACTGAGGTGTGCAGAAAAGAGAATCTGTTATCATTGTAAGCTGTTTCTGACTGGTCCATTCTCACTGTAGGTGTCCTGGTTTAAATGTCAGCTTAAACACGGTTTCACACGAGAAGTTTAACTACAATTATCTGTTCATTTACAAGTTCATCTGTTCTGTATGTTGAATGTCTGGAACGTCAAGTCTACTGATAAGAACTCCCACAACAAAAACTCTTTCTCCATAAACACTCTCTCTCAACTCTGAAAACATGTTTTAATTTGAGAATGGTCTATGACAAATCATCCTTTTAGACAAATCATCCTTTAACCTCCTCTGCACAAATGTCTGTTTGCCTGTTACAAGTACCTCTACCCCACTATCTACTCCAAACACCTGTATGTAACAATATGTGTCACAGAACAGGGAGTTTGAACACCTGTCCTTTAGCCAGCATGATAACCACTGGACTGCAATGAACCCAAGAGAACTAACTGTCCATATATAAGCTAACCCCAACATACAGCATAAGTAATGAACTCATGGATTCAATTGGTTTTTTTGTCATGACTCTATGGTGTGAAGATAATTTGGTTTCTTGACTTTATGGTGAGAAAATAGTGTGGTTTCATGACTCCATGACGTTTTTTTATAGGGTATCATGACTTTGCGGTCACCATATGGTTTTTCAACTCTTTTGGTTCCAAGGGCCTAATTGGGTGCCGTGCCTTGTGTCATTTAGGTTTCGTGACTGTGTCCTATGAGCTGAGCATGCTATCTTGTCGTATCTGGTCATGTCACGTATCTAGGTTGATTTGGTTGATGTAACTATGGTCTGAGCACGTCTGTGTGGTCTCTGTGGATGTGTGGGTCTCTCCAGAAGTCTGCCCAGGGAATTTTCATCTGGTATAAGACCATTTGGTGTTTTATGACTGTGTGTTGTTGTTCGTCTACAGGTAGTTTTCATCACTCTTTTGTGGCTTCTTGTTCTGTTTTATGGCTGCGAGAATGACTGCTACTGGTCTTCAGTTTGCTCTCTTTTTATGATCATGATCCCCATTGATCGAATCGGATAGAGCTGACTGGCTGGATGGATGTAGACCAGATTCTCGTCTAATCTGTGTGATTCAATCGAATCTAATCTCCAGTATGCTTTCTAATTATTATTCTCAACTAGATTATATCAGCAAACTTATGTGTAATCGCAGATCCAATCTAATCTATGTTATAACCGAGTATCTACTCTGATTCAATCCTTTCTGGTGCAATTCAGTGTAACTTCACTTTTTCTTATCTCAAATCTATTCCGATCAGACTCGAATCTAATCTCGTGATGTTTATGTGATGGTATTCATAAATGCTTGTGTGTGTGTGTGTGTGTGTGTGCGTGCGTGCGTGCGTGCGTGTGCGTGTGTGTGTGTCCGGTAGTGGTACTGCCTGGCGTTAATATGACAATATTTCTGTCATTTTGCATTCAAGGCCCCGTGGTATCTGGCCAATAATATGAGAACATTTTTTGCCGTTGTTTTCATGGCCGATACACTAACGAGGAATGGGAGGGGAAGTAACGGGGCCTAGGAAGCAAGGCAGAGGAGGGGAGAGGGGCGAAAGGGGAGCAACAGAGGATGTCGCCGAACAATAGCGCGCAAATGCTCTATACGGGATAAACTATAGTTATCTAATAATAATAATATTATCTAATTATTTTTAGCTAACCTCGAGATGCAGCCAATGGTATGAAGTGCTAGCTACTTTAGTTTCTTAGCCTCGGCATACGTGAGTGAATGGCCAGTTCTGTTGTTTCCGCCGCCAGTGAGTGAGTAGAGCTGATGAACTCATTTTGTAATGCGTTTGCTACAGGAGGGACGCAAGTTGAGTTGAAGCCTAGAAGCATCTTCCCGCTATGGGATTTGAACTCCCGACCTCAGCCGTGAAGACCGAAATTAAGCAGTCCTTGCCGCAGCGCTCTCTTCACTAAGCTGCGAAAATGTTGAGCTGTGGCACCGCTTCGTCCCTGATTGGATCGGGGCAAAGAATCTACAGATAGTGAAGTGCGGAGGAGGAGAGGTGGAGACAGAGGCGGTGGAGGGAGAGCGTCTGGGTGAGCCAGGGAAGGGAGTTATCGATCGTCGCGGTGGGAGGGGGGGGGTCGGCGCAGTCTGGGTCATGTCGGCTCCTCCTTGTAAACATCGACCAAGGTCAGAGGATGGGACGAGAGATGATCGCACCGGATTCTGGATTTGCCAGAGACGCTCGCACACACATACGGCTGTGTTTAGCAACAGGTGTCTTGCTTAAGCCAAGCTATTTAACAAGTCCTGCTCCTCCTCCTACGGCTCCACCACTCCCACTTATTCTGTCCTCATTCTCCTGCAGCTTCCTGTACTCCTTACCAGTCTGTAACTTTGTCTGGTCCTCCTGAACTGCTTCCTCTTCAATTATTGCCACCTCTTCTTTTCTGCTCGTCTTCCTCTTCTTAGCATCCTCTTTCTACTCTTCCACCTCATGCAGTTACGATCCACGGCCCGGTTTTTTCCTTTTCTTCCTCCTCCTCTTCTCATCCTCCTCGCCATTCCTAGTTAATCTCTTGCGGCTCCTCCTCCTCCTCTTTTTTCGCCATTATCTTACCTTCTCCTCCTTCTCTTTGTAGTCGAGGGTGTCTGGCCAATTGCCGTCTGTTTCCATTAATTGGCAGAAAAAATCTGCAAAAAGCCAACCATTTCCGCTTGACTTTCAGCTGTCCTTGGCAGCTTCCGCCCGATGCAATTACGATTCACGGCCCTGTCGGAAGAGGACATATTCCGATTTCTGTGCGCAGAAATATGACATTGATATAAATACGATACATGAAATAAATTGAGGTCGACTGCAGCGACCCCTAGCAGCCGCGAGATGTTGTTGAAAAGCTGAGCAATACTCTATTTAACGGAGGGAGCTTCCTTATTAGAGCGTCGACGCTCTTGTGTTTATTGTGCTGGGCTGTGATTCATGTGAAACCCAAAAGTCTGGGGATTCCACGCCAGACAAAATCAAGGTTTCTGCACCATTGCGTCTTATTGCTGCTGCTGAGCTGTAAACGAGACACATTAGTACCCACACACCCTGGGAAGATTAGGCGGTTAGGAAGAGGGCAGGTCATTTTACGTCTTGGGCAGAGGTTAAGAAGAGTAATTCGCTAAAATTTCGTACTAGCAGTTTTGGGATAAATGGACTAGTTTATAGTACCTGTATGAAACTATTTAAATGGTATTTAAAATAGTAAATAGCTGTGGACTAAATATTGTAAATGCCACCTAATTAATAGAAAACTTTTTTAGCTGTTAATGGTTTCAGTTACAGATTATTGTTTAGAAAGTTTGCAATATTCTACTGTATTAGCATTCAGTTAGTAATTCTGGTTAGCTTTAAGTAAGAGCAACTGTTCAAAGTTTCATTGGATATGCGATTCCTTTTTTGGTGAGAATTAGTGCTGCATTACTAAATAGTCTCTCTACTGCATGAAATTTAAATTTATTCTCTGCAGACTGATGGTTTACTTTATATTAAATAGTAAATAGGCACATACTATTTAAATACTATTTCAATAGGTCCTTTTACGTAATTGTTTATGTAGTAAAATAAATAGTTATGAACTATTTAAATACTGTTTAAATGGTATTGACTATGTAACTAGTACCCAACACTGCATACTAGTGATGTTCCTCTGGGTCATATCAAGGACTGTTCTTCGGTGCGTGATACTTGGATGCTCCAAGGCCAAGTATTGAAGTCGGTAACACTTACGTACGTAAGTGTCTGGTATTTGGAGACATGTGAAGTGGCAGAGCAATGATCTTCAGTGGCCAACTGAATTGGATCGTTGTGTTTCATTGTCAGCATTCAACCGTTCTATCTGCATAGATTTGTCAAATGCCGTGCAGCCTTTAGACACGGATTGTTCGATGATCCACGCTTGAGTTCAGAGCAATGTCTGGAAAGTCCAGACACTAACGCATTTAATATTAAAAGGATTATTGGACACCGTTTAAGGAAGCTAAGTTACCATAAGACTGTATGACAGAAACAACCACACGATTGTGCTGTATTACTAGACAGCTGGAGTCTTTGTCGGACGGTGTCTGTAGCAACATTAGTGGCTACTGTTTCCAGACTGCAATTGGGAAGCTATGTTAAACGTGCTTTAAGATGTCAATGTTTCCAAGAAACCGGTCAAAACTGGGTTTCGAAGATAAAGGCGTCGCACACTGTAAGTAGGTATGTGGTCATTCCAGGTGTTGCGTGGTAATACCTGTTACAAAGCCGGAAGTTCATTGTAGGCTACAACCGGTGGAATTAGGTTAACGCCAGAGGGAGCGGTGGCGACGGTGGCGTATCTGAGAGGACTGCTTAATTAGGTGATTAATTTCACGCTTGTCAGCGGGCGGATGGGCCTGGGAGGTCTCTTTCATCGTTATAACTCCCTGAACATTAGTTGTCTGATCGTAAAGCACAGTCATCGTGGCGTGCGCTCGTTAAAGTAATGTCGTAAATCGTCAGACACTGGTGTAACCAGATTTCTCCTGTCTGTTCAATCACTGTATGTTTATTGTGTGATTTATTACCAGAAAGTCGATGTCTCTAAGCATTCCTGTTACGTTTCTGTATGCTGTTTTCAATTACTACTTTACCGGCACTTCTGATTCTTGTGTCGAAAACAAGAATTTTTCTTATGTTTTTGATAAGGTTCAGATTGTATCATGCCCTATACCTGGTCATCTGTGCGTGATTTCTCATGCAGCATACTGGAATGTTGTTATCTTCTTTTCTAACCTATTTTTTAACCAAGAGTGCTTGAATACTCCAGTTGTTGGCATTCGGAGATATCAGCCCAGCGTTCACGATATACCTCCAACATAACCGGTGATTTATACCATACACAAACTAGACCTCATAGCACTTTATACCTGTTTATACCTTACATTGCCGACACTCGTTGTATACTTTTAAACCATATTTCCTTATACCTTTCCTCATAACGTAATTTATGAATTACTTTGTTGCTGATACATCGTAACATGCTTTGCTGAGACTTCATTTTTTTTACCTGAGGACATATATATATGTTCTAGTTTATGCCTGGGATTCCTGATACTTACGTGAGCTGTTGATTCTAAAGGCGCTGTAGTGATTCAGTGACTAATGGGGTTGTTTGTTGCTACACCCTTAATCCTTCTGAGAAGCTCCGACGTAGAACAGTTGTCTTCATACTGCTTCACTGATGGGGTTGGATTGGGTGGGGGGTCCTTGCGGACGGACAAGTGGAGGAACATGACGTCTGTAGTAAAGCGAAGGACGGGAAGCTTATCGCCTGATGTTTGGCTTCTGTCGTCTCTTTCTGACGTTATCGGGTGGTGCCAGTCCCAAGCCTGAAAAAAGGAGGGCGACGCTAATCATCCTTGTTATGATGCTGCGTCATCAAACTGCCTACCTACCTATACCTGTCGTCTCTCGTGGATTTCGACCGGTTATGTCCAAAGGACTGTGATCACACCATGGAGCATTCATTGCTGATTTATAGCAGCCCAGTGTTGTTTGACCAGTGTTGTTTGACTCTCCTATAGAAGTACAGACTTTGGTTATGGACCGAGCAGCTTTCACTGCTGTTATATACAGCAGTTCGCAATAATTTATTTTTATTTATTTTTATTTATTTTTATTCCGGATATTTCTATAGCGCCTCTCGAAGTCAACTACTACTCAGAGGCGCTCCCGACTACAGCATTTGATACTGTGCCAGAATTTTCACGCCGAAGCGCCACAAGCAATTGCGAGTGAAGGACTTGCCCAAGGTCCGTACGCAGCGGCTAGAGTGGGATTCGAACCTGCAACCCTCAGGTCACAAGGCGCCGAACTTACCACTGAGCCACCACGCCCCACAATTTAGCTGTAGTAGTTATCTCGAGTGCGACACACGTGGTCTGTTCAGTTATAGTGCGCTGGATAATCAAAATTAATTTCTGCCTGCTTAGAGGATTCCTTATAAGGACTATGGGAATGTATTGGCGTACGTGCTTTTAGTACCAAGCAGTATAAGTAGTTAACGGCATAAGCTGAAAAGCAAACGTCAAGTCTCACTTTGCAAGTCAGTCTTGCTATGCAAGTCAAGTCTCACTATGCAAGTCAGTCTCGTTGTGCAAGTCAAGTCTCGCTATGCAAGTCGAGTCTCGCTGGGCAAGTCGAGTCTCGCTATGCAAGTCGAGTCTCGCTGGGCAAGTCAAGTCTCGCTATGCAAGTCGAGTCTCGCTGGGCAAGTCAAGTCTCGCTATGCAAGTCAGTCTCGTTGTGCAAGTCAAGTCTCGCTATGCAAGTCGAGTCTCGCTGGGCAAGTCAAGTCTCGCTATGCAAGTCGAGTCTCGCTGGGCAAGTCGAGTCTCGCTATGCAATGGCCCCGTCGTCTGATTCATCCAACCGTCGTCGGCGCTAGGGTTGAAGAGTGGGAGAGTGAACGTATCCTCTTGAATACACTAGCGCAGTGGTTTTCAACCTTTTCATAGTGACGGATCCTAAAGAAAGCTCTTATTTGCTCACACAACCCAGCGCATTTCACCCATCCAATATTTCAAGAAATAAATATAATTGTAACTAGTAATGGTGGGATAATATAAATTTAGATTTTAGAATGTTACACTTAAAATATAAGTTATTTGCATCTCTGGTGCAGGCTGTTATAGAGATCTAGTGCAGTACACAGAAAAAATGTCAGTAAACAACAGCATTTTATTGTATTTCGCCAGGTGCAAGTATTTCTGACAGATGGATAGAATATTAAATATGTTTTTCTGCAACAGTGCTATAGAAACGCAGCCCAGGGTACAATAATTATTAACTTTCATCAATTTTAGTGTGAAATTCGACCCTGATGGCTTCAGAGTAACAGTTCAACTCTGGGGCGAATTGTAAACATAAAGACACACCTGAAATAATTGGCCCTCAACAGACGAGTTGTTTTTGTTTTTATGGTTTTATGGAATAAAATCCGTACTCGCATAGGTAAGTAGTCGAGAACTGCATTAGTATTTGCAAAGCTTTCTAAGCAAAGGATGGCAATGCTTTTCATCCAAAATGAGTCCAAGTCCAACTTTAATTGCATGCTTGGATTTGATTTGGGTGTCCATCAGTCGCTATTCAGTGAGTTTTTCTTCTTTTTATAGGTGAACTGACCTTGACTTCGCTAATTCTAATTCGAATTCTTAAATCTGCTGGTCCTTAATATGGAATAATATTCCCCAAGCCATTCATCACTCTTTTAATCTATCATCTTTTAAAAAGCTGTGCTCCATATTGATTAGTGAACATAACTCGGCTTAATTTGGTGTTTAATGTTTATTGTATTATTGTGATTATATATTTCATTGATGTTGTTGGTTGATGAACCACTTTTTTTCGTTATTTCGTTTCCTTACTATTTTCCATTTTCTTTCCTTTGAGCTAGGTGCTATGGATTTACTTCTAATTAAGAATCAGTTGGCAGCCTTCTTCTTTACACCATGTTGTATTTATTTAGGTGTCCCTGTTTTGCGGGATCTTTGATTTCTTCTGGGCCTCCTTGTGTAGCCAGTACTTGTTGATTAATTTTGTTTCCTTTCCTTTGTTCTTGTAGTTGCAGAAATAAAAATGATTTGATTGATTTGAATTTTTACGAAATGAGTTTCTAACTCAGTCGTACTGCTCAACAGATGTTGATGGAAAATAGGTATAGAGCACCTCTGAGTAGTTCCCTTGAAGGGGCGCTATGTAAATCCTCGAATGAATGAATGAGGCACTCTTGAACAGAGCGTTCAGATGGTTCGAAATCAAGGGTAAATTTTGTGGCACTTGTCTGGATGCGAAACGTATCCAATTTGTTGCATGCCTCTTCTAATTAAAAGTCATGAGTAGTCTCATAGAGCCATGGATATAGTATAACGACATATTAAATGCAGCAATACATTCACGTGATTATGTTGACTATTTTAAGATAGAATCGTGTCTAGCGTGAATGACTGAAAGCTGCTCATTGCTAATCCTTTTGTGAATTCATTTGATGTTTTTTAAATTTTTATTGAACTGCGGCGGCGCCCCCTGGCCGACGCCCACAGAACCCAAGGGTTCCATGGAACCCTGGTCGAAAACTACTGCACTAAGAATAAGGGATCTTTACAGTTTTAGTTTTTACATGCGATTACGTGTAGTATCATACTGATTACTGATGTCTATGATGTATGGAGTCTTAGACTGAGGACAGATATCAGTTAATATTTGTGCAGAAATCCACTGCATGTGTCTGGCCTTAAGTTGATAGAAGACTCGGTTACTATTTTGCAGACGTCCATGATATGTAATCGTGCAGTTGGAATGCTTAGAGAGACAGACAGACAGACAGACAGACAGACGGGTACAGGCGGACAGACAGACAGTGTGGTCGTTTTTTTCTTTTTGTTTTGTCCGTTGGATTGCAGAGACGAACATAGAGGAGAGGAAGGAATGATCGAAGTAAGAAGGGTCAACAGCCGTGCTTATTATTCTTGTCCAGAAGACTGATTTATGCCCACGGAGAAACATAAGCAATGTACTGTACGAACACCTCTAGACATAACCATATACAATGATCTGTGGATCTCGATTGCATATATATATATATATGTATATATATATATGTATATATATTTGTGTAAATACAGCCAATAGCATATATATATAATTATATATATAATTATATATATAATTATATATATATAATTTTTTATGGATATATATATAATTATATATATCCATAAAAAATTCAATTATAGGTTGGTGTATGTTATTGAGTGTATATTGTTATTATGATACTATGTACAATGTACTGTACGAACACCTCTAGACATAGCCATATACGATGATCTGTGGATCTCGATAGCATGTATATATTTGTGTAAATACAGCCAATAGCATATATATATATATATGTATATATATATAATTATATATATGTATCCATAAAAAATTCAATTATAAGTTGGTGTATGTTATTGAGTATATTGTTATTATGATACTGTGGCCGAGATATCTTGTATGTTGTTATTACCCTGTAACTCAATCAGAACTCAAATGAATGAACGAATGAATGAATAACTGCATCTAAGTCTTATGAATAAATAAATAAAAAAGATATATATGCATACACAGTTTACACACGTGTAGAGCGGTCCCTCTAACTAATGCAGAGAGGTAGCAATAATGAAGTAAATCAATTTAGCAACTACATTTGCTCTGGCCTCGGCATATGAGACCAAGTGACCAGGCCTCTCCTTCATCACCTGATCTTCCCACTAACATGGTACTACCATCAGGGTACTCAGTTTATAGTTCATCATGTTATGAAGAAGTGGAGCAGAAATCCTTTATCATTTCTATGCCTTGTCAGGGATTTGAACCTCCTATCCTTGGGCTGACAGTCCACACTGCATAACGTGTGTACTGTGTGTGTATATGTATATGTATATATATGTGTGTATATATATATATATATATATATATATATATATATATATATATATATATATATATATATATATATGCATTCATACAGTGAGGTGCAGTAGCTGTTTTGGTGAGGGCTCGGCTTGTAACGTGGAGAGTAATGCGACATTTATATGGCTCCTTTTATAATCTCATCTCTTATGTAGCATGTTGATGAGGTACCTAATGCTACTTAAGATATTAAGTGTTTTGAAACATACATGTATACATACATACTAGGGTGGTCCTTATTTCTCATATGTTGAAAACCACAAGTGCTACCCTGTAATATTGTTCTATGTTATAAAGAAATAACACACAACAAATTTGGGCTAGATAGGATGATTTTAAGTGGTGCCACATCAAGTTTGAATTTCTCAGGCTTATAAATAACAAACACCCGTAATTACTAATCAGATTCGGTCAAAGCAATGAATAATTGAATACAATTGTATAATGTATATTGTATAATACTGAATGGTTAATAGAGTTACAGCTTAGTCAATGTCATTTAGTAGATTTCAAAGTGGTCTTCTATTCATTGTTCAATGTTCATTGTTCAAATGTTCATAAACCGTTTTGCATATGATTATGATACTTGTCCGGCGATTGCCCACTACTGTCCATCAGTTACAGTTTTCTTTAGCGAATTCGGAAACAATCGCTGGTGCTGCTCCACGACTTGCAGCAGAAATTGTTTCTGCTCCTCATTTTTCGTAAGGATTTGGTTGAATTGCTGCATTAGTGCTACACCTCTTTCAGCGCTGTCGTTCACAACCTTCATAGCGCGAACTACATCAGTGGCCGCTTGGTAATCCGCTCGACTTTCCCAAACATCAGGTTCAACTAACAGAAACTCGCTTTGAATATTCAATACTTCAAACAGGCGACGTGATGATCGTGTCACAAAGTCAGCAACTGTCTTCTCACCGAGTGTGGATGCTGCTGCATCCATTGTTATGCGCTTCACAGGGTGATCTGAGCCTGATTTTCCTAGGGCAACAACCATTGCTCTTTTCACTTCATTGCTAACGTCCCGATCGAAGAAAGAAAACGCTACAAGGTACTCGCTTAGATACCAGAGGTGCCTGGAAAAGCCTTCGCTTGTTGCCTTTGCAATGGCGCGGTCTGAATAAGATGCAAGCTGCTGAAGTAGCCTAAGATCGTTCGCAGGAGCTTTAACTACGTCAGGAGCCGAAAACCAAAATTGCACATAAACAGTTACCGCAAATCTAGCAAATCTGTTTATACCCAACTGCTCCCGTTTTGTCATGACAAACTGCGCTTGAAAAAGGCATATTTTGATAGCGTAGATTACTCGTGCCATCCATCTAGCACGGTGGACGGCTCCAGGCTGCATGAAACGGATCCCTCTCTGTGGAACGTCACCGAGGTATATAAGACTGAGTTCCAGGAGCTCCTTGTAATCATCTCGGGGTTGATCCACACTCAACTTCTGCTTGAAGTATATCAGTAGCTCATCACGGTTGCTAACGTCGTCCTCGGGAACACGGAAATCCAATTTGTTTATAAAGTTCCACTGCTGCTTGAAGCGCTGGAACAACAAAATTGCTGGACCCGTAGAGGGAATACAATCACATGCCGAAAAAGCCTTTTCTGCTATTAGCTCCATGATATGATGGCGGCAGGCAAGGTGGAGAACATCTCTCCCTAGTGCTGCCTCAATGAGAGTGCAAGCTCCAGATTTAATGCCGGTATTACTGCTTGTTGTATCGAACGACATGGCTACAACCCGGTCTTTAACACCCCAGTCTTCCAGACAGTCAATAACAGCTTCGGCCATTGCCTTACCAGTTCCGGAAGGGAGTCTTGGAACACCGAGGAGCTTCGATAGTCCTGCACCTGAAATTATGACCGGTAGCCGATCGACTTTATCATTACCCATTAACTCTGGAAGCATTTTCCCGTCCCAGTGGACCGTGAGAGGGGTGTTAGGCTGAAATGTCTCCTTGACGAGTGCGGCGATACTCGTACGGGTTTCGATTCGTGCTCTACGTATAGTGCTGCGGTTAATTGCAAGTTGACCGACATCATGTCCAAGACTGGATGCTGTTGCCGTAAGCACAAAGACAGCTTTGCGGTCTGTCACTTGCGTACGGTCCAAAGCAGAAGCCACATCTGGAGTAACTATGTTCTGTTTTCCTCGCTTTCGCTTTCTGCATGGTGTTGCAGCAGTTGGTGGATCTTCATCATCTGTACTGCTTTCGCCGCCACTGCTCGAGGATGATGAGGCCAGTTCAACCATTGCTGAAAACTTCTCACAGGCATCTTCCTGCTTCCGTTTATGTGCTTCATAGGATGCTTTCTTCAACTGTTTGCGAGTTTCCAGTTCAGCCAACTTTCGATCTTCGCCCGCCATATATC
Organism: Allolobophora icterica; assembly: GCA_963556255.1. Classification (NCBI taxonomy): domain Eukaryota; kingdom Metazoa; phylum Annelida; class Clitellata; order Crassiclitellata; family Lumbricidae; genus Allolobophora; species Allolobophora icterica. The sequence continues at coordinate 33,035,324 of OY744611.1, forward strand.
CTCGCCTACCCTTTTCTCTCTGCGCCAAAAGAAATAACTTATCTTCCTCGATGTTTATCATATCTAAGGCGTCTGCGTGACCAATATCAAACAAATTGTCTAGTTCCTCAGTAAACATGTTCTCTTTTTGTGTCTGCGGTTGCGATCGTCTAGTGCTGCCTTTCTGCAGTGTTCGCCAACCGTCGTATGCTTTTTCAATCTTTGGAATGATATTTCTTTCTTCCATTGTCGGAATCTTTGCAATTCGCCAGAAGCCCATGACCTCTTTCGCGACAATGCTTGAAGCACCCCTTACAGATTTTTTGTCCGTTCTCATGAGATAAAAGAAACGACGTAGAACATCACCCTTTGACGGGAGCTTCATTCCCCTTATGACATCGATTGGCTGTCCAATCAACCACACCTCCGTGTCTTTACGTGTAACAGGCGATACAATAATATGCATATTATCCATTTTTTGGTTCTACAAAGTAAACAATACAAATTATTTCTACCTAGTGTAGAAAACAGCAGTTTGGCCTTAGTCCATACACCGCTCACTCAAGGCCAAACCCAGATTATATAATATATACTATATAATATATATTATATATAGTATTAGTTAGTGGTTACCTTGTCCTGTAGATTTTAGAATAGCCAGTTTTCTTTCGAACGGAGTTTTATGAGCAGGCCTCAATGGCATCATATTTACTGCAGATTTACAGGCAATAAAAATGGTAGCTGATATCATTTCAAAATCATTCGTGAAAACATGGAGACTGGAGAGAAATATCCACCACTGTTATGTTTCATGGAACTGTACTAAGCAGGCAACATACTTATTGCAGATTTACAATTTCACATGCAATAAAAATGGTGGCTGAAATTCTTTTAAAAAAATTACATACAGACGAGTGCAGAATGCAGAGTCTCCACCTGGTGATTGAAAAGAAATATTCACATTTTTCAACATGCCAGATAGCATCCCCCTTCAGCACTAGAAATGCAGCATCAAATGGTTTGGTCTCAAGGTACATTCAATAGGTTGCAAAGCATAGGGAAACATCATTATAGACCATAACAAACTTCAGGTTGGATGTGGCACGTCTTAAAGTGGCTAGATCCACCCAATATTTTTTATAGATTTTTCTTTTATCACATAGAACAACTTTGAGGGGTAGCCCTTGCAAAAAGTTCGATTAAAAAATTTGTTATACTTGTAAGGACCACCCTAATACATACTTGTATGAATGCATGCAAGCATCCACACAAACATGCTCTAAAAAAATAGTATAGCGCAGGCATCGACAACATGTGGGACAGGTGCGGCTTGAGATGAGGTTTCAGGTAGCGCACTGAGATTTGAGGTAGCACGCTGGGTGCAGGTCAGTTTGTTGACCTTTTCTTCTCGGAAAGATGATGATCCGAGCCGTCCTTCGCGGAAGCTTTGGACTGGAACCCCTGAGGCTGTCCATTACGGGCGGTGCTTAGTAGGTGTTAGGCGGTGAACACTGAAGGAACAAAATAGGCATGGTGGAATCGGTCATTCACTCGCAAATATAACTGTCACTGTTCAACTTTAAAAAGATCAAGAATAAAGTCTTAACTGTGGTGTGTGTGCAGGCCCGTAGCCAGTAAGAGGCAAGATGAGGCGAGTGCCTCGTCTTAATTCTCAAGACTAGGCTAGACGAGGCAACCTCTCACTCTCTGCCTCGTCTTGCTTCGACATGATTATAATATTAAGATATCGTGTAAAGAATAAAAGAGTATTTCAATATCTTCTATAGACACACAGACCCAATTGCTTCCTCCAGCACTGATTCACCCCCTTTTATCAACCCTGCTCCTAACTCTCAGTCATCGTTCCAAATTCTCTCTCCCGCCTCCGAAGCAGAAGTGTCACTCCTCCTAAACTCTCTACCCAACAAGCAATGCGGACTTGATCCTATCCCCACCTCTCTTCTAAAAGACTGTGCCTCTGTCCTCGGTGCTTTAATCACCAAAATCATCAACCTCTCGCTCTCTACCGGCAACTTCCAAGTGACCTTTAAGCACTCTCTAGTCACTCCCGTTCTCAAAAAAGCAAATCTTGACAAGGAAAGCCTATCTAGGGCCTACATGTAACTACCGTCCCGTCTCCAATCTTTCCTTTCTATCTAAGTTAACTGAACGAATTTTCCTTGCTCCGCTAAACGACGACCTCTCTTCTTATTCATTTCTTAACCCCCATCAATCTGGCTTCACTAAACACCACTTAACAGAAACCTATTTGCTTCTCTGTACAATAAACTGGTCTGTGCCGTCAGCCACCAACAAGACTTAGTCTCCTGCGTCTTCCCGAAATCTACACAGTATTCGACACCATCGATCAGAGCCTCCTTCATCGACTATCTTCTTGGTTTGGCGTCTCTGGCACTGCTCTACTCTGGTTCCAGTCCTACTTGTCTTCCCGATCCTTCGCTATTAAAGCCTCCAGCCGCTACTCGCAACCTATCCCTCTCTCCAGTGGTGTCCTTTAAGGCTCCGTCCCGGGTCCACTCCTCTTCATCCTGTATACCACACCTTAAGCCATCTCGTAAAATCCTCCTCTGCTGACCACCATCTCTACGCACACGACGCCCAACTCTAGGCCTATATGTCCTTTTCCCCAAGCTCTTTATCCACCTCCATCACACAATTACTCAACGTGTTTAACCTAATCTCACAGTGGCTGTCTTCCAATCTCCTCTGCCTCAACCCTTCCAAAACAGATTTCATCATCAAATCAAGAAAATCTCTGACCCTTCCATAGTCCACACACCTATCGACTAATTCATCGTCTTACCTTCACCTCTGACTCTCCCGACAGCAATCTTGGTATTACGTTTGATCCATACCTCTCTTACTCTAACCACATCTCCAACCTCTCGCGCGCCTGCTTCATGCACATTCTTGACCTCCGATGCATCCGGCCCATGTTCGACCTTAAAATTGCCTCCACTATTGCAACCTCCATTGTTCATTCAAAGCTTGATTACTGCAATTTCCTCTTCCTCAACCTTGAATCCACCCAAATCAAGCGTCTTCAACCTATCCAAAACTCACTAGCCAGGGCTGTCACTGGAACCCCCAAACATCATTATATCACTCCTATACTCAAATCACTCCATTTGCTAAAAATCCCAGAGCGAATACACCTCAAAGTCCTATCGCTAAACTACAACTCCCTACAATATTCCCAATCCAAATACCTCCGTGATCTCTTCACCATCCAGGCAACCCGCTCCACCCGATCCTCCTCCTATCTCAGTCTTTCTCGACTTCTGGTCACTACTCGTCTCAAGTTCTCCAACTGAGCCAAATCCTACAAAGCACCACGCCTCTGGAAGGCTCTCCCCTCTGAATTTCACAGATTCCCAGTTCCTCCATCATCACAACCCGTCCTCCATTCTCCTCATGTTCCTTTATCACACCAAGGCTTTCCACTCAAAACTGAAGTCTCACCTTTTCAAGTACTCCTACCCGGACTCACCTAATCCTCCGCCTTCCATGTCTCGCCCGTAACGACACCCGCTTCAACAGCTGCTCTGCCTCCTCTCTTAATCTGGCCCTCTAGAAACCGGACTCGGACCTCTTTTGGACTACTCTCTGGAAGCCCTCTTTGATTTGATGTAGAGCTCGTGAATAGGCTGGTGCTCTGCGCTTGGCCTTCGAGTGGCGCTTTAGAAGTTTGCAGATTACGATTACAATTACCTTGTCTAGCTTCTACTCCAAGTGTCTGGCCTAATAACATTAATGAGTTATCCCTGCTGACCTTTATGTGTACGAAGGCATTCTAGGCAACTATGGAACCGTCTATACAATTTCAAATCGTCATTCTGCTTTCTTTCGTAAGTTCCAGTAATCGTAAGTAATTGTAATTATAGCCGAACACTTAGGCCTATATGTCACTCAGATCAGCGGCCCTTACAAAATTAGCTACCTGTTTTTTTTTAAATCATAATTATTACGAATTAAGTTTAAGAAATAATATAATTTCAACTAAACTTGGATTAGAAGACTTAGTCGGTTACAGAACAAGATCATGATAAGTCCACAACCTGTAAAACGACTATAGGCATACTTCGCTGTTTTTTGTCGAAAATTAAGAACTAACTTATCATTAAGTTACATTACATCCTCTTGTGTAACACAACTTGTATTGTGTTTGTTATGTAGTAAACTGAAAAGTGCTAATACATCCTATAGAAGTTATAACAAGTTGAACAGCACAATTAGAGTCTTGTAAAAATTCACAATAATGTAATGCTTACTTCAGAAATTTGCTTCGGCTTCAGGTTTGATCACAAATGCAGACAGACTTTTACACAGCATTCCAAAACATAAATTTAGGCACCACAAAATGCTGCTTTTATTGGCTTTAAAATGCTCTAAAACGAGCATCTACAATAAAAAAAGTCGGGGGTGATACCCCCGAACCCTCACAGTTCCCACTTAAAGGGAATGGGCAAGGGACGGCGTGGGAAGGGTTTGGGAAGGGGAAGGCTGGGAAAAGGGTGGGGACTGGGCGGAACGGAAAGGCAGGGGATGGGAAGGTGAGGGGAATGGGCAAAATTGGAGGGGAGGTAAGGATAGGGAAGCGGAGAGGACGGAAGGCCAGGGGACGGGACGGGGATGGGAGGGGGTTTGCCTCGTCTTGATTTTGTCTCTGGCTACGGGCCTGACCACATCTCCAACCTCTCGCGCTCCTGCTGCATGCACGTTCGTGACCTCTGACGCATCCGGCCCATGATCGACCTTCACACTGCCTCCACCATTGCTACCTCCATTGTTCATTCAAAGCTTGATTACTGCAATTCCCTCTTTCTCAATTTTGAATACACCCAAATCAAGCGTTTGCAACTTATCCAAAACTCACTAGCCAGAACTGTCACTATAGAACGCACAAACATCATCATATCACTCCCATCCTTAAATCACTCCATTAGCTAAAAATCCAAGAGCGAATCCACTTCAAAGTCCTATCACCAACCTACAACTCCCTACAATATTCCGAGGCTCAAATAAATCCGTGATCTCTTCACCATCCAGGCAACCCGACCCTCCCGATCATCCTCATATCTCAGTCTTTCTCGACCCTCAGTCACTACTCATCTCAAGTTCTCCAACCAAGCCATATCCAACACAACACCACGCCTCTGTAACGATCTCCCCTCTGAATTCCGTAGATTCTCGGTTCCTCCATCATAATTGTAACCCGTTCTCCATCCTCCTCCTCATCACCTCCCGGGCTTTCCACTCTAAACTGAAGTATCACCTTTTCAAGTACTCCTACCCTGACTCATCTGATCCTCCGCTTTTTAATTCTCGCCCTAAACGACATCCGCCGTAACAGCTGCTCTGCCTCCTATCTTGATCTGGCCTTCTGGAACCGGACCTCTTTTGGACGACTCTCTGGAAAACCTTCCCTGATTTGATGTAGCGCTCATAAATAGGCTGTTGCCCTGCGTTTGGCCTTCGAGTGGCGCTTTAGAAGTTTGGAGATTACGATTACGATTACTTTGCCTGACTTCTTCTCCAAGCGTCTAAATAATACTATTGAGGTGATACCCCCGGACCTCCACAGTCCCCACTAAAAGGGAAGGGGCTGAGGATGGGATTGGAAAAGTTTGGCAAGGGGAAGTAGCATGGCGATAGGGCGGGGCGAAGAAGACAGGGATGGGCAGGGGAGGGGAAAATAGGGGTAAGGATAGGGAAGCGGAGAGGACGGGAGGGGAAAGCAGGGGCGCGGGTGTGAGGGGATTTGCCTCGTCTTGATTTTTCTCTGGCTACGGGCCTGTGTGTGTGTGTGTGTGTGTGTGTGTGTGTGTGTGTGTGTGTGTGTGTAGGTGTAGGTGTAGGTGTAGGTGTAGGTGTGTGTAGGTGTGTGTAGGTGTGTGTGTACACTGTGTAGGTGTGTGTGTGTAGGTGTGTGTGTGTGGGTGGGTGGGAATGGGTGGGTGGGTGGGTGGGAATGGGTGGGTGGGTGGGTGGGTGTGTGTGGGTGGGTGGGTGCATGTGTGCAGATGTCTCACAGGAAAGGCTCCACAAATGGTATGATGTATGATTGAAATAGTGGCACCCAAGATAAAATGGGTTGCTAGCCCCTGGTATGGAGAATCCTCAAAGACTGTGGACTTGGCTCCACATACATACAGTATGTCCGCTTTTTTATAGAGTACATGAGGACATTAAACCTTTCATGCATACATATACATACATAGATACAGACGTGTGGGTGGTTGGTCTCTGTGTATATTTGTATATAATTTGTAAGCAGAGACTGTGTTGATGGCTTCTGCTGTGATGGCTTCTGATGGCTGTGTAATTTTCTAACCAGCCAACGCAATTAGAATGAAATTTCACCTCACAATTTCCTTCTCTTCTTTCTGACTGACAGATAGACAGACAGACAGACAGACAAGCTTTCTGTGTGGCTGGTTAGGTTCCTGACTGAGGGAGACTCACATAAACTGACGGCAACACAAGCAGGCAGCCATACAGAGAGACAAACGGACACACATTCACACACAGACATGTATACCCAGAGTTGTAACTCAGACGCTATACATTTCTATGTTATTATACATTATAATAAAACCGTTTATGTCATTGTCAAGTTGCATGATGTTACGTTGCTTTTACAGACGTTCTGTTCAGTCCGGAAACTTCAATTCGCGGTCGACTGGTCACGTGTGACAACGTCTCCGATGCCGACTATAGATTTCCGGCCGAGACATGGTCCTGTTACAACATGCGGTAGGATGATTTATTACCTCTTGTCAATTCAATTCAATTCAAAACCATTCATTGGTACAAATGTAATAATAACACCCTACAATACACTTGATGAACAGAATGAGCAGTAATGTTAGGCTCGTATAGAGACCATCATCCACAGCTTGTTAAATGCCTTGGCTTACCTCACATTGCATTTAAGTCACTGTACATTGCATTGCTTTAATTGAACGTGACTTACTTTATAAGTACCCTACCTTGCATTTATTGATTTGGTTTATTTTACATTACTGTACCTGCTCTTGCCATACTTAATCATACCTTCCTGTACCTTACATTACTTTATCTTACTTTACACTACCTGACAAACTTTCGTATACATACATAGATATTTAATAATTAGCATGCACACAACGCCTACGAAACCTTACAAATAGCGAGAGTGGAATGGCCATCGATCATTAATGGAGGAGGCTGCACAAGGTAAATGCAATTAACCCGATGTCATATATGAAGCGACGCCTGGTGTTCGCCGCACAAGTGAGCGCTTTGCGCAGATGACGTAATCATCGTAATCATCGATAGTTGTTGCACGTTGTCTGTCGTCATCTATCTTCCAGTCTTCTGGGATTGAAAGTGAAAGCCGCTTGATCTTGCAATGGTTGATGCCTCAGATGCATTATACACTGGTGACAAGAAGTTAATAATAATTATAGTAATATTAATATTTTAGCAATAATAAAAAAATAATCATTTTCTATTCCTTATATAATTTTTGTTCCTGTGTCCTATCATTTCTACCTCAGGTTAAAAAATAATTGCAATAATAGTAATAGTAATACTAATATTATAATAATTATGATAATAATAAGGTTAATATGATGATAATAATAAGGTTAATAATAATAATAAAAATAATAATTAATAATAATAATTAATAATAGTAATAATAATAATAATAATCAATGCCCCACATGTGACTAAATGAACATTTATATACCGCCTTTCTGGAGCCTCTTGAGCGGCCTGAAACATATCGCCGTTTGATGGATCTAAGAAAGTGCAGGTGCTGGCAGGTTTTATGGTTATGCCTAGGAGGTGCTTTCAGAACTACGTCTCTATTTCTCTGTCTCCTTGTGTGTCTCTCTGTCCATATACGTGTGTTTATCCGTGTTCCTGTCTCTGTGTCTGTGTGTTTATCAGTCCGCGAACGGATTGCCTTGTGGGTGGGTCCGCGTGTGAATCCTGTTGTCATCGTGTCGTGGACGTTTTATTTCTGGATTCTGATCGGCTTAAGCGCAGGCGGTGGCGGTGGTGGGTGAAATAATCAGTCACACGCTCACGTGACAGGATTTTGATCATGACCACCAGTTGGTGGTTTTTGCAAGTTTCGACTAATTCACCCACCAGAGGGCAGGATTCCATTTTCTGTTTGTAGACACTTATACTTGTACTTTTAGATAATACTATGTTTATATATATATATATATATATATATATATATATATATATATATATATATATATATATCATGTGATATAATACATATACTTGTCTACTTTTATTATTTTATACTATATATATTATATTGTATTTAATAATAAGTACTCTATATATAATATATATATAATATTATATTTAATATTATATATATATATATATGATAGTATATGAATACTATATATACACTAAATTGAAAAACAAACCCCTAGAATTATTTACGTTATAACTTATGGAAAGGTTAATGCAGACGATAAGAATTTTTTAGTTAAATAATTACGGATTTAATTTAGCTATATTTTAACCATAATTTAGGTTTGTAATGAACTCTTTTGGCTTCAACACAAGACTCGATGTAGAGGATCATCTCAGGAGAGGGCAAGACCTGAGAGTGAAAGGAATTATATATATATATATATATATATATATATATATATATATATATATATATATATATATATATATATATATATATATATATATATATATATATATATATATATATATATATATATATATATATATATATATATATATATATATATATATATATATATATATATATATATATATATATATATATATAATATTAAATATGAATGCTTAGTTACATTGCGATATATATATATATATATAATTATATACTATACACTATGTGTGCCTATTGACCTGGGTTTAGAATATATGACCTGGTTGCTGGCTGGTCAACTGCTTGCCTACATCTGCAGTATCGGCTTCTTTAGCCCTCTCCTGAGAAGGTCTCGCATACGCATAACGTATATAGTGAGCATTCAAGCAAGTCGTATGGTCTGTCTGTGCCTTCCTGCCTGCCTGCCTGCCTGCCTGTCTGTCTGTCTGTCTGTCTGTCTGTCTGTCTGTCTGTCTGTCTGTCTGTTGGTCTGTTGGTCTGTCTGTCTGTCCAATATTCTGCAACGCTGTGGAGTTCTTCAAAATGCTGTCATCAGACTCGCTCTCATGCTCAGACGTTTTTGTCTTGTTGTCAGTTCTTTTAAAAATAGCTCAGGTAAAATTAATATAAACAAGGAAGTTCTATTGAAACTGTTATTGGCATGTTGACGATTTCTAAATATAGCATAGTCAGTTACTAATGACTGTTCTGAAAGTGATTTCACGAACTGCTCTGCTAAAATTAGCTTCCTCAACATATTAGTTATGTGATAAGTAGATTATAACATAAACAGTTTTTGGCATGTTGCCAACTTCTAAATATAGTTTTGTCAACAAAATAAAGCCTGCATAAGCCTGTTTTTGGCCTGTTACCAGCTTCTGTAAATATGTAACTCTGTGGATATGTTACGGATTGATTTGAAACATGTAACTGTATCTGTTGAAACTGTATCATCAACTACCGCTTCTCCGTTTTCCGTGATCAATAACGAAAACGTACATCTTTATCGAACGCTTTAATGGCAGTGTGTAATCTAGTCCCCCTGTTCTGGGGGGGAAACAAGGTTTCTCGGGGGGGAATTTCCTCCCAAAAAGGTCTCTGCCTTACAATATTGCCGAGTTCTGGGGGGGGAAACTTCAATCCTGGGGAGGGAAATTTCCCCCCCAAAAGACGTCTAGATTAAACACTGCTTTAATGGAATACGGAAGGAAGTCTTTGTATTTGTAGGGAGCACACAGTTATTGATTTCTTCCAGCTGATACTTGTGCGTGTAGTGTCTGATAGCAGCATTGTTGTTGTTGTTGTTGTCTGGTTACTGCGAAATGCTGTAAGGCAGTTGTTTTGTGTTACTGGTATAATTTATGTATGTAAGCATTTTGGATACTGATAGCGGACTGATATCCCTTCTGACTTTCGACCTTACTGTTGTTTACTTTGGGTGTGCCATGGACTAATGTCTTTTGTAATTCAGAAGTTACTAATTTATTACTATTATTAGTAATAGTAGTAGTTGTGGTAGTTGTTGTAGTAGTAGTGTCATTGTTGTTGTCGATGATGTTATTGTTGTATTATTGTTAGTAGTAGTAATGTAGTAGTAGCAGTATCTGTTTCCAGACATTTCTGTCATGAATGTAGGCACACAGTAAGTGCGCTTCATTACTAGACAACTGATGTGTATTGACATCAGTGTCTGCTGTTAGAAGACCGTACCTGTTGGAACGGTCGTTGTTTTATCAACAACATCCACAGTGGGCTTCTCTTTGATCGTGCCAACTCGCGAAACGTTGACACGACCACCAACGTGGGAATACTCGGCATTCATAACATTGGCGCAGTTTATCCGGAGATTACCACTGCTGCGGAATAGCCTGTGCATTGTCTAGTTGCAGGGACGCCTTATACATTCATTCATCCATTCACTCGTTCTTTCATTTACAACGTTTATATAGCGCCCCTCAATGATATGGTCTCAGGAGTAGACGCAGGCGAAAGAGAACAATTTGAAAGGGTTGATGAAAAGAAAGTAGATGCAGTGTCCCAATAAGATGGCTTATAGGAGTCCATGGTATAAGGCCGGGCAGACCCAGAGGGAGGCCATTCTAGCCAGATGGCTGAGCCACTGAAAAGGCTTTGAAAAGGCTTTGCATTGTCAGAGTGCAAACAAAGGAACGACGGTTATTGCATTGCATTGTATCAGTAAATTATATAGGGCTATCATTAAATTATATAGGGCTATCAGTAAATTATATAGGGCTATCAGTAAATTATATAGGGCTATCAGTAAATTATATAGGGCTATCAGTAAATTATATAGGGCTATCAGTAAATTATATAGGGCTTCCAGAAAATGGACTTGGAAACTTGTCTAATGTAGGAACTTCTATGGCATCGTTATCAAAATACACAAGGCATGAGTCGATGGTCACATCACATTCCAAATGACAGTCCGTTGGACAGAGAGAGCCATGCGGTCTACGGCGCAAGCCTTTTACTGAATTTAATGAATCTGTTGTTTGACTGAACAGCTGATTCATTGAGCTTTTTCGGTTGGTGGACCTTGACTTTGGATTCTGTCCCAGTATCTGTATGTTCTGCTCAGTCAGACTTACTTTTCAGACTGCAAATTCACAGTCTTGATGGACTGATTTTGATGTGATTACAACCTGGGTTTGGTGCACCATCGGTAGATACCTTGTTGCTGATTAACATAATTCTATTATAAGTTGGTGTATGTTATTGAGTATATTGTTATTATGATACTGTGGCCGAGATATCTTGTATGTCGTTATTACCCTGTAACTCAATCAGAACTCAAATGAATGAATGAATGAATAACTGAATGTAAGTCTTATGAATAAATAAATAAATAAATAAGTTGCTGATTAACATAACAACGTATTGAATTAACTGAATTTTGTTCACTGAATCTGTTGAATCAACTCGTCAACAGAAATACTAAGGCAGCTACTTTTTTTTAGTTGGTCTGTGTATTACACAAAACCAAATGCAACCGTGCTCGAGGCCTGTTGTCCATTGTCCAGTCCATAATATATACTGGATGCTACTGGACACTGTGGTCAGTTAATACTAACAGTGTGCTTGCTTGCGCCGACCAGTTTGGTCACTTATCGTCGATCGATGGAGCGGTGATTGCTTTTACATGGAATTCGAAAATAGATTGTTACTGTTGACCAAATTGGTCATTCCTCTTTGTGTAATGTCTCGAAGTAGCAGACACTGATGTAGCGAACTGACTTCTGATATTGACCTGACTGAGGCGTGGTTTTGATGCACCATCTGTTGATGCGTTATAATAATAATAATCTTTTCTTTATTTAAGCGCCTGCTAACCGCACTGCGCTGTATAGTGAACATAAATATAGTAGAAACGGCAGCCACACGGCAGCCTTAGAAACCTTAGCAGCCGTAGAAACGGCAGCCTTACATACATGTAGTAGAAGCACATGATAACAGTTTTACAGGAGTCGAATATAACTGTTTTATACGGCAGCCAACAAGGGCGCCAATCACGGCCTACTATTCATTTTAACCACCGCCGCCACCTAGCGAGTGGAAGGCTGAATAAACCTAACGGGTCTGCGGGGTTCGATTTTGGTACCTACTGCTCTTCACGCCAGTGTGTTATCCATTACTCTACAGGCCCCCATTATATGCTGGTGCTACAGAAGTTGCTTGTTAATATAAATTAGTGATAATGTATCCAGGATGCTTATATAGACATCAATTGTCTGTCTCATCAGTTGTGTGGTAATAGAAACACTGTCACTGTGGCAAAAAATTGCTGGAAAAGGAAAACACTAATTACATGGTTAGAACATTCATAAAAATGAATTGTCTGGTGAAAGCAGGGTCACAGTGAGTTGTCCGTTTGCAAATTTCTCAAGTACTACAGACATTTGCTGTGCTTTGACATCAAGCAATTTACCTTTATGAGTACTTTTGCATGTACCTGAAAGGCTCTGTTAAAATGCACACACGCACGCACATACATACATACTTACACTTAGACACATACGTACATACACGCATGAACATGCGTGTATGAGATAATTCCTTGAAGAGTTCGGCTAATGAATACCTTGCAGTTTACAGAATTTCCTACAAATGTTGCTGACTGTGCATTAATGTACGTTACATTAATACATTACAGAAATACTGCATTGCTGTTGTGAGTTGTTCAAATTGCATATCGAGGATGTATCAGCGACCTAACTGGTGCTTGTTGTATGTGTTTATAGATCTGTTTTTGTTATTGGTGTATAAACGGTTTTATTGTCGTTTTGAATTTATGACGCACTGATGACCTATTGACTGCTTTATTTTATATTAATGACGTAGCAAATGTTTTATTGTCGTTTGTGTAGTATTGACGGATACCGTCTACGATCCTACTTCACTCTGGAAGTGAAGACGAATGCGCACTGCACCGATGACGTCACCGGAAAGAACGACCTTGCCGCCCTCTGCCGGGAGCTCCTTGCAGCTCACCACATCCAGGGAGAACTTTGGGCTGCTCTGATAGTAAGTCTGATGTTACTGTACAAGTTTACCGAATGTTAGCAGTGCAGTTTGGGGTAATAAACATGGTTAAGTATTTGTGGGAAACATGTCTTAAATAGGAGATTGAATCAGTGGCAGTATAGTTTCAGTTTAGCGACACTGTGTCATAACAAAGATGATTAGCGTCGCCCTCCTCCTTTATCCAAGCTTGGGACTGGCACTGTCAGAGTACGAACAGTGGCAATTGAAGACCTACATACGTATGTAATATGTATGAAATTGTATATATATAGAAACTTAATATAGTGCCTTTTTAGTAACTCACAAAGTGCACTGACTATGTTAGTGAGGTTAAAGTCGTTTAGAACAAAGATTTGAGAAGTAAGCAGTGTTCAGATGACTAACTAGTTATCGACTATTGGCAGGAGTGAGATGCATGAAAGGTATAATCCCTTCCATACTTCCATACTTTCAGAGTGAGATTGTGTTGTACTGGTCAACTTGCAGGCCAGGTCAAAGGTTTCTCCTGGCTTAGGATGCAATGTTTTATAAGATCAAAAGTGCAGTCTATTTCTTCAGTTAATGATTCTTCTGAAAGGCGGTCTGAAGAAGAGCATCAACTTCAGGATATTTTGAAGACCGTTTCAGTTTTATGGAAGAAAAGGACGCTCCAGCCGTGGATTCTGAAGAACGGGACGATTATTCATGTTTTAGCGACAACATTCTTAGCTTCTGGCAAGAAAATAGAACGAGATTTCCCAGACTTTTCCAAATGCATCTGAAACATCATGTTGTTCGTGCAACATTGGCATCAATGGAGCGAGCATTCAGTGTTGCAGGTTTTATCGCAAACGAGCAAAGAAATAGGCTTGAAGACAATACATTAGAACTCGTGTTAGTTGCAAAGTGGAAATCTGATCTGCCATAAATGAAAATATATGCATAGTAATAAGCAAAAAAATTTAAATATTAAATGAAGATCATTGACATTGCAGTTATCGTCATTATTTGAAATATATGCCACACTAGTAAAGTACATATTTGTGTCGTTTTTATGCTATGTCAACAACTAATTCTAATTAAATAGTTGGGTGCTAATTCTAATTCTAATTAATCAGTTCTTCAGAAAAATTCTAATTCTAATTATGAAAGTGGAACTAATGCTAATTCTAATTAATTAGTTACAAAACCTTAATTACCCATCACTGTCGCCTCTGCGGCCATGAGGAAGCATGAAAGTCTTGAGACAGCTAGTTGCAAGAGTCTTGCCTCTCAGAGTCTCCTGAGCTCGAAGTGGAAGATAAGTGGAAGATAGTTCCAAAATGCCGGATTTACCGCCTGGAAAGCTCAATGCTATGCCAAGTAGATTCTAGGCCAGGGAACAAGCAGATCAACTCCGTCAAATGATGATGATGATGATATTCGTTTTATTGATTCACCAGATGACAAACCGCACCATGGCTTACAGAAAATGAGTCAATAAGATTAGAAAGAGATTTAACTAAAGTAATTAGAATGTTAAAAGTTTACATGTGCTGTTGGCTTAGCTGGTTTACCCATTCGTCAATATGAGCAAAGGGAACGGCGAAGTACAACCGAAACAGCCAAGGGAAGTAATCGGAACCAGTGGAGGGGGAAGCTCTGTCAAAGCGCTATCCATAAATACATTAACTGGGCTAAGGAAGAAGTCATTAGGTTAGATTAAAAGCTGGCGTGATATTGACAATGCACTGGACAGGCCAGGTCAGAATCCGAGATGTTCAGTTCTTTGTCAGAGAGTTGTGCAATGCTTTCATTTTGAGTTGTTTTTTTGTTGTTTTTCTTCAGGTGAAGAATCCGTCGTGTGGCGAGAGCGAGGACGAACGGATGATGTTTTTGAAAGAGGACAAAGCGTACGAATGGGTAAAATACAAAGCGGGGAAGGGTTTCATTCATACGCTACGATGTATGCTGATGGAATGACTGAGTATAGGATAGCTATTCAGTTACCAATTAGCTCGATTCAGTCTTGTGCTCGGACTCACTCGAGTTGATGTACTTATGACGAAGATTTCGTATACATGTGCAACGAATAATTTCAGCATGCTGTGCGGGAATTCTCAATCGGTGACTTGATTTCGTCGAGCGGGATTTGTCTTACTTGCGAGGAAATTTCCTCTTTTGCACAAGTCGTGTGAATGGGCCAAGGAGGATTCAGGCAGCCTTGTGCAGTGGAATCTTTAGTTTATGGCATGTGTGCTGAAAATGTTTGATTTGCAACGTATACAGCAGTTTCCAAGTAGAATGGAAAGACTATGAAATTCAGGAATTCAACGTGTTCTCTGAAAGTGAAAATGTTCTACAAATAACTGTAGCGATTTGGCGAACATTCTTAAATATTTTTGCCTTCTTTGAGTATTAGTGCGCTATTTCCAGACGTTACTTCTGAGAATGCAGGTTGGCAAAACAACTTCAGCTTTAAGAATGACCGCCAGACGGAGGGAGACGACCCACGTATAAAAGCCGGATGCAAATCGAATGGAGAGGGAACACCGCAGCCTATGGGATGAACGGTCGCTTGAGCTAAATGACTGTGCCGAAAGTTCTGAAAAGCTGCTGATTGAGCTATCGCAGGTCGCTGTTGACACTCGACTTGTGCATTAAGACCAACCTTCGTACTGTAAGTGTTATGTCATATCCGCCAAAAGTGTCTATAGTGAGCAACTTGCCAAGCGGAATGATTTCCGATTTCATGCGGTTTTACGTCGAACTTCAAGCGATAACCGCTTTTATCTGGAAATGGTGCTATCAAAGTTTTTCAGCAGACATCGAATCATCTTCATCATCGTTGATGTGCCCCTTGTTCTGAACCATTTCCTTACATGTACATATAATCCCATTTTTCTTTTCCTGTTCTCCCAGCGTTCTTGCTAACTGTAGCTCAGTGATTATTCATTCAGTTACCGAAGGATTAATGGACTCCGAAACGTTGCCACATCTATAGACAGTATCTGAAATTGTTAACGGAATTTGCAGTTCCAAACGAATCAACGGCTGAAGGTTCAACGTCGAGGGAACAATGAATCTGTGTTAGCTCAGGTCAGAGTAATCTGGGCATCAACTGTAAAATTGACTCCAGTACATGGACTGTAAAACATCAAAACATCTGTTATGAATGTGAGCTCGAAACATCAGCTCCAAATGTCAACTTCAAACTATCGATATCAACTCAATTCTGTCACCGGATCTAGTCTGCCATAAATTGATCGGTTCCCTATTTGGCGCAAAGCAGATGTAGAGTCAGGCTTTGTCGATCTGTGAAATAGTTGATTATCCTGCACCCACCAATTCTGACACTAATACAGGAACTAGCAGTCCTGTTCTTTTCATTTTTAATTGATTTATTTGATTTTTGGCTACAAACATTTGATGCACACTCCTGTCTCATTTCTAACCACATTTATAAGCAGACCATCTTGACTAACCAGATGGTAGATAAATAGTGAGTAGTGCCATACACCATAACACCGTATGCCTAATATTTCCATTGACCTAAGCCAGTGGTGCACAACGTCCAGCCCGCAGGCCAAATCTGGCGCGCGACGAGTCGTCACGTGGCCCACGATGTCCAACAGGAAAAGCAGCTATTTAAGAGCCGGCACTGACAGTGACTTGCACACCGTGGTCATTATAAAACTATATATATTGTAGTGATATAGAAGTACTTTGTCCCATTTCTCTATGACGCTGTATATTTACTTTTATGTGTTTTACAGCTCACATCATCTTCATAAATTTTGGCATGAACTAAGTTGAATCGTCACACATGGTTGGCCCCCAAAGGGTTTAAGAAATCGTTTAGTAGCCCTTGGCCGAAAAAGGTTGTGCACCACTGACCTAAACATTTTACACTGTCAGTCACTAAGAACCAACCAACTTTGCCTCTGTTTCTGTCAGTAGCACTATAGTCTCGTTGCCCGTATTCTTCAATACAGAGGCAGACCAAGATGGAGAATTGTGGGGAAAACGGCAGTGTTTCGCAAAAATAAACTTGCCTAATTGTCAAATTGATTTTAAGCAAGAATCACTGATAGGATTTCATGAAAGGATGCTCAAAACGACCTTAAATTAGTGTCTTTCTTACTGCATCTTTATTGAAACCATACATACGAGTAGCTAACCAGAGGAGATGTTGCTTAACAACGACTTGAAAACTGTATCTTTTAAATTGAATATTTATTCAAATCATACCTGTACATATAAGTAGCTTACCGGAAAAGATGTTGCAAAGCATTGTCTGTTAAAACTAAAACCCTTATCTTGGAATCTTCTTTATCAGAGCCTTGTATACGAGTAGGTCATCGGAAAAGATCTAGCAAGAACCGACTGTAAGCTAACCCATCTGATACACTTCTTCAGAGCTGTAGCTAATCAGTTATCCTATTGCACTATTTATACGTAAGGAAGTGGATGGCATTTTTTATTGCAAAAATGTTAAGAATCCTGAAATTACGTGATCAAAAAACCAAATAGTTCTGGGTGATGATGCCCAGAGTTAAATATTGCCAAGAGTTGGAGAAGAGTTGATGAGAGTTCAGTTTTTAAAGAATAAAGTAGCATTTAAGTGGTACAAAGACTATAAGCATGTGTATGTGGCAGTTTATTTTGCACGTTGTAAGAACTTCACAAAATATTAGCATTTCTGGTGCAGACGATAAAAAGTATTGAACAGAACACAGGGTAAAGATTCACAAAATTCCTGCCATTTTAGCACTTCTTAAGAAATCTGGCAAAGTCTCTAAGTCAAGAAATATTTTAGCAGCTGCCTTGTTTAAAAACAGACTTGCCGGTCTTCTGTAGACTGTCTTGCAGCAGGGACAATTCTCGATATGTGCCCAATATATTTTTGGTATGGCCACTAGTAACTGTGTTCAGAAGCTTCCTGCTTTCAGTTTCCCACCCATCAACCTGTATTGGGGTAAATATAGATGGTAGGCATAGCTAGTATGCTTAATTTTGTTTCATTTGGTGACAGGATGCATCTGTATTGTGTATAATGTTAAATTTTGCTTTATCTTGTTTAAACCAGTGTTTCCCAACCTGCTTTTGGATGCCATGGCTCAATGGCAGAATGCTAAAAATGTGAAAAACTACAGATTAGAACTACTGACATAGGCCTATAACTATTTTTTAAACTTAAATTAGTGTAAAATAGTTGCAACACTGGGGTCAAATACAGGAATGTTGCTTGTCATTAAATTAAAGAACTAACTGGAAGAAAAATAAATGAAAATATAGCATGGGGGACATTGGGGGTGCCATGGCATGGGGGACATTGGGGGTGCCATTGACTGAATGACTTTTTGTTAGTGTGCCTTGCTCTGAAAAAGGTTGGGAACCATTGTTTTGAGCTGTTGTGTTCAAGCACATTATCGCCTGTCTTGTGAATTATTATAATAGGTTGCTGCTGTTTCTTTTCTCATATATATAATCGTGATTATTCTGAGTACAAAGATCATATTATTATGACATGAAACTGTTACAGAACTCTCTTTGGACTAGGAGCATTTTGTTGAGGTTTTGAAATGTTTTTCTGCTATCAATATTCATTGTTACCAATGATTATTCATTCTAGCTCATGAGTATTGAGTATTCAGTACGTTTGATAATTAGTCATTCTAACTCATTAATATTCATTGTGGAAGATTGGTCCGTGCTGAGTATTTATGTGTATGCAGCTGGAATGGATCCAGAGTTTGACAACATCTATTCAAATCAGTTCAATTCATAAGCTTTATTAATCAGCAAAATAGAAGTTTGTTTTACAGTTTGTTGCAGTAGTTGTTGCAGTAGTTCATGGGTGTCCTCCTACATGCATCATACTCTTCATTGGCTTCCCATCCGGCAGCGTATCCTGTATCGGCTTTGCTCTCTCGCCTGGCAATGTGTTTTGGGCATGGCTCCTTCCTACCTATGCTCTGTTTTCACTCTCTCTTCTTCGCTTACGGGTCGCTCAGCCCTCCGTTCCTCTTCTCGGGGCGACTTTATAGTCCCGTATGCCCGCACTGCTACTATGCAGCGCCGAGCATTCTCTGTCGCTGGTCCAACTGCGTGGAATGACTTACCACCTCTCCTTCGCCTGTCTCCTCGTACTCACCCGTCTTCTTTTTACGCTCTATTGAAGACTTTTCTCTTTGATCAGGCCTGGCTCGGGAGTGCCTCTGAGTAGAGCCCTTGAAGAGGCGCTATATAAATTCCATGATAGATAGATAGATAGAAAGGGTAAACCAAAAAGAAACAAAATTGTTTCACTGCTAGGGTTACCTCTTTCTCATTTCTGTTTCCGTACCCAGTGACAGTGACCATCAAAGCATGAATCACAACCAGCAAGAAGTGTACAACGTGATGCTTGTGCAGTTGTGCATGCATACAGATTTATGAATTACACACACACGCGCGAGCACTGTGATGCCATCAAATACCGTTTTAACTGTTTTAAAATGGTTGCGGTAGGCAGGGAAATTAACTCAGTGGGCAAGGAATTCCACAGAGTTGGTCCACAAACCAAAACAGAAATCTGCCTTATATCTGTGCAAGAGTAGCATGTGTGATATTTACTGCAAGATCTAGTGTAATGATCATGCATTTCCAGGTTCTGATGGCAACAGAGGCCGTTGACGTCGACAGAAATTATTTCGAACAGTTTGTTCTCAGTGTTCATATGGCATAACTACAGCTCTTCTATATATAGCTTGCTTGACATGCAGCTCATTTATAGTCATTGTATATTTGTTCTATCTGACCTACTGCAGTCGTATACAGTGTTGCCAGAGCTGGGGATTTTTCCCTAGATCTGGGGATTTAGGCCTTCGTCTGGGGATCTGGGGATTTTTTGGACAAATCTGGGGAAATTTGACTATTTTGATCATTTGCATTGAAAATGTATGTATTTTGTGAGCACTGAGCATTAAAAACTATGTTTCCCTTGTTTTCTGCCTTGTCTCCAAGACATAATTGCTAAAGTGAAGATATTGTTGACGGCTTTCATGGCAGAACATATATAATACTGCGTTAGTGCAAACTGATCATTTGATTGAATGTTGTAAGCAAAATTGTTTCCAGACAGCATACTTGCTGAAAAATGTAACTGAAGCGCAATGCTGACTATGTGATGCAGTACAGCATTGCCGACTTTCAGTGGCTTGAAGTAATACACATTTGTCTGTCATTCATTTGCACTTTCTGCAAGTGCTGCCCGCAACCGCCTACCATCTTGGCTTGAAATTTTCATAAGGAATGCCTGCTTCTATTTGTCGCATAGTAGTAAAAGAAATCTCCAGTTCCAGTTAATACAAAATGTAGGCCTAGTTCATGCCCAGAAACATAAGGTTTTGAGTTTTGTGAAACACGCTGGCTGTTCCGTGAAGCAGTCATATGATCTTGATGAAACAGAAGTTGTCAATGATTTGTCGACTTGGAAGCCGACTCGCCGACAACTTTGAGTCTTTGACAAGTGAAATTTTCAAAAATAACAAGTCAGAATTTTTGTTTCCACTGATTTGAGGAATATTTTGTTACTAATGTAACTGTAAGTAAGTATTTTACTGTTAAATAGTGTTAAAATATCTCAAATCTATCAACGGAGTGTTAAAGAAATTGTGTTTGTATAATCTGGGGATTTCTGGGGATTTTTTGGTCCAATTCTGGGGAAATCTGAAAAACCTCACTGGCAACACTGGTCGTATAGATGACTGGTTTTCCTTGGATGTGTCGTAGCAGAGTTCCGGTATTGGATAATGAATACTTTTTGTTGCCCGGTTTGCTTCGCGAATGTTCATGTTGACCGACCTGTAACTTTATGTGCCAGCGTAATTAGTTCCTTCTCAGCGACAGTTGCCATTCTTGTCTCATGAATATTAATCGCTGTAACAGGGTTACATTACCGATGTTCATTCAGTTGGCAGTCAGTCTTAGGAATTTTTGCACAGTATTGCTTAACCTTATGAATGAATATTGAGTTAACAGGGTTGCATTATGAATATTCGTTTAGTTGATTAATATGTCGGTTTTATGAATATTCGTTTGTTAGCACATGCCCGTGAACTGTGTCGTAAACTTGCAGAAATATGATATTGGAGTGATAGAATTTTTCTTTTGTTTGGTGATTGTGCTCATTGCGTTAATTCACATGAATCAGAAACTAACCGACGACAGAATTTCGCGGATTTTTCCTTTCTTGGACACGTTTTCGTGACTGTAACATTGACTTTGGCTTATTGACAGTTACAACACAATCCCTTATATTTCCCGGTTTGGAAGTTTCCACGTGACGTTATCTCCAAAACTTGGCCCGCCGCCAACTCTGAACGTCCGTCGAGTACAAACGCCAGGATCTTTTGCCAACATCTTTTGTTTGTTTGAGTGCTAATCTTTTCATTGACGTATGTAGTATATGCAGCATTTTGTTAGGGTCGGCCTGAGGGGAGGGCTGTCCGGTACCATGGTAATTACGCGCCCTTAAAAATTGGTGTAGCTAGACTATAGAAACTGGAGCTAAATTTTTGTGGCCGTTGTGATTGTTCAAATTGTTCAATTTTAACCGGTTAAGTAGTACTTAAGGATCTGTAAGGAAACTCGCAATTGTTGACCGTATATATCTTCTAATCTAATGCCAGTCATAGTTGCTTTCATCTAGTCTAATAATTTATGTAGTGCGGTTACGAAGAGAGGACAAAGTAAATGGTAAAAGGCATCACGTGGTATTTGTGCTTTGGATTAAGTTTGTTCGCTTGATCCCTGGAGAACTACAGCATTCACTGTTTCAGCAATTGTCGTTCCCAGGTTGTTTACGTTTCCTATTATTCCAGCGTGGCTTTCAGTTGCCCGGGGTCGCAACTTTTGACATTGCCCTTGGTAAACACCGAGTTGACCAGCTTGGCGTTCGATGCAATCTAATGCTTTTATGTATGTAAACGTATCTCCGGAGGGAGACTAGTGAAGCCGCTTCCCTGCGTATATTCAGTGATGCGGTCCTTGGCACTGCTGCCAAGTTGAATGTACGCCACACGATGCACACCATATTAGGCACTCGTGTAGAGACCATGCTCGCCCTAGATATATTTATATGTGACTATGGGAGAGAAAAGAGACCACTTATTTGGAAAGGACTTGTCAACATTTTCCATGTGCTTTTACAGTCAGCCTACAAATTTCAGAATTTTTGGTCCAAAATTTGTGCGCATTTTTACGCAATTATAAAGTTTCGTGTGGCTTGAAATCACATAAAAATTCATCCTGTCTACCGGTTGCATTAGCAACAGCATTGTGTCCTTAATGTAGTATGTGGCATATACACTGTGAACCAGAGATGCAGGTGTATGAACTACATGCAAATTCGTGGTCTCAGGGAAAAGGACACTTTCCGGCTGATCTATTAAACGACAAGTCGTCCCTAGTCACAATCGATATGCAAACCGGCTTCCTCATGCACACAGACAACATGACATAACGCTTCTACCGATTGAGCAAACTGGACCTGCATATGCTGTGACCCTGTGCAACTTAAAGTGTGTCTTACGTCGCATCTTTTGAACCCCTTTTGTATTCATGTGCCTTTGTGAGGTTGTTACAGGCGCTATATAAATGTTTAGCAACTGTGTCTTTATACGCTGACGAGAGTCTCTCTTTTCGGAAGAGTTGTCGCCTGAAAATTCAAACTGAATCTGGTTGTTTAAACGGTTGCAGTGTATCTTAGGCTGCACACTTTTTGATCCTTGCTGGTTAATTTAAATTTAAAATTAAAACAGAAAATGTGTATGAAACATTTTTAACTTAATGTCTGCACTTTTAGACCTGTCAGCCTTGTCTCTGCTGCGATCAGAGAATAATGGTGTTTTGATCAGAGAATAGAGGTGTTTCGATCAGAGAATTGTATTGGAGTGTAACTACTGTTTTGGGAGTGTTTTGATCAGAGAATAGTTTGGGAGTGTTTCAATCAGAGAATAGTTTGGGAGTGTTTCGATCAGAGAATAATTGGAAGTGTTCGATCAGAGAATAGTTTAAGAATGTTTGCCACAAGACAAGAGCACATTCCTTAGCACTCCTTTATAAAAAAGTGATAAATGTTGCTAAAATGCAACGTCAAAATTGTGTTTGTAAATACGTTTCATGTTCGTAAAAGCTGATGCATATTGCCATAATCGAACTGAATATACCTGAAGTGATGACGGAATTATTTACTCAAGAAATTTTATCTCATTTCAATTATTTTACGCTTGCGTTTTTATTCGTTCATTTTTACCACGCTGTTTTTAAATATTTGAAGTCACGAATCCCAGTTTTAAAGTAAAAATTCTTTGGTGTTATGTGTCGTCTCAGTCATATTTTTTGTTTCAAAGTTCAGTCTCTTTGCAGTGAATGTCACGTTTTTAGTGGTGAGAAGATCAGTCCAGTTGTCATCATATGCCGAGACCAAGATCAATGAAGTCTGTAGAATTTCATACCCATGAGGTGGGCTCTAAGGGTCACCTAATATGTGTGGTCAAACTGTTGCTTTCGAAATGTTGATTGCGAAGGACTCTTAAAGCAGTGTTTAATCTAGTCCCCCTCTTCTGGGAGGGGAAACAAGGTTTCTGGGGGGACCAACGAACTTACACATGACTTTTCAGGTCTTTTCATCTATCTTGAAAGAGTTCCAAATTTTTCAAATTTCATCTTCCAAAAAAAGTTGATGACCTTTTTTTTCTTTTTTCTTTTTTTAGACATTCGTGTCCAACTTTTCTGACTTTTTCTACGAATTACTCTCTCAAAAAGATTGATGACCTTTTTTAGGAATTCATCTCTCGAAAAGTATATTACTGACCGTCTCGGGGGGAAAACCATGTATCCTGGGGGGAATTTCCCTCCCCAAAACGTCTCTACATTATAATATTGCTGGCCTCTGGGGGGAAACACTAATGCTGGGGGACATTTCCCCCGAAAAGGTGTCTAGATTAAACACTGCTCTTAGAGAAGGCAAGATCAGTGTTACGGAAAAGGATCCAATGCTGTTGGCATTATCTCCATTGCATATTTTAATGTTTATTTTTGATATTGTTTTAGTTTCAGTTTCATTTCTCTGTGTCTTGCGCTGTGGTGTTGGTCTGCATCATATATGTTTGTAAATAATATTTGCGTAGTTTTGGTTTTGTGCTTTTAAATGTTTTATGCGTATTGCCATGCAGTTGTAGTGTGTGTCTGAACTTTGACACTACTTGTAAATAAATTAAATTTACTGTATGCGTTGGTGGTAATCCCGTTGAAGGTGTGTAATATATGTATCTCCATTGCCATTCATGTACCACCGTCTCAGTACCTGTAATAGCGATTACCTGACCTCACCTTAGTGCAGTGGTGATGCCAGAGCCGCAAAGGCGGTTGGGGCAAGTGGGCAAGACGGTTCGTAAATTTTCAGGTTTGACAGTTGACAGTTGTTCTTCTGTTCGACAGGGTATTTGGTGGCCTGACCGTTTTTAGTCCTCAAGATATTTTATGACGTTACTTCAGGATTTGTGATGACGTTTTGAAGGTTCTCAGACTTTTGATGCACATTTTCAGTTGTAAGTTTCCGAGACGATCATTGCAGATCGGATTGAGCTCTGGATTCGTGCTTACTTCGCTTTCCCTTACATTTCGTTTGAGTGCATTTAGTTAATGCTATACCTTCAATTTTGTCGTGACAACTGTCGCTAGCCAACCCACTCTAACCGAATAGCCTCCTATATCACTCCCCCGCCCCAGTCACTGCTCATCTCAAGTTTTCTGACAGATCCACATGCCATACTGAACTTCGACTCTGGAACGATCGTCCCTCTGAATTCCGCAAATTCTCAGCCCCCCCGCCCCCCTCACCAAAACCGCCTCTCACCCACCGTTATCTGCCTCAGGCTCCCCTACTTGTCGCCCCACCTTAGATTTAGAGTAGCGCTTTACAAATGTGGAGATTACGATAAACAAATATTACGTTCGGTAGCGCACTTGGTCAGTAATCTTAACGACTGCAGCTTCGAGCTTACTGAGGGAACTGCGTGTAATGGATCTGGACATGTTGTTGTGCGCATTTGTCTTGCACTTTTGATTCAGATTTGCTGAACATGTGTGCATAATAAGTGCAAAAAATAAATAATTATGTTGAGTCATGCGTACAATGTCTTGTGCAAGTCATGTAATGTAACCATAGAGATTTTTATAGTGCCTTTATGGAACCTGCCAGCAATGCCCGTTAATCCTGATGCATGTTTTGAATCGAGTAGCATTGACACCATTATAGGGCCACTCCAATGCCAGCATGTTCTGTATAATACTTGCATTCTCCTGGATTTTGCTGTAGTTCTGATGTTCGGTTAAACTGTAATCTTCTTCTGGTGTGTGTTTGGTTTCCTGTAAAAAGGTTTGTCTCGACTGGCGACCATGAGTCTCGGTTTGATCTGCGCGATGTGTGTTTGAAATAATTTGTGTACTGTGAATTTTCTGTGGAGTTGCCCTTTTTAATTTCTGAGGCATCATAGGTTGAGATGAATTTGTATGGACTTTAGAATGTCGTGTGAAATTTCTCCGGAATGACCCTGGTATTTATTTTCAAGAGTTAAATGTGACTTGAGTGGACTTTGAACGTTGGCTTATGAGATTTCTCATGATTGGCCCCATGTGAGTTTAAGGCGGTTTTAGGTTGAACCTGATGTAAGTGGACTTTTAAATAAGTCCTGTGACCCCAAAATGTCTTCTTCAAGTCATATGAAGCCCATATGACAGTATTCTTGTATTGGCTTCATATTTCTAACGTACTTTGCTGTTGATGAAATTCTGCTGGAATCGCCCCTTGTGTAGTTTTGCAAGGTTCACGATTGGATCTGTTTTGAAGTATGTTGCATGAAAAAAAATGATAAAGGCTGGAATAGCCTTTGTGTCTCACAAATTCTCACACAGCAATCTGCTGTGGACTTTGTAATCGTAATTGAGCATTTCGCTGAAATGTGTCAATGAAGGCGGAATTGCCCATAACTGACGGATGACGAAAACAGTTGCTTGAGCTCGCTTAAACTTGACCTCCCCAGGCTCTGACCTGGCACTGGAACGGACAGGGCGGCCTGGCTGTTGCGGACGTGATTTGATATAGCACCGGTGAATAAGCTGATCTCCATAACGTGGCTTTTGTATGGCTCTAAGAAATTTTGGACATTTACATTTACATTACATTTACACAACGTCTTGATCGGAGAAAGCTCCAGGTGACTCAGAACTCTCTGGGGTTGTTACATGTTATTCTTTAGATCGCAGTTCTTAAACTGTACTCGCTTCGAGTAAAATAGCATTTTAAGATGGTATGCTTGACCTTTAAAGCCCTGAACCATCTTCCGATGAAATCGTAAATTCATAATATATGTCGAACTCCATTTCACCATGTTGCATTCTTCTGATACTGCATGACTTGTTGGAACCTAGATTCCAGACATCTGTTGATTCACATGATTTCAGCTACTGCACTCCTAGTTTTTGGAATGACACCAGCCACAAAGGACCCGATTTGCCAGCTCATCATCGTTACCATCATTAACATCAGTTGTCGAGACTCTTTGTTTTGTCAAGACAAGCATTGCATCACTTCCTGTAGGTCCCTAGCCAACATACACACATCCCACCTCGCATTCAATTAAACTTAATGCTTTAAATAAATAAATAGCTTTTCGGATTGTCTAGAATAGCGTTCGAAACTGCCTCATAATATATGCATGTTTGTGTGTGTGTGTGTGTATTTATGTTTGTGCATGTAGGCCTATACTTTGGTTAGCGTGTGTGTACATTTATGTATGTGTTTGCATGTATGTATGTATTTAAAGATGGATTGTCATCTTTATAATAAGAGCTTATTTCCTTGAAGTTTGGACATGCTAAAGAAATTACAAGAACGAGCATTACTCTGAAGTTACACCGTTTAGCTCTGTTTTACATGTAACATGGTGTCATCATTTTAGACATAATTTCAGGCCATAAAGTTGATGTAAGTTTACACGTTTTAGTGTAATTTTACGTGTTTTGTCAATGTAAATACATGTATTTTATGTTGTGGTGTGGAGGTTAGATTTGAGGAGAAGGTGTACAGATGGCTGTGTGTAAAAATATTTTTATAATCTGTATTGGATAAATGTTGCTGAATAAGGCTTTTCATATTAAAATGCTGTCTTTTGTTCAGTGGGTGTCTTGTTTATTGTTCTGTTTTCTTCGATCCCTTCAACTGAAATTAATATCTTTGTTGTTTGCCTGAGATAGAAGTCACCTTCAGAAATAAAATATATTAATATCTTTTACTCAGGGTGTGCATATGATCCCTTCTCAACAACAAAGCATTAATGCATTAATGTACATATAATAATAATAATAATAATAATATTTATTCTTTAATTAAGCGCCTGCAAACGCACTGCGCTGTACATGTACATGTTATGCGATAAATCTTAACTACTAACAGAACAGACAGCCTGCAATACACGGCGCAAATTGCAGCCTACAAAGCATGTCCGCCTATGGGACTCGATCTCTGTACCTCTCGCACTCTACGCCAGATGTTATCCAATGCGCTATCGGGCCCCCCTGCGGGACCTAGAAAGCCGCTGGAGAAATAAAATTATTATTATTGCTGGTGGTGGTGGAGCCGTGGGCGGTAGTTTTCCAGGGTAGGAATAATCACTTGGCAATAAAACAGTAATTTAAATGTCTGTTTTGACAATTACTAAATCACATATTTTAATAAGTGAAAAATTTTCTTGCTTGCCCTACTTTTATATTGATAAAATCGATAACGTTTTGGTGTCAGTGGAGATTTAGTTAATTTATTATTAGACATTATTAATTAGCAACTCCTGTAGTGTCTGTGTCAAATGCACAAGGCATCACCCGATGGCTCTTCAAAATCAACCCGCCGTCTGGTGATAGCCAGAAAGTCAGTCCCACTGAAACAAAGAGGTAGCCATGATGAGCAAGCAAACAGACAATGCAACAAAAGCTCTCTACGCTAACTTAAACGATGCTAAAGTCGTTAAGTACAAACCGTCATAGGCGTAATTTGTAGGGGTGCCCCTGGGGGCACGAGGGGTACCCGTATCCCCACTTTTTGGAAGGGGTACCGTACCCCCACGTTTTGAACAATGCCAATCAACATTTGATTATTTTGCCTTCCGGAGATCGCAGTATCAGCCTGCTTCGTGTATGTATGAAATTGGTACCCCCTTTTTAGGCCAAAGTTACGCTCCAGTTATCACTAGGCCAACTGTGCTCAGGTAAATACTCTGTAGGTCCATGAATCATCACTGGCGGTCTCCTGCAAACACTCGGAGTGCTTGCCATGGTAATGTAATGTATGTGATTCTTCATTAGGCAAACAATAAGGTCACGTCATCAAGTACATGTATGCCTATTTATGTAGCGCCTTCACAAACCTGTCCAAGGCACGCTTGACCCTTCTAAGTAACCGAAATTCCCTGAATCGCGATCATTGACCGACTTTGTCGAGACAATAACAGCCATCGGTCAAAACTGGACAACCACTTACAGCCATGTTCAATTGGGCTTTCGGTTGACCTGCATAATTGTGGTACCACTCGGGACAACAGGGTAGCCGCGCGCAATGTGTACCCAACGCACATGGCTATCGGCAGGGGCGTCTATCCCCCCCCCCCTAAGTCATTGGAGCAACGTCCATTTTCCCCCTATTCTTCCCCCTCCCCGTTCCTTCCAGGGGCGGCGCCAGACACTTTTTGTAACCAGGGCATAGCCAGGGCAGTCATGCAAGTAACCAGGGCAGAGGGCGGCGATTCATGGCGAGCGTGGTAGCTGTTTTTCCTGAGACATTCATTGTTTTGTAGGTTGTATATTTTTCAGCACTGGAGCGATGTTCTTCGGAGTACATGTGTTGGAGAAATGCGTTTGACTTGTTATCCGACCCAGTGCACCTGTTCGATCCAGGCACGAAAACCACTGTGAATAAACACTTGATCCTTGCGTCGTTCTTGCGATTCTTGCCTGGTAGTCATGACAAAATGACGACAATAGAAGCAATAAGCAGAATCATTCACTTTTGAGTATTCCAACCAGCTGTACAGCTTGAACCTTGTGTAATTAAATCGCCGCTGTGTCGTCCCAATTACGTGATTCGGATAGGTTCTTATCATCCACTGACTGCGATAGATCACTTGGACCGGGTGCGACCGGGTGACAGGACTGAACTTGCAAAGGTGGTCCTAGTAGCCTACGTCATCAGCATGTTCATCGCCAAGCTCGCTATCTTTGTCACTTTCACTTAAATTAAAATCAATGTGAGAGTCCAAGGTTTGAAAGGATGCGTTGGCAACAGGACTAGCTTCATCTGTGGCTCCTTCGCATGTCAACTCCACGTATTGTGTGTCTACAACCGCCCAACGCAAAAGTATATCGATTTGTCATAGATAGGTCTATTGTATGGATAATTAATGCAGTAATAAGTTTATATGCGTGGAATGTATGGATGGGATGAACGGGCTCGAACCATATGTATTCATATTTATATGTGCTGCCGTGACTGCAGTGACTGCAACTAAATGGCTACTTTTCAGTATGGATCCTCGTGTGCATTTGCAAACTGCCATCCTGTGTGAACTATTTATGGCAGTGAGTACAGATTAGGCCTAATGGTTTCTCTCCAGTTAGAATCCTCATGTGTGTTTGCAACTTTGCAATTTGCGGTCATATCAGATTATTGCATTTGCATTCAATTCAATTTCTTCAGTTCAATTCAACTGTATTGATCCGAATTCAATGCAAAAGTACAGTAGGCACCAATCGGAATGTAACACTTTCCGGATACAACATTGATTACAAGTTAAACTAAATGGTATTTCTTCTCCACTCCAGTAATTGCAGTTACATATATATGAGTACGCCAAAGTCCTGACAGCCACGTTGTGGTGGGGAATCTATGATTATTATAGGTTGATACTGGTAGCTCTTTCAAGTGATATTTTTATTAATGAAATTAATTCATTCATTTTATGAATAGAATTGAAAATGCAGATTTGCGTTACTTTAGCAATTTTACGACTGTTTTCACGCAATACGATGCCATAATCACGTACGGTACACTCAGATTAAACGAATCAAGAATCGGGCGTCGACGCCGGGGTGTAGGACGTTGTTTGTTAGACTGGCATTTCTATGCTTTGCTTTAAATTACTTATCGTCGTCGGAAGGTAAACGCGGGCGTTTCGGATTCGGTTTCTTCAGATACCGATCCATCCTAACTGTATCGATCACTCAAACTTTAAGAATTAAGTAGCAAGATTATCAAGATATCGAATAAAAAATAATTAAAAATTACGATGATCGATGATAATGGATAGATCGCGTTTTGAGTGACGTCATTGTGTTGAATATTATGACTTTTTCTACTGCGCAGACTCAGAGCGCGGACTTCGGACCCCGATGTATATAAGAAGTCGTTGCTTCGGACGGATGGGACAGTAAGTAAGTAATGCTGTTGAGGCAAAGCAGGTCTTTACATTTACATTAATATAACGAATTATAGCGCCCATATTTTAATATTTTTCTAAGAATATAAAAAAATACCCTCCGAACAAATTCTGGACAGGGTAAAAATACTGGCAGGGCAACGACCAGGGCAACGACCAGGGCAACGACCAGGGCAACAACTTTTTTACCAGGGCATATGCCCTGGCTCGCCCTGGTGTAGCGCCGCCTCTGGTTCCTTCCCCCTATAATGGTGGCACACACACTGAGAAATCTCCCCCCCCTATTTCTTGGATGGAGCATTTGCTCCAAGGTTTCTATGGTGCAGACGCCTCTGGCTATCGGGGTCTTCATTCCTTTATGCACACGACCAGTGGAGTCTGACCTGCATCCACTGAATTTCTTACACAGGTTGGACAACGAGCCAAGGAATAGAGACGCCTGGCGACATTTTAATTGTGATCACAGATAGGCCTATACACCGCCTCTTCAAGACAGACTCACCAGAGGCGCTCTCGACTCAGCGACCGAAAACCAAGATCGAACAAAATGGTCTTCAAGCGCTTCGTAATAGCCTAGAGGCAGCCTAAAGTTAGACTAACATGTTCTGGAAACGGCAACGCTTCAGAGAGACACACTGTCTAGGCTAACGATGCTGCGATGGCAGCGGCGGGGATGATGACGATGACGATGATTTCTTTATACATGTACATGTATAATTAGTTTTGTATAAGACAAAATTCCTGAGTACACTTCGTTGTTACTGTGGTTACCGGGTTGTCTGGACCACTACGTGGGGGTACGTTAGCCGAGAGCGCTCGGCTCTACGGCAGAGGGTGGGCCTACGAGTTCGAACCTTCCCAAAGTATATAGGGCCTACTGTTTAGGAACCTTCGAACAAGCCCTTTACGCACGCACAATTAGG
The DNA here is from genome assembly GCA_963556255.1 of Allolobophora icterica. Classification (NCBI taxonomy): domain Eukaryota; kingdom Metazoa; phylum Annelida; class Clitellata; order Crassiclitellata; family Lumbricidae; genus Allolobophora; species Allolobophora icterica. The sequence continues at coordinate 33,066,925 of OY744611.1, forward strand.
CCAATTCAACGCCATCGATGATATGGTCGTACTACGTGAGTACGTGTGCTTTAGAATTAAGAATAAACTTTGTGATAAGTCCTGCGTTATAGCCTACTAGTGCAAATGTAAATGTAGCCTAAATCTCTTAAATACAGTGCACGGTTAAATTGCTCATCCAGAGGTGGTGGGTCTCTAAATATTTGGAAATCCCCAAAACCAACGGCTCATCCTAAATTACAACAGGGACGTCATGTCAGATTTTTCCGGGGGAAGCAAAAAGAGGCTAAAAAAATTTCCCGCGCTTACGCGCGAATAGTTTTTTTTCACTTTTTTTGTGTTTCTTCTAAAATGCTTTGTATTTAGTCTACATGTGCAAAAATGTAAGCCAGTGCTGCAAATGAGTCTCTTTTTTCTTTTTTACCCCTTTCTTCTTCGTACTTTTCTTTTTTACATATTTTTTTCTTTTTTCCAAAAATAAGGGGGCAAATGCCCTCCATGCTCCCCCAAATGACGTTCCTGAATCACAAGATGCATGAAACACGACACATCACCGATAATTGAAAGCAAAAACATTAACAATTAAGATTGAAACATAATATTACTTTACATAACATTTTACAGAGGACTAGGCTTTGATCGACATGTCAATTAATGCAGTAACTTACGAAGCACATAATGAACAAATACCAAAAATTAATATTGTAAGGAAAGTTGACTCCTCGACTGGTATGACAGCCTACTGCTTGTCTGGGCGTCCTTGTGCGCGCCGCTGCATTCAGCCGACAGCCTAAGAAGACACGGGCCGAGCGCACTGCAGGCACCGAGGCACATAGCGGCCAACTTGACTGCCGCTAAGACAATTTGATTGCCGCTAGGACAGACTTGACTGCCAACTTGACCGCCTACCTGTTGACTGCCGCTAATACAGACATAATAGTAAATGTGACTGCCGCTAAGACAGTCTATTGACTGCCGCTAAGACAGACTTGGCCGCCGCTAGTTAGGCCAACAGGCGAATCTAGACAGCCGTTAGAGACTATATAAGGAAGCATGAGAAGGCCATGAGAGCGTAGAAGAACGGAGCTGCGGTCAAGAACAGAGAGCGGTCTAAAACGAAGGGCGTCTACGACGACGAGGAAGTTCGTCTGCAACGAGTCGACTATTGCGAGGAACATCGAAGTGGCAGCATTCGGGCATGACAAGAACTGTGAGGGCCTAATGACAGCGGGTAGTCGATAGTCACAAAGACTGACGGTATCGTGGAAGCCAAACAGTGGACTCGGACAGAAAGGGTGAAGTAGTAGAGCGTAGAGTGATTATATCATAATAAATATACATATATGTAGAATTACGTTACACTGTATAATTTAGGAACTTGTTAGCTGAATAGTAAAACGAAAGGAAAAAGAACTGTGACTTGTCGTTCAATTCTGTACAATAAGTCTTCCTGCCGACCGGCGGAAGCCGTAAACACGCCTTAAGGACATCCATTCGACCTCCCGACAAAAGTTCTCAACATTGGTACCAGAAGTGGGGTCACATTCAACATCGTGAAAACATGGACGGAATGGACGACAACAACACGATCATCTACTCATTGGTAGATGTGGGCGACACCGCAGCTGTTCAGCCAACAAGTTCAACACCGGGAAGAATAACCGCAACACCAGTGCCGTTTGCCGGTCTTGTGCGAACACCCGAACGCGAACCGAGAAGTTTTCTGGAGAGCATCGATTTTGAGAACGCAACAGAAGCGACAGGCAGACAAAAGAAGTCGACGGAAAGGAGGACCGACGAGAAGGTCGATATGCTCCCGATTGCCACTTCCAGAAAGATGACGATGAAGCCGGGTAAATTTGACGGTACCGGGTCATTCGAATCGTTCCTTACACAGTTTGAGGTATGTGCAGCACATAATCAGTGGTCTTCAGCGGATAGGACTGATTTTCTACGGTGTGCATTAGAGAAGGCGGCGACGCAGCTACTGTGGGACTATGGGTCCAAAGCAGACGTCACATACGAGGAACTGGTTGAGAGACTTCGTCAAAGGTATGGGGTCGAAGGTCAAGCGGAAACTTTTCGAACCCAACTGTACTACCGCCGTCAACGAATGGAAGAGAGTTTGAGCGACCTGCTGCACGACGTCCGACGGTTAGTAGTATTGGCATATCCGGTGCCATCCAGCGAGACGACAGAGATAATAGCCCGTGATGCGTTTCTAGAGGCGCTCCGTGACCGAGAACTGTCTTTGAAGGTGCGCGAAAGAGAGCCGAGAACGCTTGATGAGGCCTATCGTATCGCTCTACGGATGGATGCGTACCAACGGATGCGAGAACCAGAGGAACAAAGAAGACCACATAATCGCGTAAGAGGTACCCAAGAAGTGGACGTCAATACTCAGATTCAAGCACAGCTGAGCAGTTTCTTCGCAGCGCAACAGGACTCACAGAAGCAATGGCAACAATGGATGGAATCAAAGATCGAGAGGCAACTGAGTGACCTAAGGAAACAACCGACGCAGGTAACAACCGCCCACACCGAGAGCCGTTTTCCCGACGCACAGACAAGGAGAAAGACGATCGTCTGCTATAACTGCGGAAAGCCAGGGCACATATCCAGAGAATGCCGTGCGCGAAGACCTCCGAACCCGAACAATGTCAACATGGCGGCAGCAGACGAAGCAGTTGTCAACCACAACACCAGACACACGACCAATGGCGACACGAAGAACGCTATATACATCAAAGGGACAATCAACGGTAACTTCCAACAGTGCCTAATTGACACGGGATCTGAGGTGAGTCTTGTGCCTTCTACAATAGTTCACGGTCTGGCTTGGCAAAGAAGCACACGAACTCTTTTCGCAGCAAATGGATCTGGAATACGGGTGTTGGGCGAAGTGCAAGTTCCTCTCAAGGTCCGCAAGGGACTAGACCTTAAGACAGCCTTCTTGATTTCCGATCAGGTTACTGAAGTGATGCTAGGGATGGATTGGCTCCGACAGCATCGCTGTAGGTTGGGATTCGGAACCGGGGCTCTATTTGTGGGTCGCCATCGAATCAATTTGGTCAAGGGTAATGGACAGTCTTGGTGTAGGCGAATCCAAGTCGCAGAGGAAATAACCATCGCTCCAAGATCCCAGCAAGATGTTTTGGGCAAAACGGTTGGCGGAAACCCAAACCAGATAGCGTCGGCTTGGATGACGGAGACAAGAGAGATTGAACCGGGCATTCGGCTGGCGAGGATGGTCTTCGATGACGACATGGCGAAGATGCCAGTACGAATTATCAACCTTAACGACCGTCCAGTGAAATTACTAGAGGATCAGTTCCTGGGTAACCTGCATCCTGTGGAAGTAGAAGTAACACCCGCATCAACACAGAATGAGGTTAGTACGTTGAGGGCCTCGCTGCTGGAAGAACTCATGAAGGAGGTCTCTCCCGAATTGCCGAAAAAGGACAGGGATGGCCTTCGACAGCTGCTGGAGGAATTTTTTGATGTATTCTCGAGAGGAGAGGGTGATTTGGGTCGAACAGATGTCTGCAAACACCGCATCGATACGGGAAATTCAGCACCTGTCAGGCAGCCATTGCGCAGACAACCGCACGTGTACAAGGCAGTAATAGACGAACATTTGCAACAGATGCTGTCTGATGAGATTATCGAACCCGCTACCAGCGAATGGGCGGCTAACGTGGTTTTGGCCAAGAAGAAAGATGGGTCTGTTCGATTCTGTATAGATTATCGGCAGCTGAACGCAATAACTAAAAAGGACTCGTACCCACTGCCAAGAGTAGATGACTGTCTGGATGCGCTGTCTGGTGCGTGTTGGTTCAGTACGTTAGATCTACGCAGCGGATACCATCAGGTGGCCATGAATTCGGCGGACGCGGACAAAACAGCTTTCGTTACTAGAAGAGGAACGTTCAGATGGCGCGTCATGCCCTTTGGCCTGTCCAACGCTCCCGGGACTTTTCAGAGACTAATGGACGTCGTCCTGTCCGGGTTAAACTTCGAGACATGTCTGGTTTATCTCGACGACATTATCGTGTTCTCCAGCAATCCGGAACAGCACATCGAACGAATGAGGGACGTCTTGCAACGATTCCGAGCGGCACACCTCAAGCTAAAACCCTCAAAGTGCCAGATTATGAGAAGGACCGTGACATTTCTGGGACATATTGTCACACCCAGTGGAATTGCGGTGGATCCCGCTAAAGTACGAGATGTGGTATCCTGGCCAACACCAAATAGTCTTCGAGAACTTCGGGCGTTTTTGGGGCTGTGTTCGTATTACCGGAAGTTCATCAACGGATTCTCCAAGGTTGCAACTCCGCTCTTCGCCCTGACGCGAAAGAACCATCGGTTTCAGTGGGATGACGCGTGTCAAGCAGCATTCGACCACCTGAAGGCGCTATTAACCGGAGCTCCTGTCCTAGGGCTGCCGAGAGACAATGAGCTGTACATCCTGGACTGCGACGCCTCCGACTACGGTATTGGTGCAGTTCTGTCGCAGAAGCAAGATGGAATGGAGCGGGTCATCGCATATGGAAGTCGTCTTCTGTCCTCGGCTGAAAAGAGGTACTGTGTCACGCGCAAAGAGTTGTTGGCTGTAGTATACTTCACCGGGCAATTTCGACAGCACCTCCTGGGCCGCCATTTCACATTGAGAACGGATCATGCGGCCTTGCAATGGCTTCAAAGGACGCCAGAACCAATCGGGCAACAAGGAAGATGGTTGGAACGTCTGGCAGAATTCGACTTCGAAATAGTGCATCGCCCGGGACTTAAGCACGGAAATGCGGACGCCTTATCAAGAAAACCATGTCGCCAATGCGGAATTGAGGATGATGCACTGCTTGTAGCGGCGGCGCGAGAAGGAGAACGGCAGGTAGGGGAAAGCGAAATGAGCGACACTGCTGTCTCGGCCGAACCGATCACATTGACGGAAGCGCAGAAAAGGGACCCCGACCTTAGCATAGTAAGGAGGTGGTTAGAGGAACCCGACGGTCCACCGGGACTCGAGGAAATCCAGCACGAGAATGGCATCATCAAAACATATTGGTTTCAGCGCGAGAAACTTCACATTAGAGATGACGTTCTGTGTAGAAAGACGTTCGACGGAGAAATGCAACTTGTGATTCCAAAGGAAATGAGGAAACAGTTCTTGAGTCTAGCGCATACAGGCATTACCGGAGGTCACCTCGGCATACGGCGCACCAGGGGACAAGTCAGAAGGCGGGCATATTGGGTCGGATGGTCCAAGGACGTATGGTTCTTTTGTCGCTCCTGCACGGAATGCTGCCAATACCATCGAGGCCAACCACCTAGACAAGGGTTACTGCAAGTGGTGCCATGTGGTGAGCCTTTCGAGCGAATCAGCGTCGACGTCACAGGACCACATCCAAGGAGTAGACGGGGAAACGTGTACATTTTGACGGTTATGGACAATTTCACAAAGTTTGTTGAGGCGATCCCGATGACGAATCAGGAAGCTTGTACCGTGGCAAAAGCACTGGTAGAAGTTGTCATTGTTCGGTACGGTACCCCTCTACAAATATTGACGGACAGAGGCACGAACTTCGAGAGTGCAGTGTTCAAAGGAATATGCCAGCTTTTAGGGATTGACAAAGTACGAACCTCTAGCTACCACCCTCAGGGAAATGGAATGATCGAGCGCTTTCATCGGACCTTGAACGCCATGTTGGCGAAAATTGTTAATTCGAATCAAAGAAACTGGGACGAGTGTCTACCTTACGTGCTGGCTGCCTACCGCTCCTCCATCCACGACGCGACCGGTTTCAGTCCTAATTACCTGATTTTTGGCCACGAAAACCGGGGTCCGGTGGACCTCATTTATGGACGACCGACAGAAGAAGTTTCGACCGGCCCTACGTACGCGGCCTACGTGGAGGAACTAGCAGAACGGATGGAGACAGCCTACAAGGATGTGCGATGTCATCTTCAGCTAGCAGCGGAGCGGCGGAAACGGACCTACGACCTGAGGGTCAGACCAGCCAGGTTTAAGGTGGGAGATATTGTATTTTATTACACGCCCAGGCGGTATCAAGGCAAATCACCGAAATGGCAAAAGAATTACACGGGCCCATTCCACATTGTTGCTTTGTACGGACCTGTAAACTATGTGCTAAGAAAATCTACACGAACAAAGCCCTTTGTGGCCCACGTAGACAAATTAAAATTGTGCTCCAGTCAAGGTCAAGGGTCATCAGAGGATGCAGAGATGGAAGGAAACGAGCACTCAGGCAGCCGCATCCCAGGGATAATGACAGAGGAGAATTTCTTCCCCTATGGGCGGGGCAATGAAACTCAAAACCGACCGCGTCGGGCGACAAAAAGGCCCACGCGGTATTTGATGTAACATGTAGGTCAACCCCAGCTCTGAATTCCGCAGCGCAAGGGTTTGCAACGTCGCATACGAATTAAAACAGCCATGGAGTCAGCATGCCGTGTCTGCGGGAGAGTTTACCGAGGGCGCCATAGGAGTTCGTCGCTGAGTCGACACATGAGAAGCTGTCACCCTTTCTCTAGAGGACGTGTCCGAAGTGTAACGGAAGGAAGGAGCGAAAATACAACAGACACTAACGGACGTTTAGATGTCGCTGGGAGCAGCTCCTATCAACCACAAGAAGACATCTCATCGAGGGAGGAGAGTGGTGAGCGTACTTTTCAATTATCTCCTTCCCTCATGTCCATGCTCGAAGACCTTGACGGAGATCTTTTCGCCAGACGGGCTGAGGAAGATCAGATTGCAGAACTGACGCGATGGACGCTGGCCTCAGTCCAGTTCATGAGTCTGGCGCGTTTTATAGAACTGGCTTCCCAGCGATACCCTTTTGTGTCAGACACTCTCATCGCAGGGATTTTCCGTGGTCTTAGCCCACCTCCTGCCAGACCAGAGTTTACTGAGAGAGTGCGCCGCCTGTCGCCTGGGCCAGGACCGCCTGCACCATCAGTGGCAGGAATCGAACCCTCGCCACCCTCTCCACCCGCTCCTGAGATTCACTACGTCGACAGCGAGGAGGACGATGTTTTATTCATGGACGGCGAAGGAACTCTGTAGAAGTATATGCCTCTGTGTATTTCCTTATAACCATTTCGGAACTGAACTAATTATGTAGATGAAAATAAACCGTAGAGAATTAGATTTTAATAGTAGAATAACGGGCGACGTATGCCTATGTAGACGTGTTCATTGTTTGATAGTAGGACGATGCGTTCGGGCTAAGCTTCTACGTTAATGTATTGCGAACTATATGTAAATACATATATAAAGATATAAATATATATTTACACATATATATATGTGTGTGTATAGCTGCTGCCTTATGAACGATTAGGACACTGTAGTTTTGTTATTGGATTCTATGCTAATGTTTTGAGAATTATATATATCTATATATATATATAAATATATAATATATATAGCTGCTGCTTATGAACACTTGAGACGCTGTAGTTATTATTGGTCGGACGGTGGCGTAACTAAATGCTTTTAGAACGTAGGCTGATAGTGAAAGATAACGAATAACATGTTATATTAATCGCAGGACGCAACTATTTTGTTGTATAGGTGGTATTTTGTTACATTATTAAGCAGCCGGGAGGCTGCCATATTGTGCTGGGGGAGGAAATGTAAGGAAAGTTGACTCCTCGACTGGTATGACAGCCTACTGCTTGTCTGGGCGTCCTTGTGCGCGCCGCTGCATTCAGCCGACAGCCTAAGAAGACACGGGCCGAGCGCACTGCAGGCACCGAGGCACATAGCGGCCAACTTGACTGCCGCTAAGACAATTTGATTGCCGCTAGGACAGACTTGACTGCCAACTTGACCGCCTACCTGTTGACTGCCGCTAATACAGACATAATAGTAAATGTGACTGCCGCTAAGACAGTCTATTGACTGCCGCTAAGACAGACTTGGCCGCCGCTAGTTAGGCCAACAGGCGAATCTAGACAGCCGTTAGAGACTATATAAGGAAGCATGAGAAGGCCATGAGAGCGTAGAAGAACGGAGCTGCGGTCAAGAACAGAGAGCGGTCTAAAACGAAGGGCGTCTACGACGACGAGGAAGTTCGTCTGCAACGAGTCGACTATTGCGAGGAACATCGAAGTGGCAGCATTCGGGCATGACAAGAACTGTGAGGGCCTAATGACAGCGGGTAGTCGATAGTCACAAAGACTGACGGTATCGTGGAAGCCAAACAGTGGACTCGGACAGAAAGGGTGAAGTAGTAGAGCGTAGAGTGATTATATCATAATAAATATACATATATGTAGAATTACGTTACACTGTATAATTTAGGAACTTGTTAGCTGAATAGTAAAACGAAAGGAAAAAGAACTGTGACTTGTCGTTCAATTCTGTACAATAAGTCTTCCTGCCGACCGGCGGAAGCCGTAAACACGCCTTAAGGACATCCATTCGACCTCCCGACAAAAGTTCTCAACAATATGCAGACTGCTTTCAAATTGAACAGCCGCTCGAGTAAGCAAAGCAGTCCGACTCTAGCCTTTGATCATAACAGATGTAAACCCAGTGAAAAGCTGAAAATTAAGCAGGAGTTTCAAGACTGTCATTCTGTCAATGCCACAATATGCTGACTTAGAAACATTTCCATACTGCCTTGCATGCTTCTGTGGCTGTGGACGTTTTCGGTGCTTTGCACTTGCATAAATCTGTTGCACGCTAACCACCACACTATCTATCCCGCTATAGGGCAGAAATTTGGTTCGAGGCTTCTGCTCCACTTGTGCCCCCCCAGCCAACTCAGCTATAATCACTGACAGTCCACCGTCGGTGGGAAGACGAGACGGCGACGGAGAGGACTGCCCAACCACCCTCATATGTCAAGGCTAAGAAAATGAAGTCGCTAACACTTCATATCCGTGGCTGTCTGATCAGGGCTAGATTAATAGCTTAATTTAAGGGACTGCAAGAAAATCTGTTGCAGCATGACGACCCTTAGCAATCCATCCACGGACGATAGCTTTCTTTACACGCTGGCCAACTTTCTTTTCGACATTATCTGCAGACTGCATGCGCGATAATTATAACTAATCATATGACGTGCTTTTCCAGATTTTCAAACGATTACAGCTCAGACTTCCGAAATTCCGCAAAAGAGTTATTAATGAGGCAAATTACTGTGTTATCGCTCGGATGTAGGCCCAACTCTACTTCTGCTACCACAGCCTTCTGTTACTACCCTTCGGCAGCGATTATAAAACAGCACGCGATTTAAGTAAACACATAGGCCCAAGTAGTTTTCTATTATGCTAGTGAATATTGAACCGCACTGTGAGGCTGACGAATGCTAATCTGATCTTAGGTGGTGGATCTCCCTATTGAGGTGACGGGTCTCCATGTTGAGGTGATGGGTCCCCCTATTTAGGTTGCGGATCTCATAATTTGGGTGGTGGGTCTCACAATGCAGGTGGCGGGTCTCAAATCAGAGGTGCCGGATCTCAGATCCGGCGGGATCCGGCTGAATTTAACCACTGCTTAAATATCTCAGCGCTACGCAAAAGACGTCTCAGTTGAGACCAGCTAACAATGGCGATACATCAAATAAAGTCAGCAAAGAGCCAGATTGCCAGATCAGAACTCAATATGGGGTGGGGTTAGCCATGACGACAGCATGGTGGAATGGTGGAATTTCTTGACAGTGGTGGTCATGGGATGGTGCATACTTTAATAGCTTGAAAATGTTGGTTTTCAGTCGTCAGTGAGATGCCGCAGGAACGATGGTAAGCGGGAGAGTACCGAAACTGACAGCAAGAAGGAATGAGCGAACTGCCGGAGATCATTCCAGAGGCGTGGTGCTGTACGTGTTGGATATGGCTCGGTTGGAGAACTTGAGGTGAGTATAGTGACTGGCTAAGTGACTGGGGGTCGAGAAAGACTGAGGTAGAACGATGATCGGGTGGAGCGGGTTGTCTGAATGGTAAAGAGATCACGGAGGTACTTGGACTGGGAATATTGTAGGGAGTTGTAGGTCAGTGATAGAACTTTGAAGTGGATTCGCTCTGGGATTTTTAACCAATGGAGTGATTTGAGGACGAGAGTGATATGATGATGTTTTGGCGTTCTAGTGACAGCTCTATAATAGAAGGCTCTGGCTCTGGCTAGTGAGTTTTGGATAAGCTGTAGGCGCTTGATTTGAGTGGATTCAAGGTTGAGGAAAAGAGAATTGCAGTAGGGCCTAATCAAGCTTTGAATGAACAATGGAGGTTGCAATGGTGAAAGGAAGAAAACTGGCTATCTGGACAAAGAAAGGCACGATACATTTCTATACTATTGTGTATACTACTTTATTGTGTGTGTGTAGCTTATATTATTGTAAATTGTATGATGGTTATTGGAAACATCTCTCCGCATTAATATTTTCCTGTACTGGTCTGCGGAACGAATGATAGCGCAAAATCACTTGAATGTGGCATCACTGAATACATGATCCCTGGTGGCTCGTAACGCGAAATCTCACGTTACCGGAAATGAAGTCCATTGGCCTTTCCGGTTTTGTTACATTGACGGTGGTACAGATTTAAGCGGAAAGGAGTGGTTTAGGAGAAATCTTAGGATTTCTGGTTGGTAATAAATTTCTGATTGTATTTTATTATACATGAAAATTACTTTGCAACCACAAGCTAATTGTAGCGAACGAGTGCTGGAAATGTAATATTCTTGTTTGGCTATTAACGCAGCCATAGTACATGTGCGCGTGTATGTGATCGCTTGCAAATTATCCTAGGCGTTTTACAATTAATTATAATAATTTCAATAACATATTACTAATAAAAATTTTGATACAATTTATGGCGATCATGTACAATCGGGGTGCCTAACCCTAGCTCTTAATTTTAAAATCCAGCTTCCACGTTCAGGTATAGCTTTTTTAGTCGCACAAATACACTGACCCTAAGCCCTAAACCAGGGGTGGGCAAACTTTTTGCACATGGGGCCACATTAAAAGCCAAAAATATTCGGAGGGCCGGATAGCCTAACAAATTTTTAACTTTTAATAACGACTAACATGATAAGAAGTTTAAATACACTTTGGCTGTTACAAATGAGATGTATGCGACTGTCAACATGCATGCATTTAACAAGTTTCCCATAATCCGGAGTGATAGCGCTGGTTGCAATTCACAGTTTGAGTTCAAGCTTAGATCACTTAACTGAGACCTGTACACGGATTTGTCTATTTTCATAGTTGAAAATCTTTGTTAACAGATGAAGTGGATGCGAATAACATAAACAATCTTAAAGCAAAAGTTTGTAGATTTGACAATTTTTCCTTTCTGAGCGAAGAAAACAATGTTATCAGGTATGATCCTTTGAACTGTTCTTTGAGAACAATTTCACTTTGTCGGTCGGTTAACCCCAGCTGAACTAGGAACTAATTGTCAATGTCAAATGTCAGCGGTATAATAAGCAAAGCAAATTCAGTCTCAGTTGATGTAAAATCAAATCGCCTGGAGAACTCTTCTGTCAAAGTTTATAGCTGAAGGCTACTTTTTTCCTCAGACTCTATACTGTGACAGTATGCAACTGCAGGGTAGCAAAGTTCCCGTATTTTGTTCTTTCATCTGCTTTGAAAGTAACATAGCTTTATTTGAACGGATTTGACTTTTGCGTATACAGATCATGTGCAGAAACCTCTGCAGGGAAGTGGGGCAGATAGGCAGAGTTAATGCATAGAGTTATTATAAAGGACGAGACCAGAATATCAAGTAAGAGAGCAAATGTTTTACTCACTACTTGAGTAAAACGATGAAAACTTCTTGCGGTCTGATTTGTTTAAATTTCTGAAAATTGTGGGGGCCGGATAAAAAGTGTTGGCGGGCCGGATCCGGCCCGCGGGCCGTAGTTTGCCCACCCCTGCCCTAAACGACCCTACGACGCTTACCCTGACCCTAGCCGACCCTCACGATGCAAAGACACCCACCCAGATAGTGCATAGGCACCCCGATTGTACATGTTCGCCCAATTTATATTTTCGAACTGTTTACTAAATAGTTCGTATATGTAAAAATTGGCAACAGTTGTGAGCCGTTTAATTTGAGGCGAATTGCGAATACTAGACGAGTGATTTGACGGTGATGATTTTTCGTAATAATCTGTCAATCCTATGACGCTGTGATTAAAATGTACGTTGGCTGAGTCGAATCACAAGCCCTGGGGTCTCCTGTGTAAAATGTACTCTCTTCTGTGGTTATTCTCGAGAAACGGACATTTGAGGTTGCCATACATGTACGCTACTGGAAGAAGTGTTGAATACATAAGTAAGCAGTTAGCAAAAGTGGCACAAAGTTTTCAAAATGCTTTTATTGGTGGCAGTATAGTAAATTAAGAAGTCAATTAGTTTCTGAGATGCATATAAGAATGTTTAAGAAAAATTCCTGATAAATTTTGTTTCACTAGATAAACTCTTAAAGATGTGTTGAAACCAAATTGTAAGTACTGTCAAATTGTTTTCAGTTTGCATTTGGCACTCATCGGCTAGGAATATGGCGGCACTGACAGGCGATGTGGAAAACGGTTTATTTTTCCAGCTGCTAATTGGACTTCTGCAACACTGGAAGGCAGAACTTTACAACACACCCTTCTGGGTACTTTATTACATTTCTATATCTGATGGATGGATTGCATATTCCAATCTGAACTTAGAACTTAATGTTATGTGATTTGTATCTGTAGGAGTTCATCTGGCAAATGCATTTCAGAAGAACTTTGAAACATTCCTATGCTTGTCACAGAATCTTGCTCTAGTTCTGAATTTATTGGTACCAGTAACAGAGTGTTGAAAACTTTGTTCTTTATGCTACTCTGTTGCTTACTGCTTAATTACTTGCTTGTAACAAGTCTCTCTGGTAGCTTGCAGATCTGTAATTTCTCGCAGTCTGGGGTGGTGATGTTTATAAGTAGAGACCACTAGTGGCAATTTCTGCAAGATTATCTGGCTTAACTTGTGTTCTCTCCATATTCTGCATATGGTCTGCATGGATGTAGATTCTCCCTCTGTGGGTATATCTGAAGCAGTCAAAAGAGGTGCATCTGTTCACTGGTGGGTCTGTGACGGGGATCAACCCGAATCCCTAAAACGCTGAAAATACACAAAAGCCCAATTTCCCGAAAACAGTTTTATAGAAAGTGGCCGAACTCTTGAAAACTATTCAAAGTTAAATTGTGAACTCTTATGCATGACAGACCTAGCTTGGCCTTGATGTATCTCGATATACTGCCTATTCACCTTTTTTAGAAGTGATATGGTGATGATGATATATCTATATAATCTGTCAATCCTATGAAATGATTTGATTACGAGTCTGTTCTGAGCCAAATCACTTGCAATGAAATGTCCATTCTGGTTATATTTTATTTATCCAACTTGAATAAGATCTCTTTAAGAAATTGCAAAAATATTAACTTTGATTTAAAGAAGCATTGAACTGTTGATGTTAATGCAGGTTTAATGTTTAAATGTTACAGCATGACTGAAGTGCGAGCATTACCTTTTTTTACACACATTGTAGCACAATGTCTGATGTTTTCTGATAAAGACACCAGTTTCCGTTAGGAAACTCATAATTCTTGAAAGTGCGCTATGCTTTTAATATATGCTGTAACAGAATTTCTAACAATGCATGAATTTATGATGTAGGCAATACGCTGAAATGCCAGAGATTGAAATTCATCGTGAAACCATCAGTTCCATTACTGACAGGCAAGGAACTTGATAAACAGCATGTTGTCTGTCTGGAAAATTTCTGGTAAGAATTGAGTTCCTACAACATTACTAGTTATATAGAAGGTATTCAACTCCTTGTGGTGTTGTGAATGGGATGAAATGCTCCTGTTTTCCTTTTGGGACATGGTGTTAATAAAACTGATGTGTGTAGTGCTGTAGTAGTGCCAAGGCTGATGTAAAGGGCATAGAGGGACTTTTGACAGTTGCATATGATGTTCAAACGAATTGATTTGGGCTGTGTTTTCAAGATATCAAGTGACTATGTGCCTCTGAGTAAGAGATCTTGAAGGGGCTCTATGTAAATTTTGATTGATTGATTGATTGAAGGGCTTGATTTCATGAGAACTGTTCATTGTAGCCATAGCACAAATGCAGTGAAAGGTTTTGAGAATTGTCTATGATGAACCAGGTTTATTGTCCTTTGCAAACAGAATTATTGTCATGGTTGATGCTTGTTGAAAGAGACACCGGGATAAAGCGATTTGGTGATGATGATAGTTCTATATAATCTGTCAATCCTATGAAATATTGATGTGATTACAATATATTTCTGAACCAGATCGCTAGCCTTTCAGTTCTCTTGTACAACAGTCAACCGACATTGAGCCTGTAGTCCTTCTGGAGACAATGGGAAATTGAGTAACTCTAGCAGGGTAGCGTAAGAATGCCATTTGATGCATAAGCTGCAATAGACCTTGCCAAAATGCATCTCTGTCTATTGAAAAGTCATTTCTCAGAAGGTTACTTTCACTCCAACTGATCTTGTTAAAACATTTGTGCAGAGGAAGAGCAATCCTCTGGACAGTAACAGGAAATTTAGAATTTAAATAAGGATGTAATGTATAAAGTTTTTTGCTCTCTTCCTATGTTACAGGTGACAGCTGACTATGAAGCGTCAATTGTGATATTGAAAAGATGGCAGAGAACTACAATTGCTGCTGTAGACAACTCACAATGGTTTGTATAGAGCATTTGTCATGTTATTCCAGCTGCCTGCTGCAAGTTATGATTATATTGAGCACCTATAGTGATTCTCTCTTGAAGTGGCTCTTTTTAAATGTACAATTACAATATATCTAAATAATCTGCCAGTCCTAGGAAAGGACTTTCAAACATTATAATTATCTGAAGCATGTCATTCCCTGTGAATTTTGATCAGAAACAACATTCCCTTTGTTTAATTAACAAGTGAAATGTGTTAGAAAACACACTAACCAATGAGAGAAGGTTTAACCCCTTAACGACAAGAGGGATTAGTTGTCCATACATTTTAGTGCACGCTCATCGTTGAAGTGTTGAAAGTATTTTTTAGTTCTACAAAGGAGTTTGTAGAGAATAATTTTGGTCAACTTGACCATTTGTATGGACAAGATCGTTTGCTGGCCTATATCTGCTGCAACTCTCTTTCGGTTTCTGTTTGTTGACTGTATATCCACATAAGCCGAATGTAAAGCAGACAAATATAATTTGATATTTACTTTTGTTTAGATTACAGGATGCTTTTTACACTGAAACTAGTTGTGTGAAGTTAGGTTAATATTTCATAGGAAGATGTAAGTTAATATTTTACACTGCCAATGTTCCGTGTTGTTGGTAATTTTGTGATGAACTAGACGAGGCATATCTGTTTTTCACCGGCTGTTATGAATTAACCGCCAGATAGCACTGAAATGCCAGATGAAAGGTTTTTCTTGTACCCGTTGGTGGCTGACATTGTGCTGCCTGCGGTCTTAACGGAAACCACAATGATTAGAATTTTCTACTCAATAAAGCAATGCCCTTCAAATTGTGAAGTGGAAACTATATTGCCGTAAACTTGTATCAATATGTTTCTATCAAAGACTTAAACAGACCCTCTTACAAGCATCTGAGAAGTGTTGTACGCATTGCTAGGTAACTGTTGATACATTCTGAGTTGAGTAGAGTCAAATGAAGTTGTACATGCATGCATAAGAAGACTTAATAAGAAAGTACAGGAGGAAAGCATGTTGGGCTTGATATGATGTACAGAATCTTGGCACTTTGTACCACCTTATTAATGAAAAACAATTCTGTGTAACACATATAAAGTAAGATTTCCACTGTGCAATATATATTTTTATGTTCAAAAGGAAATTGAACTTTGTATATTTAACACTGTTAACTTTCACATGATTGGTGACTAGAGCAGTCTTAGAAAAAGTCTGGTAACTGTGTCTATGGCTTGCCCTTGGCAATTTTGTTCAAGCTTTATGCGGACTCTGACAAAAAACGTTGTTTTGCGGTGAAATAATCGATGTGTATTGTTCCAGAATATGGTGTGGCCAACATATTTCATATCGTGCATTTGATACCCAATTCTGACCAACATTGTCATGAATTGACGTCTTTTATGACTGCGAATGCTAGATCAAATTGATTTCCTGGTCCACCCGTCGTTGAAGTTTCCAGTGTGACTGACGGTCTAAGACAGGAAAACAAAATGTATTTACACTTTCAAAGCCAGTGTTGCTGTTTGCATTCTTTCTTCACTTCTGGCTGTTGTTGTCTGAAGTGAGGTCCTTGAATGGATCAAATGAATGCTAGAGGAAATGATGTTCTGGTCCACCCGTCATTGAATTGCATTTGATGTTCGGTCTAAGACAGAAAAACAAATGAAATTGATACACTCGAAAATTGACCGATTGGTGTTTCAACTATTGGAGCATCTGTCATTAGAAGACATTGCTATCTTATATTTTAGTATTTTTGTAAAGTTTAAAATAGGGGTGCACTGGAAATCGCTTCGGACATTTGCCTTGGCCGGAAATCCCGTTTCCAGAACTATTTGCCTCTGCAAATACTGTAGATGCAAATTTTTTTCTTTGAAAACTTATTCAATAAACTTACGTATATAAAATTATAAATGTTCAGCCTTAAAACAATTACACATCCGTTGAATTCAATTCCATTTTCTTGAAATTATGTCAATTTATTGAATTTAATGCAGTTTTAGAAAACTTCACAACTGCACAGAAATGACTAAAATTCAAAATGTATCGGTCACTTATTATAAGTACACAAATTTATTTCCATAATTTTTTATTACATGAAAATGTGAAGCTTCGCATATGGAACAAATGGTACCCGGTTTGTTTCCGGATCCGGCAAGTAGTACATCCAAATACTCCGATTCGGTACTCTGTGGAAAATGTCTTTCCGGTGGACCCCTAGTTTAAAACTAGTAAAGCCATTAACTTTTTGTTGAGATACAGTAATAAGTGATTATCCAGATGTGATCTTTTTCCACGTGTTTATCTTTGACGTTTTTGAATTTCTTATTGAAATAAGTTTACGAAAGTCTCACCGTGTTGTTAGGCATTCTTCAGTGTCTTCAAACAGTTTACATTTGTTTTGAAGCGAGGTCCTAAAATGGACCAAGTGAATGCTAGAATAAAAGGTTCTGGTCCACCCGGCATCGAATTTTGTGCGATGTTCGGTCTAAGACAGAAGCACATGATTTTAACATTTTAAATTTCAGATTATGTTGTGAAACACAGGCTATTTTTGTGATATTTAGGTTAGCATGATGTTTTTGATTGAAATGTAGGCCAGTGTTAAATATGGGCTAAAACTGTTGAATTTAGGACACCATTTGTTAAATTTTGGCTTACATAGAACAGGTAAGCCGACTGACATACTGTACATTGTTTATTGTTGGCTAACGCTGTTCATTGTGGACTCACTGCAATATCTGTTCTAAACTGGTCCATCTTTTGTTGACAGAGTTGGATGGTTATATCGGTAAGCTTCAAGTCTATCCAATGGTGACCAAGACATGGTCAACTTCCTATCTTCAGAAACAATGAGGAAACAAAGTGACTTCCTAATGAGACATACTTCCAATCATGCCTAAGCAATAAGTATATTGCAAGCACCAATGATTGATACTCTCGAAATGATGCAACACTGCGAGCAAAGGTGGAATGCTAAGGTGCTCCGCTGTTGCACTGTTGGGAGGCAGTGTCTGCAAAGAGCCACATGTATCCACTAGTGTGGATGGAACATTCACTGGCGATTTGCCTCGTGTCGAAAGCACATGGTTTCCTCTGACCGGACAGTTATGTTGCTGTTTTATTACTGACAACATTTATAAGTGTGTGTGTTTTCCAGACACTATGTGTAATTGCAAGAGAGTTTGCCAGACTTGAATGTTTCAGACATGTCTACATTATGATGCCTATCAGCATTGGTTGTGCAGGTTCTAACCATGCACATGTAATATCGTGGTTGAAGAAATTGTTAATAAAAAGTTTGGTGGATGGAATTGAATTATATTGTATAAAGTAAACAAAAGCATATTTTAGCTAAAGTAGGTTCTATGATTGTAGACTTTGTGCCTATCATTTAGTATTGATATACATGTACAGAGTTTTAAACTTTACCCCATTCAGTCCTTTTTGTTTAGCATGTTGTCAGTTTGTCCACGTGTACATTTCAGAAGTAGCAGCTGCACCTAACCAGTCAGAATATGCTTTAACGAAGGGCAGATCCAGCATCTGAAGTCCAAGGAGGAATGCGATAGTAGGATCTGGAGTGCAGTGCAAAGATAATGGGATTGATAATGAGTCAAAAAGCAGGCTGCTTGATGGTCACTTGCCAATGGTAGACTGGAAATCCTGGCAACCAGTTGTTGCCCAGTTGCATGCTTTGCCCAATGTGGACTTGAAACTATGTCGTCCCATTACATGTAGTACCACTTGGTGGTATTTCAAAATTTGACCATATCTGGAGTGATGTGCTTGGGCTGCCTATTTCCCAGTGAATTATAAGACTTTGTTTTGAGTTTAAATATGACCTTCAGGCAATGCCCCTCTAGGCCTCTGCCGAAGTTCTTATACCAATGTCGGCTCTGTGTGTACTGATAACATGCGCACACACCACGACAATGCAATGTACATGTACATGGAGTAGCCTTCTTGTGAATCTGCTTGCTGTCTGCTAGGGATTGCGCATTAAGACACATTAAGAGCAGCACCTCGGAGTTATTCTGGAGAGGTGCTGTATAAATACTATGAATAAATGAGTGAATAAGCCAAACTGTCTGGGTCAACGACTCGACGCTGACTGCTGAATAGTACCAAAATTGTACAATGTTCTACTTCCTCTATCCTTGCTCTGTATCTGGTTTGTATTGCAGACAACTTAAATCGTTAAGGGCCATCCATATATTACGTACGCAAAAATCCGGGAAATTGGACCCCTCCTTGTATGCACACGTACTGTTTTCCGCCTCCACCTGCGTACGTACGGTTGACTCGCCCCCCCCCCCCCAGACCAGCTGCAGAATGTGTCGGTACCACAGGTCCGGGCAGCTACTGTCTGCACTTTAGGCCAGATTGAAGGGTTGGACTCACTGCCGAGTTGTGTGTTTAATAATAGCGTTCAGAGGTAAGGTGGCATACAAGTGACACCTCTCCCACAGTCCTACTTCCTCTGGTAGTACCGGATAGCTGGAAAAACTGAACTGTAGTTCAGTTTAAGGCCAATCTATTTGAAGACCCCGTTTCCTATACGTACGTACATTATCAGTAGACCCCCATTCGCAAGCACATGCATTTGCATGTACATGCATGTACGTAATATATGGATGGCCCCTAAACAGATGAACGCGTTACAAATTTGACGAAGCGTCGGGTTCGTCCTGCGCCATCACGTGGGCGATTTTGTGACGGTATTCAGACTTCAATGTCAGACTTGATTTCAACGTAGGCCTACGTGTGAGAGAAAGCAGGCTGAAGAATCCGGATTAGGCCAGCATGACGGGGAGGAGGAAGCAAAGTCCCTTAAGTTAGTTTCAGCCCTCGGGTAGTCCGTCATGGTTAGGAAGTGTTAACGACATCATTTTCTTTGCCTCGGCAGACGAGGGGAGGTGCCCAGTACTCTCTCTCGCCACTTGATTTTTCCACTGACAATGTTAGTGTACTCATTATATACTGTCTAGCTGAGTTCACTAGGGGGCGCAGATGGAGCCGAATTTCGAAGCAGATTTTTCAGCTGTGGTGGGGTTTGAACACTCGACTGACGTTCAGCACGCTAAGGGGTCATCCATAAAGGACGTCCGCAAAATATGACCTACTTTTGACCCCTCCTTCCCTTTGTCCGCATTTGACCTTACCCTTTCCCCTACGCGGACGTCCGCACGCTAATTTTTAATGTCTTCATTCTTTCTACAAGTATTCCACAGTTCATGTGCATGTTTAAACGACAGGATGTTCAGTAATAAAAGCATCTTTAAAGTCGCAGTAAAGGTTATACCGTGCTTGAGGTCTTAGGCATTACCTCACTGACCTTATCATCTTTCGGGGAAGGTTGAAACAAGATGGTGTTTAAAAAGCTATGAAATTTAGATGCGGGCGTCCGCAATGGTCATAACCCCTCCCCTTGTCCGCTTTTGGATGACCCCTTTCTCCCTCTCATTGCGGACGTCCTTTTTGGATGTACCCTAACCACCAGTGGATAAAGTGGTTTGGGTGAGCAGTGGGAACGCCAAAGAAGAGCTTCATTGGAACGCATGCGTGAGGAGTGGGAACGCAAGCAAAGAATTTTGAGAGCAGTGGGAACGCCGTTCCCACGCGTTCCCACCCACTTTAACCCCTGCTAACCACTAGCCTATCGCGCATACCCTGCATGATTCAACTACAAACTACATGTAATTTGCCGCGCTGTAGGCCTACTATTGGTCGTCGGACACATCCACAGGATTTGTAGGCCTCTTAAAAGTTGCAGTCTTTAAAATGTTAATACATGTATAGGCTAGACCTAGGTCTAATGTACTTGCAATAAGTACACAAAAAGCTAATATAGCCAGCTCTTAATGACCGTTTCAGTACATCTGAACCGTTACAGCTAATGCAGATTGCGCTGGGATAATAAATTTCTACGCGTTAATCAACTTGTTGCCTGACGCATGTAATAGTAGAACTCCCGACAAAGCCAAACTTGATACGGGCGTCGCCCATACACGTCTTGGCGGGACCAGGAAGCATAACCCGTACCCCCTACCACTGGTGATGGGAATTAAACAGGAATTAAACAGGGTTACTTGTGCGCCTAGATTTCCGCGATGACAGATCGCGTGATCCTCGTCCTCAGTCCTACGTTTATCGTTCGTATCAGGTTCAGATTGTCCTATAATAGGCCTAATTTTTGCTCACGAGGTTTCTCCAGACTGCACCAATTAAAATGTTATAAAACTATAATCGCGGGTTAATCTTTTAACTTATTGGCCTTAAACAAGTTCGTAAGCCACTGCATAGCCTTTTCAGAACCTCTCTTATGCATCGCTAACAAGCTCAAGATTATTATTATTGTTGTTGTTGTTGTTGTTAAGCTTAATTGTATTGTCGATAGTAGCCTAATCGTAATCACGAGAATATACCACAGTACCACTAGCGGACTAGCCTATCGCACATACTATACCCCGTGATCGATCGAGTCGACCTGCTACGATCGACTTGGCTCGGCCGACGATCGACTCGATCGACTTTGTCGATTAGTCGACCTCTCGGCGACTCGATCGACTTGGCAAATAAACGATCGACTTGGTCGACTTTGTCGACTTGGACTGTATCTCTTGGCCATGGGCCTGGGAGCCATGGCGCCAAAGGTGCCAATGCTCACACAAGTTTTGGCTCTGTACCGCCGAGGCAGAAGCATGCTCAGTGATTGCTCGCACAACCTTTGGCTGGCGCTTTGTATTTGATTCTTGCTAAAGTAGTAATTGACTTATTGTGCTATAGACGCGTTTCATTTCATGAATATATAGGCCATGTATAATAAACTTTTCCACTGATTGTAAGAAATGACCAAATATTCCTATTGGTTATATTGGATATTATGTATAGGCTAATTCTATCCATCTTAGGTCTGTTGCCTACTTGGCTGAGGTAAGCTCACGCAACTTTTAAACACTTTCCGAGCCACTGCTCTTGGCCAAAATCGAAGCTGGCCCGTCAGTCCCGTCCTTAGATACAGACATTCGAACGTTTTGAGATCGTCGCTATAACTGACTACAGAGCTGAAATTTCCTGAAACTTGCGCATTTTTAAAGCATCTTATTCCATTTTCACCGTTAAACTGTGAAAAGTATCTGCAGCGTCCACTGTACGAAATCACCATAAGGCTCATAAGTTGCACTGAACTTCAAATCAGGTTAATACGGTAGTTGTGCGTTTAGTGAGCATTACGTCATCACATTATGTGGGTCATTTTGTGAAGTAGCCGCAAAAAAATAGCAAGAAAATATTTCAAAGTCGAGTCGAGTCGAGGAAACAACGATCGACTCGACTTGTCAAAACATATGATCGACTCGACTTGCAAGTCGATCGAGTCGACGATTTTTCGACCGACTCGACTTGGCCGAGTTTCGATCGACTTGATCGACTGACTCGATCGATCACGGGGTATAGCACATACCCTGCATGGTACAGCGCCCAAACAAGATGAATATACCACAGTACCACTAGCGGACTAGCCTATCGCACATACCCTGCATGGTACAGCGCCCAAACAAGCCAAGTCGCGGAAACCAACTTATTCAGAGGCGGCCTTTGACCTTTGACAGTTTTGTGCGAATTATAAGACCATTATAAGATATATATATATATATATATATATATATATATCATATATATAAGACCATTATAAAGATATATATATATATATCATATATATGAAATATATTCTGCATGTATCTCGGCTTTCATTGAGTCGCGAAAGTTAATAAGTTGTGTACGATCAGCTGCTGCACCAGTTGGAACTTTCTTACTAAGTCGACATGATTCAGCCGAGCTGCATCAGGAGGCAGAGGCAAAATGAATATTCCAACAGGACTTTGTAACTAAATAGGCCTAGGGGTGTTTCTTCATCAAAATATTACAAACGGGAACATGACTATGCATATATAAGTGCATGCATGGGTTTATATATATACATATATATATATATATATATATATATATATATATATACACGCATGACATGCATTATGCCTACATGTATGTATACACTATATATATAGGTGATATGATTTTGTCAAATCAAAATGCTTGTATGGATATAATAAGCTACATGTATGCTCTCTCTCTCTCTCTCTCTCTCTCTCTCTCTCTCTCTCTCTCTCTCTCTCTCTCTCTCTCTCTCTCTCTCTCTCTCTCTCTCTCTCTCTCTCTCTCTCTCTCTCCGTATATATAATATATATATATAATATATATATGCAAAAGGTATAAGAATAATGCATATATATATATATATATATATGCAAAAGAGTATAAGAATAATGCGCAGAGAAACTTGATATTGGCAACAGGATATTGATAATGGCAACAGAAGCAACAGGAACCACGCCTCGAGATTCTCGTTGTCGGCCTACGTATATAAGGCTAAGATTTATAGCCAATATTAGAGGGTATCAACAAATGCTACATTCCAGTAGAGCAGTGCAATACGCACTCCGTCACACGCGTGCGCGCACACTCACACACATGCACACACACACACGCGCACACACACACACACACACACACACACACACACACACACACACACACACACACACACACACACACACACACACACACACAAACACACACACAAACACACACACGGTGGAACAGAACGCAACACGTTCTTTAAAGCAATATACCACCATTGAAGACAAACGAAGACAAACAAATCATGACATAACATAAGTGTAGATAACATAGTTTTTGAAAGTGGTTTCAAAGACTTCATCTAAGTTAGTTTACTTTAAGTTGGCAGTCAACTTTTTTATCTTATGTTACGTTGCGTTATGCCATATGTTGTGGTTGGTGTCTGACGATATATGCCATATCTTACAAGTCTTTGCATAAGTAATGCACAGTCGGTCGGCCATCTCGTTTGAAGTAAAGTTAAGCTCATAATAAATTGCACAATGACCGTATATAGTAGACCAGAGTTTTCCAAACTGTGGGTCGCGACCTAAAACTGGGTCGCAAAGCTCTGGCAAGTGGGTCGCCACATTTTTTCGAGTAACAGTTATTTTTCGGAGCAACAACATTAATTACTTACATTGTTCCATTACACAGGTATAACAGTTGCTTTTGGATTGCAATAAATTGTAAACTGCGTTTGCCTAAGTTTCCTTTTAATCCTTTTAATATGCCAATTTCTAAACGCTGTAGGTAAATCAGCATACTTAGATGCCAATTTACGAAGCAAATTGTAGTACACAATGCTTAATTTTACACAGTGGATACGGAGACTGGCAAGATATTCACAAGTTGGTCCCGACCCAGAGACGTTTGGGAACCGCTGTATAGTAGAGGCGCTCAACGCTGCTCATCGGCCATTTAGTCGACAGTAGGTTTTTAAGAATCTGAAAAACCGCACCCAACAGGATAAACAGAAGCATGCTATTAAAACCCGGATACAGACTCACGCAGCAGGAATGCAGGATTAACCAGCCCATGCACTGCTTGTCAAAGTCCACGCATTCTAAGATGTACTCAGACCAAGTCATTTGTTTATATTTTACAAGCATAAAGTTGGCCGTTAATTGGCTCCTATCCTTGCATAACTATACATGTATGCGTGTTTGCGTGTGTACGTGCGTGTGTAAGTACGCATGTATGTATGCATGCAAATATGTACCTATGCATGTATGTATGTATGTATGTATGCATGTATACATGATATGTATGTATGTGTTTGTGTGTATTTATGTATGTATCTATGTATACATGTATGCATGTATATAAGAATGCGTACACGCATGCATGCATACATACACGCATACATGCATACATCATACATAAATGTACGATTGTAAGCATGCACGAATGTATGCATGCATGTGCATATGCATGTATGTCGTGTGTGCATCAACATAATGCATGCACATCAAATACATGTATGTACG
>OY744611.1:33099102-33121602 GCA_963556255.1 Allolobophora icterica
GTAACCATTCCAGAATAACGAGTTTTCTTTAGTCTCCTGACAAATTTTTGTGACGCCCGAGGTATCATGTTTACCTCGGCCTAAGAATAATAAATAATCATAATCATGATAATGACATTAATAATTTGTAGAAGAGGTCATGTACTGGGCAGACGCCAACCTCGACCGCATCGAAATGTCCAATCTGTATGGACAGGACAGAAGGGTACTGGTCAGGGAGTCCCCTGATGTCCACTACTACGCGATGACCCTCAGTCCGCAGTTCCTCTACATCACAGACTGGACCGAAAGGTAGAAATCGTTCATCATGCTTAGCACCTGCTCAAAAGTAACACCAAAAACCAGACACTATTTTTATTTGTTTATTTGTTAAGGCAACTTCTATAGCGCCACTCCAATAAGCAGAGGAGCTCTCTGCGCCAGCCGAAATGATGTTAAATGCAGTTAAACAGTAATATTACCTGCAGTAAGCAAAACAATGCACAGAAAACTTGAAGTGTCACAAGTGACGGATCCATACTTATACGTGAAGCCCAAACAATAAATCCCCAAATACAATAGAAGCTGTTAAACTCCCAGCGTAAAAGCACATTGTTGTATTGTATAATAATAATAATAATAATAATAATAATAATAATAATAATAATAATAATAATAATAATAATAATAATAATAATAATAATAATAATAACAATAACAACAACAACAACAACAACAAAAACAACAATGATTATAATAGTAATAATAATAATAATAATAATAGTAATAATAGTAATAATAATAATAGTAATAATAGTAATAATAGTAATAATAATAATGATAATAATAATGCTCCTAGCATAATTTTTTTGACTCTTGAGGGATTACATGGACCTCGGGGGAAAATAATAATAATGATAATAATAATAATAATTATTATTATTATTATTATTATTATTATTTCTATTATTAATTTTGTCGTCTATAGTACAGTCCTGCGGATGGATCGGACGACCAACATCACATCGCAGCAGCTGCCAATCCTATCCGGACTAAAGACCGGATTAGCCTACTACAACTCCAACTTTACAAACGGTAATTTTACAGATGCTGACTTTAATTAATGATTGTGACTTTATAAGCGGTAACGTTACAAGCGATAACTTTATATAGACGGTAGCTTTTCAGCAAGAACTGAAAGGACGGTAATTTAAGAAAAGGTAACTGTATAGAGATTATATCTTGCATAGAAAATTTACTGTGAAATTTAATTAGGAAAATGTTAATTTTATAAAAGAATAAGATGGTCGAATAACTGGAAGAGTTATCAGTCTAAGTTGTTTTCTATATCTCCTCTCGTTCATAAGTTCAGTGTGTTTGTTGTTGATGTTGAAACTCAGTTGGAAGAGCTGGAAGAAAGCGACCGACTGTAGCTCCCGATGAAACAACATTTTCGACATCGAACGGAAAAAGTGAACCGGAAAGGCTCGTCAACGGAAATGGTAATTGGAGATTGGTCGGTCTGTGGTCTATCGATTAGGCAAATCGATCAGTCGATTCTATTCTATGCACATTCCATCAAAATTAATCAATTCATAATTCATTCAGTCCGTAGATCAGTCAATAAAATAATAAATAGCTGATTACATAAATAAGTGAACAAATGAACTTGTAAATGAATACGTAAATAAGTGCATCAAACACCTAATCAATCAATTTTCACACCAAATCAACCAACAAAGCGCCCAATCAATCAACCAATCAATCAACAAACAAACCGATCAATCAACAAAATCAATCAATCATCAAATCAATCAACCAATCAATCAATCGATCAATCAATCAGTCAGTCAATCAGTCAGTCAGTCAATCAGTTAACCAACCAGTTCAATTAACAAAAAAATTAGCCAGCAGATCAATCAATCAGCCAACCGATCCATCAATCAATCAATCAATGAATCAATCAATCAGTCAATCAACTAACCAATAAATCAATCAATCCGTCTGTAATTCGTACACGTGTTGTCTGTAGGTGCCGAAATCCTAATTGCTGTTGCAGTCGCTGGATCTATTCTCCTCATCCTCATCTAGGGTTGCCACCTCCTAAAGATACGAATCCGGGAGATTCAAGAAATTTTTTTAACATTTGCAATTACACTGATAGAACAGAATCTAAGTATAGTTTTAAAGCATTTTGTTTTAGACATTAGGTAAACACAAGCTCGTCGCGATTGTATTCTTCTTCATCTGCTTTACATTTTTAGTGTGTTTCTCCGATGTGGCGTGCTGTACTGTATACCGATCTGCGTCCCTCGTATTTTACTGATAATGTTTGCTGGCAAATTTTGCACTCTGCTTCCAACTCGTTTTTCTTAGCCAACCAATCCTTAAAATCGTCTTCTTTGAGCCACTCATCGTTGAATGAACAGTAATACTTCTTTTTCTTCTTAACTACACATTATTCTGGATTAGACTCAGACTCAGAGTCTCAGAGTCAGAATTTGAATTCGCCATTGCGACGTTATTTTGCTTACAATGATAACAACGGGCTAACCGTTCACGGCGAACTTCACGCGCACACTGCACGGCGTGCACGCGCAGTCATAACATATATGGGTCATTATCCGAAAAGTGCAGAATTGATGTCCCATGCTGGTTTTTTGAGTTTTTTCGATAATTTCTTCAAATCTTTTTGGCCTATCCTCCAAAGAATGAGCAGATTAACATTTCCCATCATTGTTGTAGTTGCTGGATTTTGGAAATTTAGAAATAAATTACTAAATGTATACAAAATATCATTACCATCCACTTTCCGAGATGGTGTACAATGCATTAAATTCAACTTTTACGCAAATTTATTCCATTACAACCTGTAACAAAGGTATATTATTTTGATTAATTAGTAGCTAGCATATGCAATAATGAAACATTTAGACTCATTTTCGTAATATTTATTTTTTTAGAGCCTATTTATACTTGTCCATAGAAATAAGCATCATAGCCATCTCAATTTTTGGGAAGCCTATAACTTTTAGAGAACGTGCTTACTTACTAAAAGAAAAACATCAGGAAGAAGATATTGTCAACTATTAATGGAATCACACAGATTTATGTTGAAATTCATAATGTTTTATTTTTAATTTAAGTTTGTGTGTTGCAAATTACAAAAAAAGTAAATTTCTGTTTCATTACCATCTCGTGTTGTATTTCCTGGTTTAGGTAGATTATAACATTGACAACTTATTTTATTTACCACTTTTGTTGAACTGATTTAAATTACTTATCTGATAAAGTAATTCAAGTGAAAATATTTGACGGCTGACATAAATTTCATCATTTTATCATTACCATCCAGCGGTTGTTTTTCATCATTACCATCCGAATACATCAGATTTCTGCTATTTTCTCATGACAGTCGCATCTTGCCATGGATGGTAATGACGCATTGCTAAGAGTGAATTACATGTATTTTTTGTGAATTATTTGATATAAAAATAAATTGCATGCCATTAGAATTTACTAGCAATCCTTAAAATGTTGTTCAACTTGTATCTAATGCATATAATATACAGTTATAGGTAATGCTGCACAGATTTATTTCTGCAGCTAAAAATAATATTTCTTTTTTTGAATAATTTCGAAAATGTCTTAATTTCTTGACACCAGACTAATATATTATGTGAAGGAAAGGCCTGTTGTATTCCTACTTAATGCTGGTATCATCTACTTTTAGGAAATTGCCATTTTATAAGTACCAGAGGAATATTTCAGGTCCCTGTGATGAAATATGATTACACAAAAAGGCCGGATTTTAATGAAAAAAAAGGAATTTTTATTTTATAAATTCTAAAAAAAAATTAACTTATGATTAAAAATATAGTGGATTTCTTTCAAATTAGTTAAATTTAACTATGTACGTGACTAATAAAAACACTTGCAACCAATTTTGGGAAAAAATTTTTTTTGTTTTTCGGAGACGAAATTTGTAACATTTCGGATAATGACCCATATAATTATCTCAATTGAAAAGTGTCCGTAGAAAGTTAGAAAAATACATAGATATATAAATTGAATTTGAAAAGTGTCCGCTGAAAGTTAAAAAATACAATCTCGATCAGACATTCAGACTCTGAGTCTCTGACTCGATGTCGAGCAGTGACGCATTGTGTAGTTGTCCTAGGGAATAGAACTGTTCAGCATTCCGGGATATTTCAAAGTTTTCCAAATTAATTCCTGGAGACGGGAGATCATATCGAAATACGGGAGACTCCCGCCCAATCCGGGAGAGGTGGCAACCCTATCCTCATCATCTCCCTGGTCATCTGGTGTGGCCTCCGACGGCGCAGGTCTGTCTTAATGACCATGGTCACAGATGATGACGACGACGATGATGATGATGAAGAGACGACTTAAAACGCTATAATAATGATGATAATATTGTTGCTCAAGATGAGGTCATTGTTCACGGTGATGATGATGATGTTGTTATCGTTGTCAACTATGATGATGTTGTTATTCTTGCAGATGTTAATGTTGCAGCTGTCGTTGTTGTTGTTGTTGATGATGATGATGATGATGATGATGATGATGATGATAATGATTATGATGACTATGATGAGGGCAATAATACTGATGAGTACGATGATACTGATGATTATGACTACTATGATGATGATTATGTTGATGATGACTACGACGATGTCCATGATGATGATACTGACGACGATGATGATGATTATAATGATGAATATGATGATGATTATGATTTTGATGATGACTACGACGACGATGATAACTCTGATGATGATGATGATGATGATGATGATGATGATGATGATGATGATGATGATGATGATGATGATGATGATGATGATGATGATAATGTGGACATTTTCCCTCTTAGGCGTATTGCTGAGGCCAGCATTGCCTTCGGTTACTCTCCGGCAATCCCCTACGACGAGGGACACTTAGGCAGAGGACGGCTCTTGATCGAGGACAACAGCTACGAACAACTTCCGGAAATTGGGATACCTCCCTCTCCTCCGACCAAACGCCCAGGATCAACTGGATGTGGAACGGATGATGACTGGTATTCGAAACTGACTGTCAATCCCGATTACTCGGCACAAAACACCGTATATTGCGTCATCAAAAAGCCCACGGAGTACGATTACTCTGACGACACCAAGTAGATCTGACCAGATGTGACTTAATATGATCACATTTATATATTATGCTGTGCCGAATTTAGACTTGGTGAGGCGCTAAGCTATATAAAGTTTGGAGACCCTTGTTAAAATATTATACCAGATGGTCTCACTAAACTTGAAAACATGATTTGTAAATTGTACTGCAGACATTAGCCGGATGAATAGGCCTAAGTGACAGATTTAACGAAGCTTCGGGTTCGTTCTGCGCCATCATGTGGGCGATTTTGTGACAGGATTCAGAAGACTTGATTTCAACGTAGGCCTATATGCGACAGAAAGCTGGTTGAAGCATCCGGATCAGGTCAGCATGACGGGGAGGAGGAAGAAAAGTCCCTTAGTTTAGCCTTAGGCAATCCGTCTTGGGTAGGAAGTGTTAGCGACATAATTTTCTTAGCCTCGGCAGATGAAGGCAGGTGCCCAGTCCTCTTCCTCGCCACCAGAGTTTCCCACTAATAATGTTAATGTATTCATTATACACTGTCTAGCTGAGTTCACTAGGTGGTGCAGATGAAGCCGAATTTCGAAGCAAATGTTTCGGCTCTGGTGGAGTTTGAACACTCCACTGACGTTCAGCACGCTACTAGCTTATCGCGCATACACTGCATGATTCAACTACAAACTACATGTAATTTGCTGCGCTGTAGCCTACTATTGATCGTCGGATACAGCGGCAGGATTTGTAGACCTGCTAAGAGTTGCAGGGGCGTCTACACCATAGAAACCTTGGAGCAAATGCTCCATCCAAGAAATAAGGGGGGAAGATCTGTCAGTGTGTGTGCCACCATTTTAGGGGGGGGGGAAGGAACGGGAAGGGGGAAGAAAAGGGGGAAAGGGACGTTGCTCCAATGATAGACGCCCCTGAAGAGTTGTAAAGTCTTTAAAATGTTAATACATGTATAGGCTAGACCTAGGTCTACTGTACTTGCAATAAGTACACAAAAAGCTAATATAGCCAGCTCTTAATGACCGTTTCAGTACATCTGAACCGTTATAGCTGATGTAGATTGCGCTGGGATAATAAATTTCTACGCGTTAATCAACTTGTAGTCAAACGCGTGTAATAGTAGAGCTCCCGACAAAGCCAAACTTGATACGGGCGTTGCCCATACACGTCTTGGTTGGACCAGGAAGCAGAACCCGTAGGCTACCGCAGTGCCTGGTGATGGGAATTAAACAGGGCTACATGTACGCCTAGATTTCCGCGTAGAACAATATTCGATGATAGATCGTGTGATCCTCGTCATCAGTCCTACGTTTATCGTTCGTATCGGGTTCAAATTGTCCTACTGACAATATAGTTATTGCTCACGAAGTTTCTCAATTTCAGTTAAAATTGCATTGAACTATAATTGTGGGTTAATCGTTTAAATAATAGCAGTGCATATTTTAAGGGATTTTGACTACTGGGACAAAATCGGCCACGACTACTAGGGGTTCTGGGGGAGCGTCGTAAGCTCCCCTAGCGGGGTCTGGGTAGAGCCCCAGCCGACATCGCATTTTAAAGCATTTGCTGCCAAAATGGAGCCAGTTTTAGCTACTTTATTTTACCAAATTTGTTTTGTATCATTGTACATATCCCTGTGATACAGTTTTTTTTCTAACCAGTGCTTATGAACGATCTTATTGCTATATATAGTTACTGTGTAGTTATCATCGGTTGTTTGATTTGTTTCGTTTTTCTAACCTGATATGTTTAATTTGGACCAATAAAAAATGATGCTATGTTATGTTATGTTATGTTATGTTATGTTATGTTATATATATATATCCCTATTTAAGGCATGCATAGAAGTTTGAAAATTTGACACAATTAGTTCAACCATACCACCAAAATGACTGACATAACTAAGTCAGTGGCAGCCTCAGAGGCGGCAATCTTAATTTTGTTTGACAGGTGGGGTGACACTCGACACTCGAACTGATTTGGTCAAAAACAGAGATAAAAAATTTGTTTGCGCGCGAGCCTGAACAATTTTTTGAAATTTTTTAGGGTTTCGTCAAAATTCGGGGGACAACTGCATACTGTACGTGTCCCCCCCATGATTTATTCTGAAATATTTTCTTTGTTTTTGGTTATTTTGTGTAAAATTCGCCAATATTCGGAAGCGTTCCTCATACACCGGTGCACAATCTCAGAAATAAATGTTATTGTGAATAGTGTGTAGACCATGATAAGAGGCATAGGCCTACGTGCACAATTTAAGCATCAGTAAAATATACAATAATTATGCATATGTATAATTGTAAATACTATATTAATATGCATATATATGTATTTATGCGTATGCATATATATACATATGCATATGAAATATAATCTACATGTATGTCGGCTTTTACTCAGTGACGAAAGTTAATAAGTTGTATACGATCAGCTGCTGAACCAGTTGGAACTTTTCTTACTAAGTCGATACGATTCAGCCGAGCTGCATCAGGAAGCAGAGGCAAAACTAAAATTCCAACAGGACTTTGTAACAAAATAGGGGTGTTTCTTCATCAAATTACTAAAACAGTAATACGAATATGCATTATAAGTGCATAGGTCTACATATACATATACACATGACATGCATTATGCCTATATATATATATATATAAGCTACATGTATGCATTCTCTGTCTCTGTCTCTGTCTGTCTCTGTCTGTGTCTCTCTGTCTCTCTCTCTCTCTATGTATATATATATATATATATATATGTGTGTGTGTGTGTGTGTGTGTGTGTATGTGTGTGTGTGTGTGTGTGTGTGTGTGTGTGTGTGTGTGTGTGTGTGTGTGTGTGTGTGTGTGTGTGTGTATGTGTGTGTGTGTGTGTGTGTGCCGACTCATAGAATTCGGGCCCAAATTTATATTTTATTGCCAGTTTTTTAAATTGTATACTGTGGATTTTTGATCAATGTTTGAGTGAGAGAAATAGCGCCTGTCTTCTTTAGGTTTTACAGGTTAAGAGAGAGAGAAAGAGAGAGATGACTCATATTGAGCCCTGGACAGCCCTACTTGTCAAAAGGATGAGGGATTGTAATATCATATAGCTTAGACATACACAGACAGACAGGAGGGGGCTCCGTAGAGTAGTGGATAACACACTGGCGTGAAGAGCTGAAGGTACCATATGATCGAACCCGTAGACTCCCGTAAGGTTATAAATTCGGCCTTCCACTCTCTAGGTGGCAGCGGTGGCTAAATGAATTCTGCCTCTGGAAAACCCAGAGCAAGTCCCTAAAGAGGAGGATCGAACGAATGGGTGCAGATACTTCGCCGTAAAGAAAATGACGATAGAAATCTACTATTCAATGAACACCTACGGGCTATCAGCCCATGGATCATAGGAAGGAAGGAAGGAAGAAGCAACAGGAACCACGCCTCGAGATTTTCGTTGTCGGCCTATTTAATAGGCCTATAAGGTTACGATTTATAGCCAATGTTTAAGATAGTATCAACGAATGATACTTTCCAGTGGAGCAGTACAATACGCACTCCGTCACACGTACACGTACACGTACACGTACACACACACACACACACACACACACACACACACACACACACACACACACACACACACACACACACACGCGCGCGCGCGCGCGCGCGCACGCGTAGACTTTGACGAATCTAGAAAACCGCGCCCATTGCACGAGGATAAACAAAAGCATGACATGAAAACCCGGATGCAGACGAAGCGACTTAACGCAGCAGGATTAAACCAGACCACTGCTAGTCAAAGTCCAGACATTCTAAGATATCAGTGTATACACAGATCAAAACATTGGTTTACATTTTACGAGTATATGGCTGGCCTTTAGTTGACTCGTATATACATGCATGATTACATGTGTGTACTTACGTGTGTATGTACGCACGTATGTATGTATCTATGTAAATATATATCTATATATGTATGTATGCATGTAGATATGTATGTATGTTTGTATTTATGTATGTATGTTTGTATATATATATATATATATATATATATATATATATATATATATATATATATATATATATATATGTATGTATGTAAGAATGCGTACACACGTACACACATGCATACATACGTGCATATCATACACACACACATGCATGCATGCATACATAAATGCACGAATGTATGCAACTAGGCATGCATGTAGGCATATGTCGTGTGTGCATCAATGTAATGCATACCCATCGTACATT
This sequence comes from Allolobophora icterica, assembly GCA_963556255.1. Lineage (NCBI taxonomy): Eukaryota > Metazoa > Annelida > Clitellata > Crassiclitellata > Lumbricidae > Allolobophora > Allolobophora icterica. The sequence goes on from OY744611.1 coordinate 33,108,471, forward strand.
GTGTGTGTACGGATGGATGGATATATGAGCTAAAGTATGTCAGTGAACGGGTCTGACGAAGGCGGAACTGTCGGTCGAGGATAAAACTGCGACCGTTAAAAGGAAATAACAGTTGTGGTCTTAATTCGGTCACAGTATTAATTCTCCTGCCCTGTTAATTCCCTTGCAGTGCTACTAGGCCTATACTGTTGCGGGTTTAGTAGGCCCTATAGTGTTGCGGTGTTAGTACTGTTGAGGTGTTAATTCGATTTAGGACAAATTCGACAGAAGTTCGAAGATGCTATTGTTCGTTCGTTCTCAGAGATTTCAGGGATTCTCTTGGATTCCATTTGTCTTCTTATTGTCTTTGTTCTCCACCTCTGACGGTAAGTGACCTCAACCGATCGCCAGAATTTCGAACATCTGCTAACCTGAAATGAATGAGGAGATAAACAAAGGTTCGACGCCTAGTTTAAATCTAGTTCGAGCAAAATCAGTTTCCAATGTTAAATCATCTCTAATCTGATCTAATCTATCACAAATCTAATCTAATCTTTCAAAACATAACTCAGTATATCGAACTTGCCCATCTAAATCTTATAATGCAACCCTAATCGAATTCCATCTAATGTCATCTTATGCGGCAACCTCTCTCTCTCTTTGTCTATCTCTCTGTCTCTCTCTGTCTGTCTGTCTGTCTGTCTGTCTCTGTCTGCCTCTGTCTGTCTGTCTGTCTGTCTGTCTGTCTGTCTGTCTGTCTGTCTGTCTGTCTGTCTGTCTGTCTGTCTGTCTGTCTGTCTGTCTGTCTGTCTCTCTCTCTCTCTCTCTGCAACTTCTGCTCGTCTTTTGCGCTCTACTGGCCCTCTTGATCTGTTTGTCCCTCGTACTAGAACCACTCTGGCCCAACGTCGAGCTTTTGCTGTCACAGGTCCCTCTGCCTGGAATGGTCTTCCCTCTCGACTTCGAACTAAACTCATGATGGGAATCTCCTCTGCATCTACTCGCTCGCTCAAGACGTTTCTGTTTCCACGGGCTCCCGCACTGAGGGCGCCTCTGAATAGTTTAGGCTGCGAGAGGCGCCTTATAAATCACTAGATACGATACGATATTTCTGATCTAGTCTAGTCTAGTTTAGTCTAATATAGTCTAAATCCAATCCCTATTATTCCGATCTAATCAGTAATCAGTGCTTCTGAATCGTTGCATCGATTTTCTTTCGACTGTTTACGAACTATGGCACTTAAATCTTTGCTATTATTATTATTATTATTATTATTATTATTATTATTATTATTATTATTATTATTGTTATATTTAACAATGATGATTAAATAATCTGAAGCGCCATCTCAGCGTCACTCAGTGAACAATTTATCGTGAAAAGGTCGACGAGAAGCAGATGGCGTTCCCGCGTTGGACAGCTATCGACAGTCTCTGAAACAGGTAGCTTGTCTCAAGCGTGTCCTGAGTTGAATCCGTCAGCCTATGTCCCAGTTCCAACACAAAATCCAATCCTTCGGAACTCCATGCACCACTCGTCTCCACTGCAACCGCTACAAAAGCATGCGTTCGGGTGATTGTGTCGTATTTGGATCTTTTGGCGGCGGCTGCCCGGTTTGCGGCCTCACCTGCTCCGGTTGATGTTACAGCCAGATGTGACGCTGCATATGTGTTCGAAACGGTCACATCCCAAGTGAGGCACCTTCCGCATGACCACGGGATAAGCGTCACACCGTCAGGTCGCTTGCCGTCCTCTCTGGTGAGGCCCAACGGTTCCTTCTGAGAAGGGATATTTGCTCTTCCAAATGATCTCCATATGACATCGTTGAGCATGTTGTGCCGTTGATGTCTGCCAGCGTTTTTTCTGCAGACAAGACCGTGGAGTCCTCTGGCGTCAACTCTCTCGCCACATTGACACACATGTGGTTCGCACAGAGTCGTTCCAAGTCTTATTCCAACCGCGACCCGTATCACTTCATCGGACAAGCGGAGGCCCAATGCAGTGACCGGAGGAGCTAGCAACCAGTCTCCCGCGTGTGGTGCCCGAGAAGCTAAGAGACGAGCCCGGTCCAGTGCATTGTTCGCAGACTCGTGCAAAGTTGTCCACGCCTTATTAATCCAGCGGCTGTCCCATTCTCTTTGACGATGAGCTGTAGATCCGGTTGGTGGTTCCGCACTCGTGAGTGTTGTCCATGCTTTCAGTGCTGTGGTTACAAGGTCGTCTGAGGCATCAGCTAATTCTGGTGGCAGCATGTGTGCTTGGAGTTCGCCTGTGCTCGCAGCAGAAGCCAAGAAGGCAGAAAGTGCCAGCGTAGCAGCACAGCGTATCCCAAGCCCACCATCCTTCACCGGAAGGGATGCCTGAAGCCAATTCTCGTCCGACAGTTCCACGTTCAAAATTGTCGACAATCCATTTCGTAACAAAGAGTCAAATCTTGTTAGACTAGGACAGTCGACGCATAAGGCTGTGCGCATTGTGTAAAGGAGCTTTGGCACGCTCAATCCATTTCGTAACAGGATTAGAGCGTCATGCGAGTGAAGCATGGAGAGTCTCCCTACAGCTCGTTCCAGGTCATCCGCCTTCTTGTTTATCACCTTGTCGACGGTTGGTCCAGGCATCAGAGGTGAGCCCAACAGCGTTGTCTCTCCTAATGGCATGTGTGTGAAGCCGTGGAACGAGGGATCGTCAATTTTATTTTCATGATTCTGAAAGACTATTTCACATTTCGCGCGATTAAGTTGAAGCCCAATCTTAGCTGACTCCTGAGCGATCAACTGAATATCTTGGGCAACCTCGCCCAACTTGCCTCCCAGTGTCAGATCGTCTAGGAATGCCACTCTCAACTCCGACATCAGCTTCAACAGGATCGGCTGCACTGTGATGCAGAATTCCAGCGGACCCAACGGGTCACCCTGCTGAGTTCCTTCTTCTGATCGAATAATATTTGATCCATGTCGTAACAACGGTTTGCAGGAATATGCGGCATGTGCGAAACGGTAAAGTTCTGGTATGTCTCTTGCGACCGCTTCCAGCAGAGAGTCCCTGCGAAGAGTGTTAAATGCGTTGACAAAATCTAATTTTACCAGAACTCCATCTGTCGGCATCGAGGTAACCCAGCGGCGGGTTGCGTGTACTGCTGCTTCTGCGCCTCCTGGTATGCCAACCCCCAGTTGGATAGGGCCGAGCAGAGGAGACAATCTCGTAACAGCGTGGGTGTTCGCGCATTTAGCTGCTAGGCGTCGCAACGTGTATCCGACCGCGATTGGTCTGACGCCTCCGTCTTTCTTCTTCAGAGCAATCAGATTGGCCCCGTATATAATTTCGTTAACTTCGATCGGTAGGCTGCCTTCCAGCATCAGATTGACCAATTCGCTCAGCTGGTGGATGAGGTTACAATCGCCTCCAACCGAAGTTAAGTCTTTGAGGTGTTGTGGAGTGATGCCGTCTGGACCAGCTGCCGAACCTGCTGGAAACGAAGAGATGGCCTTGACGATCGATTGCTCTGAAATCCTCAACGGAGCAAACCGATCAGAAAGCTTTGGGTCACAGATTGGTCTTCTGTCCGACGGAGCTGGCGGGTGCTTCGCCTTTAGTCCAGCCAACGTCTCAGGAGTGTCGGGAGCTGGTTCGTCATCGCTGCAGATAAGGCGGATGGCAGCCTTGTAGTTACCATCTTCCAACTTGCTGGCTACTGCTGATGCAATGTATTTTGCCAAGTCACGTTCCCTCGGAGCTGTGCGACGAACCGGGGTTGGCTTATTTTCATCGTCGTCTGAATCGAATGCCGGTCCTTTCGAACGCCAGTTCGTTATTCTGGTGATAATTGTCCGCGTTAGCTTTCGTTTGACTCCCCCTCTTTTTGGCTTGGTCAAGATACATCCTCCAAAGGCTAAGAGGTCCGACCATTTCCCAGTGTCATCTGGCTTCCTTACGACGGCCTCTACAAGGTCACCCAAAAGGGCGGCGCATGATGCTCTTGCTGATCGAGGAATTCTTTTGACAAGTGAGCCTCTTACGACCGGGTGCAAAAGGTTTGATACTGAAGGCACAGGAAAGTACTGTCTGTCAGATTCTGGCTGCGTTTGGATGGGTATGTCATTTTCATTGTCTGCTGTAGAGGAGGGTGACAAATTCGCGCCGCTGGGGGCTAATATCTCTGCCGGTGGCTGGCTGGATCCGGGGCAGGGAGAAGACCTAGGCCCATGACGATGAATGGTCCCATCCGATGAATGTGTTTTAAATTTTGCCCAGCAAATGCGGCATGTCCCGTTTCCCTTAGCGGGCTTCCAATTCATGTTGTGTTTAAAGGGATAAGAATTTATTCAAATGAAACTAAAGTAAACAGTTAGGCTCAGCCTTCAAAAGATAATGTGTTGCCATGGCAATGATGACGTCGCAAGCCATTTAAACACGATTTGGCGAAATTTGAAGGTTGCGATGATCGCTGATGGTAATAACAAAGTTTTCAAACCGAAATGTCCTAAATCCTGAGCGATTCGACTTCTACAGACAAAGTATCCGAAGTCACGAGATGTTGACTTAACAATATATATAAAAATCTAACTGTGACGCCGACACAAGCCGAAGAATTCGCATATATTACGCAACGTTTGAAAACCTCGACCTATGCCGCCAACGGATGACGTAATAATAATTATTATTATTATTATTATCTTACTAATATTTTTTATTACTATTTTTGTGCTAATTAAATTGAGTGTCTTTAGTTAACTGAACCCATAAAAGGTCATGCAATCTTGGGCTGCCATCGATTTTATTATTATTATTATTATTATTATTATTATTATTATTATTATTATTATTATTATTATTATTATTATTATTATTATTATTATTATTATTATTATTATTATTATTATTATGTAGCGCCATTTCATAAGCTCTCAGAGTCGCTGGAATACATTAAACCGCTTATAATTATAATTACCGACATATTCTATTATTATTATTATTATTATTATTATTATTATTATTATTATTATTATTATTATTATTATTATTATTATTATTATTATTATTATTATTATTATTATTATCCGGTAACATTGAAATCAGGATTCTGGTTCCCCATCGTGCCTAGGCACGCGATAGCATTGAACCTCTGGATTCTGATGGATATTTTTTGTAACAGGAAGAAGGTTTCTCGAGGATCTTATTATTATTATTATTCTTATTCTTATTATTATTATTATTATTATTATTATTATTATTATTATTATTATTATTATTATTATTATTATTATTATTATTATTATTATTATTATTATTATTATTATTATTATTATTATTATTATTATTATTATTATTATTATTATTATTATTATTATTATTATTATTATTATTATCTAATCTTTCAGGTTGTCGAGCGGATCAGTTTGCCTGTCGTGATGGCGTTGAGTGCATTCGACTGAGTTATCGATGCGATGGGGGTCACGACTGTGATGATAGGAGCGATGAAATCGACTGTGGTTCGTCGTCAACCGTCTAATCAAATCTTATGAAATCTAATCAAATCTAATCTAACATATGATCTCTAATCTCATCTCATCTGTTATATTCTAGTCCACTGAATACTAATTCCCGTCATAATCGTGATTGTCGTCGTCGTCATCATCATCATCATCATCATCATCATCATTATCATCATCATCACCACCACCACCACCACCACCACCACCACCACCACCACCACCACCACCACCACCACCACCACCACCACCACCACCACCACCACCACCACCACCACCACCACCACCACCACCACCACCACCACCACCACCACCACCACCACCACCACCACCACCACCATCATCATCATCATCATCATCATCATCATCATCATCATCATCACTTTTAAGATTATCAACTTAATCTTCATGATCACAAGCGACTGAAGGATGTCAAACTACATGCCTTGACTGACAGACAGACAGACAGACAGACAGACAGACAGACAGACAGACAGACATACAGATAGATAGACAGACAGACATACAGACACACAGACAGACAGACAGAAAACAGATTCTATATTCTGTCAGTGTTCAGTTTCTCATCGATCCGTTTCAATACCTAAACCGATTAGTTTAAACCAATTGATTGAAACCGACTGACCTTTCGACCCCACTAAAACCAACCACATGGTTTTGTTGTTGTGGGTTGGAGTTGGGGGTTCAACACTCTACCCCTTCTTCTAACACCTCAGATAATTGAAAAAAATATTGGGGTCATGAAACGTAGCCTTAATATCTCATTAGATATTTTAGTCCCCTTAAATCCCCTTATTTAACCAGTCTGTACAAGGATGTGGTGTGTCAGCATTATTATGTAGGCCTAATAAACGAATATAATAATAATAACAACAACAACAACAACAACAACAATAATAATAATAATAATGACGACAACAACAACAACAACAATGTGTCGTCAGTTGTTTCGTGTGCGATATAATAACAATATTAGATTTTGACATCCGTTCGTGTACTTTGGTAATCTGTAAAATTTTCGACTCCTGCTTCTTTCTCGACAGCTGAAACGCTGAAATCAACTGAAATGCTTTGTTTTTGTCCAGAGAGTCCAGTCGTCGACGACTATCTCCTCGTTTCAGTGGCTCGTCAAAACGTCGAAGCGCGACACGTCCGGCCTCAGATCTACCAGATAGACCTGGCAACTGGCCACTCAAAGCCACTCCTGAGGACAGATCCAGGAACACCTGCGTCTCTGGCCATTGATTGGAGGAAACAGGTGCTCTACTATGTCGACAGAAGCATCGAGATGATTGGCAGCGTGTCTCTGGGTCAGGGAAATAGCTCGATCAGAGTCATATACAGGGATCCGACCTGTGAGTTATGCTGCGACTTTTAGCTTATCTCGACTCGTTAATTGTTTGCTGTGTAATTAGGTAATTAATCAATATGTGTGTTCAACAATTATTCAGTAGTTCAGTCATTGGTAAATTCAAAGCTCTACTTCTTCTTTTTCATCCTGCAGTGTTATCCTCTAAATCCTCTCTTTCTTCCTGTTTCCAGTGCTCCTCTTCCTCCTTACCCTCTTTTCCACCACCTCCTCTACCTCTTCCTTATCTTTATCCTCTTCTTCTCATCTTTTCCTCCAATTCCATTCCTCCGCCTATCATTCCTCTCTTTCCTTTTCCATCTCCTCCCCTCGCGCCTCTTCCTTTGCTGCATCTTCTCTTCCACATCCTATCCTTCCTCCTTCTATTCATCTTCCTCTTTGTCCGACTGATGATCTTGCCACTCCTTTGCAGTGGCGGCGGACATTGATGGTCTGGCGGTCGATACAACGAAGCAGAAGCTGTACTTCAGTGACGGAGTAGCCAATGATCCTAAGATCGTAGAGATCGATCTCTTAGATCAGGATCGAACTCAGAGGACCATCATCTCAGGCAGCAACCTGAAACCTAAGGCCCTCGTCATCGACGAAGCCAATGGGTATGTAGAACAAGTAGAACAGACAGAACACGGTATAACATGTAGAACAGGTACAGCAGATACATCAGGTAGAGCAGACAGAACAAGATACAATATTATCATAGCTAAAGAAGAACATGCATAACAAGATATATTATGCAGAAAACTAAAACAGATATAGCCCTTAGAACGGATAGAACAGGATATACTATTTAGAACAGGTGAAGTAGGTATAGCAGTTAGAACAGACAGAACAAGATATAATATGTCGAACAGGTAGAACAGATATAGCAGTTAGAACACATGGAACAACATATAACACATAGAACAAGTAGAACAAATATAGCAGCTGAACTGGTAGACAGTATAAAACCTTTATACCGGTAATATACCCAAAAAATGACAGGTAAAACAGTAGCACAGCAGGTAAATGTACCTGCATAATTATGTGGAGCAGTTTGAAAATATCTTAAAGACGTTGGGAAGGTATAAGCTAATTTATCATCAACTCATCCCACCCTATCCTACCCTACAGTACCATACTCCACCCTACTGTAGCCATTCCTGCCCTATTCTACGTTAACCTGCCCTAGAGTACTCTACCTATGTTCGGCCCTACCCAATCTAACCTCACCCAAACCAACAGTAACCTACCAATCTCCATCATGATCAACCTCACCAAATCGAACTTTTCTTCGCTTGCAGTGGGGGCTTAGGAAAATCGGACACCATGACACACAATTTTTTATTTATAATGGCGCAAGAAGATTCGGTTTCATTCATTCATTCATTCATTCATTCATTCATCCATCCATCCATTCATTCATTCATTCATGCATTTACATAGCGCCTCTCCTAGATAACTACGCACAGTGGCGGAGATCTTGTCTGAGAGGTGGGGGAGGGGACAAAGTCGGCCATGGTCTGGTCGATGACCTTTTTCTTAGATATTCATCTCCCAAAAAATGTCGGACTTTCATCTCCGAAAAAAGTTGTTTTTCACCTATTCGTCTAGGAAATTCATTTATTACCTTTCTTACAGATTCATTTTTTCGCGATTTTCTTCTTCTTTCAGAGAATTTTCGGGGGGAGGACACTTCTGCTAAAACATTGACTTTTTACCTCATCTGGTCAAAAAAGCAGTGAAAACCCTCACGCGGAATTACATTTCTTGTCCTTTTTTGGTATTTCTTCAAAATTGGGGGGGGGGCAAATGTATGGCGTGTCCCCCCACTCTTAAAGGTGGGGGTCACGTCCCCCTCGACCCCCTCTAGATTGCCGCCCATGACTACGCAGAGGCGCTATTTGCAGAACGCTTTCAGGTTCAGTTTCCGAGAATGTATACAATACAATCGTGATGTGCACCACTGGCTCCCTATCCCGCAGCGTATCTGCTACAGAGTGGCTTTGAGTGGCCTGCGCCCCAAGAGTAACATCTGCTTTTTACAAGCTGCTCAAGTCTAATCCCTATTGCCGTGGCTGGGCCGGGAGCGCTTCTGAGTAGGTTTCTTTAAGATGGGCTATATAAAATTTCCGAATGAATGAATGAATGATATAATTGTTTACATTGCTTGTTGTGCTGGTTGTGTCAGTGAGCTGTACTGGAGCGACTGGGGTTCGAGACCGGGCATCTTTGTCATTGGACTGGAACCGAATGCTCAGCGGCAGACTCTGGTTGATGATAACATCGTCATGCCCAACGCACTCGCCATCGACTTCAGAGGTTGGGTAGCAGTTACAAGTAACGCAGTATGCGATGCAATGTAGTGTGATACAATTATTTACTACACTACATAAATGTAATAAGCTAAGGAGAACGTTAATGCTGATGATGAAGATGAAGATGATGATGATGATGATGATGATGATGATGATAATAATAATAATAATAATAATAATAATAATAATAATAATAATAATAATAATAATAATAATAATAATAATAATAATAATAATAATAATAATGATAATAATTAGTTATAATAATAATAAAATTGACCGCATTGCCATGATAATCCAACGCTTTAACGTCATTGCCTTCCAAGGCACCTTTGTTCCGCCGGATCTTGAGTTCTAGCCGTCCCAGAATGTGTTTCGTATTCTCGGGATAATTTTTTTTAATTCTTGGGGGATTTATAGGTTCCTCGGGGCAAAATAATAATAATAATAATAATAATAATAATAATAATAATAATAATAATAATAATAATAATAATAATAATAATATACATTATCATGACAATAGATATTGAGAATTTATTGTCAGATAAACAGCTCTAAATATTGACATTTTAAAAACACGTTCACCAATGCTGTGACGCCCGAGGGATCATGTTATAAATTAATAGGGCCTAATCATAATCATTATAATAATCATGATCATAATCATAATAATGAATTAATGATGATTGTAATTTGTAGAAGAGGTCATGTACTGGGCAGACGCCCATCTCGACCGCATCGAAATGTCCAATCTGTATGGACAGCAGAGAAGGGTACTGGTCAGGGAGTCCTCTGATGTCCACTACTACGCGATGACCCTCAGTCCGCAGTTCCTCTACCTCACAGACTGGACCAGCAGGTAGAAATCGTTCATCGTTCACAGCATCTGCTCAAAAGTAACACAAAACACCAGCCACGTTTTATTTGTTTATGTATTAAGGCAATTTATATAGCGCCAGGCCAAAGCACATTCTTGTATTGTATAGTAATAATAATAATAATAATAATAATAATAATAATAATAATAATAATAATAATAATAATAATAATAATAATAATAATAATAATAATAACAATAATAATAATAATAATAATAATAATAATAATAATAATAATAATAATAATAATAATAATAATAATAATAATAATAATGATAATAACCGGTGGCCGTCGAGACCCTGAGCCCGTTCAACCCTTCGGCCTCAGATTTCATCGGGGAATTAGGCAATCGCATCACAGCCATCAGTGGCGACAGACGCGAAGCAACCTTTCTGTTCCACCGTTTGTCTTTAAGCATTCAACGTTACAACCTAATATCTTTTAAAGGTATCTTTCCTTCAAACCCTAAAGAGGAGGCCTGACCCTCCAGACATTTACCCTGCTCCTAAATAATTTTTTCCAAATCCTGAGGGATCACTAATACCTCGGGTAAAAAAAATTATTGTTTTTATTATTATTATAATTATTATTTTCATTTTTATTATTAATTATTAATTTCGTCGTCTATAGTACAGTCCTGCGGATGGATCGGACGACCAACATCACATCGCAGCAAGTGCCAATCCTATCTGGACTAAAGACCGGATTAGCCTACTACAACTCCAACTTTACAAACGGTAAGTTTACAGATGCTGACTTTAACCCGTTCATGACCACTTTTTATTCAGTGGCCAGATTTTGATGTTCTTTTGCACATTGAGTCCTTGTAATAAAAGTACACTAGGGCCAAAAATTTGAAAACATATCTGTGTTCGTTCCAGAGATATTTAGGTGTCCTTTTAAAAGGACGCTGAGCGCATATGAGTCAAAACGCTACTAAGAATCAACTGTGTTGTTATATAGCATTTCATAGTAATAGAAACAGCTGTACAATGACAAAGCAAAACTAATACATATCGCAGTGACTTAGTATCATAGTGCCAATGTCGTTTGATGTAAAAAAAATAAGTAAGCAAGCATATTCTTTATTACACAGTTGAGAATAGCATTCTGGGGAACACACGTTATGCAACAAAATCATAAAGCATACGAATTGTCAGGATCTGACGGCAGTGAATACTGGCAAAGTCCAATGTCTCAGCTTTCAACATGGTGTGATGGTGATATTTTAGTTCATTGACTGTGGAAGGCAGCAAAGCAGTCAACATGTAAAGAAGACATTTACTACACGTCTGTGAAACTTTCTTGCCACAATGTCCACACCTCCTCTGCTTTGGAATGCTTTCAACGGTGTAATCCATGTGGTCATATCTCACCTCTGGCAGCACTCGCTTCCTCTGCAGTATACAGGCTCCATGCTCCGTTCTGAGCGGGTTGAGTATTTCAGAAGATATGCATTGACAGTGAGCCGTGTACATTCCAAGAGATCAAGTTCCTCAGTTGCACTGGAATGACCATGTCTATAGAGCATCCAAGCGTTGCTAACGGATGCACTGACCAAGAAGTTGAAGACATGGCTACCACGTCTTAGTGCGAATAGAGATCCGGTAGGTTGCAATGTTTTGGTCAGCACGGTCGACGCCAACCATGAATCTGTTTATATTTATATAGCGCCCCTTCTGTAGGCACTGACCACATTTAGCTGAGGGACAGAGATAGCCTTCTTGTCCTTGTTTGACCAACGCCGTGCTTGACCTAGTGGTGCTGCAGAATGACAGTTTGATGCCAGTGTAACAATGTTCCTGTCGTGCCACTGAACTAAGGTGACCTCGACAAAGCAATGTGGGGCCGTCTCGGTGGCTAGGCTTCTATCTGGAATGGACACTCCTCGAAGCTGCGTGTCCAGCATAGGGATAATTCATGTACTTTTTATCAGCATTTGAAAACTCTGCTTTTTCGCCGGGGCTGGGCTGGGAGCGCTTCTGAGTAGATATCTTGGAGGGGCGCTATATAAATTTATTGAATAAATTAATGAATGAAAATAAGATTCAAAATTTGGGACATAAATAAGGATGAGTAACTAAAACGTAAGCCTGTCAGTGATGATTTGCATACTGAACCAAAACCGAAATTACGGTACCATATGTGCTCAGCGTCCTTTTAAAAGGACGGCAAGTTTTGGTCAAAAATTTCCAAAATGAAAAAAACTGTTTTTGGGGAAAATTAAATGGTAAAGGAATGCAGTCATATAATAGCTACTTAAAACTACAAAGAAAAATATTTTATATAATAGTTGAATAGTAAAAATATATTTCCATTTCTTTTTGATGGGCGGCATTCTGGATCCCAAAATTTCACAACTTTGAGTGTTAAAAACACAAACAAAATCTAAAACTTCTGTAAATTTTTGCAAGGATATTTGTTTAACAACATCAGTGGGACGCCAGAAAACGAAAATTATGAAATAATTTGATGTGATCTAAAAAATAAGTAAGTAAATATAACTGTCCTTTTAAAAGGACGTGGTCATTAACGGGTAATGATGGTGACTTTATAAGCCGTAGGCCTAACGTTACAAGTGATAACTTTATATAGACAATAACCTTTCAACAAGAACTGTACGGACGGTAATTGAAGAAAAGGTAGCTACATAGAGTATCTTGAACAGAACATTTATTGTGAAATTTAATTAGGAAAAATTTCAATTTTATAAAAGAATAAGATGGTTGAATAACTGGAAGAGTTAGCAGTCTAAGTTGTTTTCTATATCTCCTCTCGTTCATAAGTTCAGTGTGTTTGTTGTTGATGTTGAAACTCAGTTGGAAGATCTGGAAGAAAGCGACAGACTGTAGCTCTCGATGAAACAACGTTTTCGACATCGAACGGAAAAACAGAAGGGGAAAGAATCGTCAAGACTGTAACTCCAGATCAAACAACAGTCTGGACAACGAAAGGAAAACCCGAAGCGGAAAATCTCGTCAACGGAAATGGTAATTGGAGATTGGTCGGTCTGTGGTCTATCGATTAGGCAAATCGATCAATCGATTCTATTCTACGCACATTCCATCAAATCAATTCATATTTCATTCAAACGATA
>OY744611.1:33124102-33134102 GCA_963556255.1 Allolobophora icterica
CCTCCAGAAAAAGTTGATGACCTTGTTTTAGGAAGTCATCTCCCAAAAAAGTCACCTCCCGAAAACCGTTGATGACCTTTTCTTCGCAATTCTTCTCCCGAAAAAGTTCTTGACCTTTTGAGAATTTACTACTGGGGCAAATCTTGAACAACAACTCTTCCAACATTTTGTCCCACTACTCATACTTTAACCATACATTGCCTGGGACAAATCAGCCTAACTACTGGGACAAATCCTGACACTACTGGGACATTTGTCGTCTCCTGAAAAAGTCATCTCCCGAAAACACTTGATGACTTTTCTTTAGGAATAATTCACCTCCAGAAAAAGTTGATGACCTTTTTTTAGGAAGTCATCTCCCGAAAAGTCACCTCCCGAAAACAGTTGATGACCTTTTCTCAGGAATTCATCTCCCGAAAAAGTTCTTGACCTTTTGGGAATTTACTACTGGGGCAAACTCTTCCAACATTTTGTCCCACTACTCATACTTTAACCATACATTGACTGGGACAAATCAGCCTAACTACTGGACAAATCCTAACACTACTGGGACATTTGTCCCACTAGTTATACAGTTAAAATATGCCCTGGACGAAACGATGATACCATGGGAAAATGATGATGATAATAGTGTTGCTCCTGATGATGTCATTGTTCACAATGATGATGATGATAATGTTGCTTTTGCCGTTGTCAACTATGATGATGTTGCTATTCTTGCTGAAGTTAATGCTGCAGCGGATGTTGTTGTTGATGATAATGCTATTATTGTTGTTGTTGTTGATGATGACTATGATGGTGGTAATAATACCGATGACTACGATGACATTGATGATACTAGCTACTATGATGTTGATTATGTTAATGATGATGACTACAATGATGACGATAGCCATGATGATGATGATGATGTTGATGACGATGATTATGATGATGATCATGATTATGATGATGACTATGACGATAACGATGTCCATGATGATGATGATGTCGATAGCGATGACGATGAATATGATTATGATGATGAATATGATACGATTGAACGTCGATTATGAGGATAATGATGATTACGACTATGACAATGCTCAGGATGACGATGATGGTGATTAGGATGATGACCCTGGTGATGATGATGATGACGACGATTATGATTATGATAATGATTATGATGCTGACCCTGATGATGATTATGATGATGATTATGATGATGATAATGATTTTAACGATGACAACGTGGACATTTTCCCTCTTAGGCGTATTGCTGAGGCCGGCATTGCCATCAGTTACTCTCCGGCAAGCCCCTACGACGAGGGACGCTATGGCAGAGGACGGCTCTTGATCGAGGACAACAGCTACGAACAACTTCCGGAAGTTGGGATGTCTGCCTCTGCTCCGACCAAACGCCCGGAATCAACCGCATGTGGAACGGATGATGACTGGTACTCGAAACTGGCCGACAATCCAGATAACTCGGAACAAAAAAACGGATATTACGTGTTGAAGAAACCCACAGAGTACGATTACTATGACGACACCAAGTAGATTTGACCGGATGTGACTTAGATATGACCATATATGCAGTCCACCTTCACATACTTATCGCGGCCTCTCCGCCCGCCCGCCCGCCCGCCCGCCCGTCTCTCTCTCTCTCTTCATTTTTTCTAATTTTCTTAGTTTCCACTTTTTCCGTGACAGTTCTTCGACTTCAAAAATTCGTAGGGCATCCGTCACCCAAATCAGTTGGGGGCAACTATTTGGTGTAGCGTCCCCATTAGTGAAGTGCAGCATAGGCAGATTTCTTCCCTGGATACGCCCCTGTCGTATCTTTCGGTTGAATCGCCGATGTTACCTGAGTATCAATGCGTGTTCTCACTTTTGATTCATGCAAGTCCCTTACGCGTAAATTTTGAATTCCGCTTATATTTTAAATAATATATTTGAGTTCAACGGTCTTCCCCCAACGGATATCGATTATGTTACTGTTTTTCAGTTGAAGCGACCATTCTGATGTCCTGCGTGTTATTACAACGGCGCTATAGAAGTCACACATTGTTTTATAGGTCTACATCACACATGCACTGAGGTCACGCCATAGGTCACAATCAACTAAACAAATGTTCCGCATTAATCGTCAGAATTAGGCCCCTATTAGCATGGGCGGCGATCCCTGGGGGGGGGGGTCGAGGGGGACAAGACCTCCACCTTTAAGAGTGGGGGGACACGCCATACATCGGACCCCCCCCCCCAAATTTTGAGGAAACCCCAGAAAAAGGTCAAAATTTTTTGACCTTTTCTTCACAAGATCATTTCAATTTTTTTACATCTTTTTTCACAAGACCAGTTCAAAACTCTTTTTTCACCAGATCAGTTCCAAAATGTCCCCCCCCACCTGTCAAACAAGATCGCCGCCACTGCCTATTAGCATTCGTATTAGATCGTACATTCAAGGGCGTGCGGAGGGGGAAGGGGCATTCGTCTCCTAGATTTTGAAAATTGTCTCGTGTGTTCATGGATAGCTTCTATGCAAAAACGTCATTTTGCCCCACCCCCAGAAAAATTTGCCCCCCTAGAAAAATTTGTCCCCCTAGAAAAAAGCCTGCGAACGCCCATGCATACATTTTATATAATGAGATTTTCCGCAACAAAGGCCTACGTGTATTTCCAATTTGATCTTACAACGGTTCGTTACGGTGAACTGTACGGTTGGATTGCTTAGTGATGTTTCAGCTTCATTAACTCACCGATCGAACTTTCCGTTTTGAAGAAACCGAGAAGTAGGCTACAGAGTAACAATATTCATTAACACTCGAATGTTTGTTTATCAGCCAACACAGCTTTACGTACTGTAGTCGTGAAACGGTTTATCAGGATTTTATGACAAATTTTCATTGCATTCGATTTCATGCAGTTTGTGTTTCCCTGCGAGATAAATGACCTGCTTTCGATTAACCCAAACAGAGGCAGGTAAACAAACCATAGGCCTATATATTATTTACGCCTATAAGTAGGCCTCCTGAAGAGCCGCTATATAGGGCCTAAACATTCAGAATGAATGAATGATTATTCTACACCACTTATGGTAAAATCTACACCACTTATGGTAAAATTACGCATCTGACTAATCGTAATCGTAATCTCGAGACTTCTACAGCGCCCAAGAAAGCTAAGTCGCGGGAACCAGCTTATTCACAGGCGCTTAGTCAAATCAAATCGATAGGCAGAGGTGGTCGAATCGGTTCCAGGTCAAGATCCACCCTACCAGGAACGCATTTCAGGGGGACAAAAGATATACTCCCTTATTTGGGGCGCCTTAATTGGGGCGCATTCAGATAGGGCTTTATGGTATACGCGCCAAAAACTCTGGGTGGATTCATAGAGGCATTATGGATGTACGGCTTATATAAGCGTCGAGTATATGTAATAGTAATTGTAAACTCTTATCTCTATAGCGCCTCTTCAAGAACACCCTATATATACACACACACACATATACATACATATATATACATATATATACATATATACATGCGTTACGTGGAATATTCCCCACCCCTAGCCCATGTCCAGACGTCCGTACGAACTGCAGACCGCGACGGACCGCCTTTGGGCTACCAGCTAAGGACAGCAGAAATGTTACATCGAAATTTGTACAAGCGTGCATAATTATAGACCTCCACTTCCTGCAACTTGTCTATATATCAGCAAACTGAAACTGAAACTCAAATTCTATTCGGCAATGGCCTAACTGTTTTGAGAGTGCACCACCTGGTTGCGCTTTGCCAACTGGCTTGTTGAATAAAGGACACACGCACACGCGCGCGTGCACACACATACACACAAATATAATTATATATATACACAATGACAAATATACAAGAACACGATCGAACACTGTTTAATCTAGTCCCCCTCTTCTGAGGTGGGAAACAAGGTTTGTCGGGGGGGGACCAACAAGGGCGACCTTTTTTCGAAAATTTCATCCCCGTGTTCCAACGTCCAAACATCCACACGTTTCTTGGGATTTTTTTAGCAATTCATCCCACTTATCCCACTTTCCTTACTTTTTTTTCGGAAACTGAAAACTTTGAAGACCTTTTTTTAGGAATTTATCTCTCAAAAACTTTCATGTATCTTATTCTGTTATTTTATTATATTACTCGTTTACTCGTCTCTGGGGAGCGCAACGTGTATCCTGGGGGGGGGGGATTTCAAAGGTGTCTACATTAAAATATTGCTGGCCTCTGGGAGGCGGAACATAAATCCGGGGGAGGGGGTGGGGGGAATTTCCCCCCCAAAAAGGTGTCTAGATTAAACACTGACCATCGAAGAGAATGACCTTCAACCACTTGCGAAATAGAGGCATAGAAAGTAGAAGCTCATGTTTTAGATTTCTTGGCAGCTTGTTCCACAATGACGTGTCCACCAAGGAGTGGATTCAGAATGGGCATGGATGTTTATGAATGTTTGTCCCTAGTCTTCTCCGAACGACTTTTCTCCGCTGGTTCTGTCAAAACGCTATATAGATTCCGCTATCACTTCCCTCTTCCCAATTCAAACCCTTGCTCAAGAACTATCGGAACTGTTGCGAGAAAGTACACTCAGATATATCTGAGTGGCAAAATATTCTAGACTTTCACCTCAGCGTCCGGAATCGAACTGCACGGTTATCTTGACAATTCGTCAAATCCGTGTCAAGACAAGGAAAACTTGAAACTTCCTTTACACGGCGCTATATAACGTCTTTGTCTGTTCATGCTGTCATGCTGTCTTTGGTCTTTGTGTCTGCACTCACTTCATCATAGTCGTCGTCGTCGTCGTCGCGAACCTCGCCTTCAACATCATCAGTTGCTTAAGTAGACCCTATCATCATTATTACAAATATAGACTATCGTCACCATCATCATTATCGTCGTCGTCGTCATCTTCATCATCGCCATCACCACCACCACCACCACCACCACCACCACCACCACCACCACCACCACCACCACCACCACCACCACCACCACCACCACCACCACCACCACCACCACCACCACCACCACCACCACCACCACCACCACCACCACCACCACCACCACCACCACCACCACCACCACCACCACCACCACCACCACCACCACCACCACCACCACCACCACCACCATCACCATCACCATCACCATCACCACCACAAATACCCAGTGATGGGCACTAAACTATTTTTTTTAGTTAAACTAAAACTATTTTCCAACTAAAAAAAAATAGTTTAACTAAAGTTGGCAACTGATTTTGGAAATTAGTTAACTAAACTAAAAAAAGTAGTTAAACCTTTCCCAACTTTTTTCCAACTTTTTACGACAAACATTTTCACGTTAAGTGAACTGTAATAATGCAAAGCGTCAATGACAATTTCACCTTCAAACTATGCAATGTGTACTGTTCTGGCATACAGTTACATGTGTACTGTAAGTAGTGTATGAATTTGAAGACACAGGCTGTTAATGCTAAAACCATGCAGTGTTAAAATGTTTTTTTGCTGACAGTGTTCAATATTCACTGTGGAAAAATAGTTGCATATTGCTGATTTTTGTTAGTTAAACTTTTTAGTTAGCAACTAAATTTTTTTAGTTAAACTATGGTTTTAACTAAACTATTTTATTTTAGTTAAACTTCTTCCTTAACTAATTTTTTTTAGTTAAACTAAAAGTTAGCAACTTTTTAGTTAACTATTGCCCATCACTGCAAATACCACCGCAACACCACCACCATCACTGCCGCCGCCACCACCACAGCCACGGCAGTAAACAAAATATATGTTTTAACCGTAGAGTTGTTTATTTTTTAATTGATATGTGACGTCCATAATTTATGAACACATAATCCCGATGAAAGCTCTCTTCAAAGATCTCTTTAATTAGGTGGTATTACATGCATCATGGTTTACTATCAGCTTTTTGAAAGACCTCTTAAAGAGTCTATATAAGTGCTCAGATATAAACACGTATATACATACACACGTACACTCATATGTACATTGATATATATATATATAATTATATATGTATATATATTATATATACATTATATATACATATATATCTACGTCAGGTTTACGATAAATAGTTCGTGGCCAAAGAATCACACAGTAGTGTCTGCATTAGTCAGACAGCGATTAAATATGAGGTGAAGTGAAACTGTCCCAAGTGTATTCGTTTCACTCTCTCTCCGTCTCTCTTAACACCGTTTCATAGCCAATTCAACCAATTGGCAAAGGACGTCATCTACAGACGGCCACAAATCAGCCAAACGTAGCAACTACAGGTTGATCTCAACGCTCATTGACTCAACACATAAAGCTACGGTAAGTCTCTATGCGTACGTATTCATTCATTCATTCATTCATTTATTCATTCATTCATTCATTCATTCATTCATTCATTCATTCATTCAGTGTACTGATATAACACACCCAAGTTACCTACTCAGAGGCGCTCCCAGACCAACTCCGGCGCTAAAGAAGTTTGCAAATGCCTGTGAAAGGTATATGCAGAGTCCCTAGTTAAAAGAACACAGTTATAGATCTGACGGAAGGCTGTTTTCGTATACTGTAGCCTATGTATGCATGCCCAGATATTATTGTAAGTTTGGCCGAGTCTCGGGGTACATGCGGGATGTTATCCACTGGCTCTCCTATACCCGCAGCGCATTGCCTACAGGTTCTGGGCTCTGGTTCGGGATGTATGGAGGGCCTGGCACCTTCAAAATTGTTTACCTTACTTTATTTCCCTCATTACCTCACTTTATTTCCCTCATTGCCTTACTTTATTTTAGACACTGTTCACTTGACCAAGATCAGTTTATCGTGGAAAATTTCCCGAAGATTTAAGCTCAGTTGAAGTAGGGGTAAATGTGAAGCACTGATGACTTACAAAGTTACAATGTTTATCAAAAATTCATTATTAAAAAGGTAAACTCGGATTTAAATCGTCGAAATGGTTCCTCTGCTTGACGAAATCAAATATTTTGATCGACAGTTGTTTGAGGACAAAGTATCATAGATTTGATGGAACGACCAAGAAATATTTTTAGATTTGAACAATTCATGATTTCAAAGGTCACCGCAAAAATAATCACCAATTGAAATCTTGTTTTCTAGAGATTTCAAACAGTTTCCTGTCGGCAAAGATCTACATTTACAAGATACAACAGGAAAGAGTTCAACAATAGACAATAAGACGCTTACGTCATCGACTTTGGCCAAAAACGTTTACCGATAACACCCGACAATAACCGACAACACCCGACGTTGCTACAGAGAGTGGTCGAGTCCTACACCCAGACACAAAGTGTGGCCAGCAACGTCATTGGACACAGTACTTGGCTCAGATCACGCAGTCGCCACATATACTACACGTACACTCACTATTGTAGCAAGATATGCACAGGGAAAGTAAAGCTTACGTATCTCACAGTAGAACGTAGTGAAGGTGTTCTTGACCCGGTATTGCAAACGAATCCCTGGGTTCAGTAATCAGGGAAGTTAATCGCACGACTTGCCGTTTACTTCCGAGCTAACACTGGTATCAATTTTTTACTACGTTGGAGCCACAACAGGTTTGTGCAAACAACTTGCCAAGGACCATTACACGGAGAAGGCTCAAACTCGCAGTCGTTAGATTATAGGCTTTGCTCGCTACTGAATAGACCATCGTCTCCACTGTCTGGTCACTTTGCATTAAAGCCACAGTGTATCTTGTGGCCAGCCTGTTTGGTTCTAACCACATCAGTGTCTTCTGTTAAACAGACATGAGTGCGAGGAGCATAATAACGACATCTATGGCTACCAATTCGACTGAAGGCACTAAGAAGCCATCTCAATGCCTGATAGGTAAGTATGCAGATATAATTAGGTCGTAAAGGTAGACCACATAAGTAACAAGTAACATGGATGTAATTGGTCACATGGGGTAAAGCGCAAATGGGAAGTGAGTAAATAAGTTGAGTTGACATCTGTGACCTTAGTAATCGTTTCATTTTCTCATTATTTCCTTTCTGCTCATGTTATCAGGTTTCATTCTTCTATTTTGCGCTTATCGGTTTTAGTTTCCCAGCTTGTTATTTTTGGTAAAAAATCCTGAGAAGTGTGGAAAGTATGACCCCATTCCCCACTTTAACCCCATTTCTCCACTTTAACCCCATGTTCCCACTTTAACCCCATTTCTCCCCTTTAACCCATTTCCCCGCTTTAAACCCATTTCCCCACTTTAACCCATTTCCCCACATTAACTCCATTTTTCCACTTTAGCCCCATTTTCCCACTTTAACCTCATTTTCCCACTTTAGCCCCATTTTCCACTTTAAACCCATTTCCCCACTTTGCAATTATGTGTTTTGCCATATCTTTCATCATTTTACTCTTTTAATTTAAAACATTTTCTTTCTTTTGTTTAGTTATGTATTAATTCTTAAGCGTTTCTTTTACAATATTTTAGATGAATCAACAGCACGCAGCCTTCTCTACGCTACTTCGGCGGCAGTTCTCGTTTTAATTATCGTTTTAATTGCCAGAGAATGCACACACAGAAGGAAGTTAGTTTCATTTCATTTCCATATGATATTTTACCTTTTCGCACGTAGTCACACCTTTATACGTTACCTTAAATTACCTTACCTCAGCTCAGTTCAGCTAAAAAGTACTTGAGTGAATTCCACTTCCTATCAGTAACATTGTAGTTTCTCTCAAGAGTTTACAGTTAAGGCGTTAAAGGTGCATTTGGTGTCCTTCCTCTCTCATTTTCAGTCATTTAAGTAATTTAATTAGGCCTAATATTAAATAATATAATCATTGTCCTTATTTTTAATGTTTTAACATGTAGTTTAAAACACCTAATAATAATAATGCTGCTGCTGATAATGATGAAAATTAGCAATATTATTAGCTTAACATATAGTAGGCTAAATCGCGTAAATATTATTTGCGGTATTCGCTGTAGACACGCCATCTGTGGATAAATAGTAACTATATCGAACGTGTCTTTCACTTTTACTTTGCGGTTTGTATAGGACGGATATAGCCGGTAACTTTTTTAGGGCCATATTCAAACGCTTGTCTAAGGACCTGATGGAAGGCAGCTGGAAAGGGTGGCATGCCGGATAATAAATAAATAAATAATTGTGGGAATTACATCTGACTGATTGACCGACCCGTACACCCATTCATGCCCACCCATCCACCCACTCATTAACCTACGTCCACTTATTCGCATACTCATTCAATCGTAACCCGCCCATTCCATTCCCATCCACCCACCGTCCATCCATCCCCACACAGCCATCCATCCATCATAATTCCACCCACTCATACACATAGCGTTCATATCCATCAACCAATACAACCACCTCTCCCACCAATCCATCGACTCATTCACCCTAACCTTATTCCCATCCATCATTTGCCCACTCACTCACAGACTAACAGCGTAGCTAGGATGAGATTAGTTTTAAACGAGCACCCGTATACAATCCACGTCTTCTAACCCGTTAGTTTCATGACGCATCGTTAATTTCGAGTTTCGCTTTCGATGATATTATATTCATTGGTGACAAGTTAAGGATGAGAACTGAGCGAGAATATTGTATTGTATTCGATAATTTCAAAACCGCTTGGGGAAGGGGGAAGAAACATTACCGAAGAGAATGGGGAACGGACAGAGGAAGGAAGGCCGTTTCAAAGGGAGGGACCTATGCAGGCAACGGATCTAGATTGAGACATTGAAGCCCTGACACGGGGAACCAGAAGGCCAAATTGGTCAAGAGAACGGAGAGGACGAAGCGAGGCAGCAAAATGAGTCCGATGAATATAGTCACATAAATACTTCGGGGCAAGACCAAATTGAGCTTTAAGCACAAGAATGCGAACTTCGAGTTGAATACGGGCTGAGAGAGGGAGCCAGTGTAGTTGTTCAACAATGAAAGTGGAGATATGGAAGTACCCGTAAAACGGGGTGACTTTGGCCTG
>OY744611.1:33139102-33209102 GCA_963556255.1 Allolobophora icterica
TTCCACTCCGTTACCGAAAGAAAAATAGGGAATCTAATCAACGTAAAGTTGGCTGTATTTTTTTTTGCCACATAACAAAATAAAAATCACTTGAGCCAATCATTACCAGTGATCAAATGAACAAAAAAACATTAAAATATTTATGATGTTGTCTTAAAAATCTGCTCATAACATCAAAATTACATAAAAAATTACCATAAAAAGTTCCGCTCCGTTACCATTTGTCGAGAATTGAGCACAGAATGTGAAAAGTGAACTTTTCAAAAAACAGTTTGCCGAAGCAAAAATTTATTTAAAATGTCATATATTGTTATATAAGTTGTATTAGAAATGATAATTTAAGTAGACGACTTATCCTGACAGTGGAATAAATTTTAGTACCTCAAGGGTCACAATTATGGTAACTGAGTGGACAGGTAACGGAGTGGACAAATTGTGTATCAGCACGGTAAATATCATATTATCTCTCATGCGTCCACATTAATCGTCGGTACACTCATTATATAGCTTATAAATATTATATTAAAAATATTATTTAAATTAAATTTATTCATAATCATTGCAAAAATGCAGTAACGGAGTGGATGTATTATGAAAAAACACATGAGGTACGTAATAAATGAAAATTTGTAAGAAATTTGTCTTAGCATTCAGATCCTGTATTAAGACATACTTACTTACATAGATCTTCACAGAAGAGATGTGTTAAGTTGCGGGACCAAAGAACTTGAAGGGTTGTAAGATACGAGATAATTTTCACATGTTAACGGAGCGGACATAATTTTCCGGGGACAAGTTAAAATATATTTTGAAAAATTATACTGAAGTTGTAAGTTTCTAAGTTGTATTTAGAAATATGCAATTATGTTTATTATAAAAGAAACAGTCACATTTTTTGGTTTAATGCAAATCATTTTGAAATTGTAGACGAAAGCAATATGTACTATAGCCTAGGGACGGTAACGGAGTGGAACATTTTAAATTCAAAATAAATTGTAATAAATTATTTTATTGCTCTGAATTACTTTCAAAGGTTTTAAATTGTTGACTGATCAATAACGTTTTAATCTAATCACTTAGCATGATCAGACTAGGCATTGTTTTCTTAGAAATGACCGGGGACAGCTGAATTGTCAATTTATGCATTTACCGGAAAATGACTCACTTACAACTCCCTACAATATTCCCAGCCCAAGTATCTCCGTGATCTCGTCGCCATCCACGCAACCCGTTCCACCCGATATATATATATATATATATATATATATATATATATATATATATATGACAAAATTATAGGAAAATGTGATAACAGAAGAGTGGCGTTTACCAGTGGGGATTGAGAGACGGATCTTCTGCGTTTGCCAGAAATGGGGACGGGGTTAACCATGCATGATGGCCAGAAGTGGGGGTTTACCATGCATGATGGCCAGAAGTGGGGGTTTACCATGCATGATGGCCAGAAGTGGGGGTTTACCATGCATGATGGCCAGAAGTGGGGGTTAACCATGCATGATGGCCAGAAGTGGGGGTTTACCATGCATGATGGCCAGAAGTGGGGGTTTACCATGCATGATGGCCAGAAGTGGGGGTTTACCATGCATGATGGCCAGAAGTGGGGGTTAACCATGCATGATGGCCAGAAGTGGGGGTTTACCATGCATGATGGCCAGAAGTGGGGGTTTACCATGCATGATGGCCAGAAGTGGGGGTTTACCATGCATGATGGCCAGAAGTGGGGGTTAACCATGCATGATGGCCAGAAGTGGGGGTTTACCATGCATGATGGCCAGAAGTGGGGGTTTACCATGCATGATGGCCAGAAGTGGGGGTTTACCATGCATGATGGCCAGAAGTGGGGGTTTACCATGCATGATGGCCAGAAGTGGGGGTTTACCATGCATGATGGCCAGAAGTGGGGGTTTACCATGCATGATGGCCAGAAGTGGGGGTTTACCATGCATGATGCTGATGTTAATAATAAATTATTTTACAGTTCTGAGTGACTTCTGAGCCTCTTATAGGCATATATAAGTCGGCCAGAGTAGAGGTCTGTTTTCCCATTCCAGGTGGGGTTTTGGACGCCACTGGAAGAGAAGAGCTGCCCTGGGAAACAGATCAGTATGAAGCATTATTGACTTTATATTTCTTAGCCTCGGCATATGATGGCGGCAGGTCTGTTCTATATTTCAACTCAAACGGTCTTAAAAATCCGGAGAAAGTAAACAGATAGCGGTCATCAAAAGTTGTGAAAACATAAATATTTTCAGAGAGGTTGAGTACGAACTCGCATCTTGTAAGTAAAGTACCCTATATATACTAAAGCTTAAAATATCTCCCTTGGGTCGGACATGAACGAATCCCAAGATACTAGACACGTGACCAGTGTAATGAAGGACTTCTCCTCTATTTCCCAGATGACGCCTTCTATGCAAAATCATACTGTTATTGAAAGAACAAATGTGCTTGAAGAGCATGATCTGCAGTCGTTACGCAAAGTGCGTTCCTCATGCTTCAGCCCGCATTCATGCTCAATTTGTAATTATTGGTTATTGTGCCGAACTCGTTACTTGGAAGATATAATGTTTTCCCTTCCTCAACGAGGCAGAAGCGTCGTATGTAAATAAAAAAATGCCGCTACATCATTTAAAAATATCATCGAGTGCCCCTCGGTATTTTTCAAAGCATATAATTATTTTTTCGCATATAGGTTTTAATTGACGAAGCGTAGTAAAAATGAAACAAAGACAGTATTTCAAAATGCTTTTAGAAAGCTGTCAAAATAAAATCCTTCGTAAAGAGAATGTGGATTTCTTAAAGTGATTGTGTATTTCGAAGTTTGAAATTGTGGAGGGCGCTCTGAATTCGGCGTGCCCAAATAATCTGTAGGCCTACGCAAGCCACTTTGGTCACGCGTGCCATGGGTTCGCCACTCCTGTATCTATGAAACATAATGCAAAGCTAATCACTGAAACGAATGAAACGTCCAGTAGTGCAGAGATATTGAAGACGTATAAGGGTCATTATCCGAACTGTTACAAATTTCGTGTCCGAAAAACAAAACAAAAATTCCAAAAAATTGGTTCCAAGTGTTTTCTTTAGTCATGTAGGCCTACATAGTTAAATTTAACTAATTTGAAGGAAATCCACTATATTTTTAATCATAAGTTAATTTTTTTTCTGAATTTATAAAGTCAAAACTCCGCTTTCTTCATTACAGTCCACCCTTTTGTGTAATCATATTTAATCACAGGGACCTGAAATATTTCTCTGGTGCTTACAAAATGGCAATTTCTTAAAAGTAGATGATACCAGCATTAAGCAGGGGCGTCTATCCCCCTAAGTCATTGGAGCAATGTCCCTTTTCCCCCTCTTCTTCCCCCTTCCCGTTCCTTCCCCCCTAAAATGGTGGCACACACACTGATAGATCTCCCCCCTATTTCTTGGATGGAGCATTTGCTCCAAAGTTTCTATGGTGTAGACGCTCCTGGCATTAAGTAGGAATATAACAGGCCTTTCCTTCACATAATATATTAGTCTGGTGTCAAGAAATTAAGACATTTTTCGAAATTATTTAACAAAAGAAATATTATTTTCAGCCAAAGGAAAAATCTGTGCAGCATTAGCTATAACTGTATGTTGTATGCATTAGATACAAGTTCAACAACATTTTAAGAGTTGCTAGTAAATTCTAATTACTTGCAATTTATTTTTATATGAAATAATTCACAAAAATACATGCAATTCACTCTTATCAATGCGTCATTACCATCCGTGACTGCGACTGTCATGAGAAAATTGCAAAAATCTGATGTATACGGATGGTAATGATGAAAAACAACCGCGGATGGTAATGACATAATGATGAAATTTAAAACAGCCGTCAAACATTTTCACGTGAATTACTCCATCAGATAAGTAATTTCAATCAGTTCAACAAAAGCGACAAGTAAAATAAGTTATCAATGTTGTAGTCTACCTAAACCAGGAAATACAACACTAGATGGTAATGAAACAGAAATTTACTTTTTTTGTAATTTGGAACACACAAACTTAAATTAAAAATAAAATATTATGAATTTCAACACAAATCTGTGTGATTCCATTAATAGTTGACAATATCTTGTTCCTGATGTTTTTATTTTAGTAAGTAAGCACGTTCTCTAAAAATTATAGGCTTCCGAAAAATTGAGATGAAAATGTTTGACGGCTGTTTTAAATTTCATCATTATGTCATTACCATCCGCTATGATGCTTATTTCTATGGACAAGTATAAATAGGTGCATAAAAAATAAATATTACGAAAAGGAGTCTAAATGTTTTATTATTGCATATGCTAGCTACTAATTAATCAAAATTATATACCTTTGTTACAGGTTGTAATGGAATAAATTTGCGTAAAAGCTGAATTTAATGCATTGTACACCGTCTCAGACAGAGGATGGTAATGATTTTTTTATACAATTAGTAATTTTCTTCTAAATTTCCAAAATCTAGCAGCTACAACAGTTATGGGAAATGGTAATCTGCTCATTCTTTGAAGGATAGGCAAAAAATTTGAAGAAATTATCGATAAAACTCAAAAAACCAGCATGGGACATCAATTTTGCACTTTTCGGATAATGACCCATAATGTAATGTACTCTGATGAAATGCGTGGTACCGCGATCTAGTGCAATGACAAAATAGTTTATCGAAGAGCTGCAGCAGCTCTGAGAAAGATCACATCGCACTATGTCAACATTACTATACATTTTGTTATATGATGTTATATGTCTTTACATTACCCCACCTTGCCTTTAGCGTGCTTTACCTTACCTTGCCTTTCTTTTCTTACTAACCATAACTAGCATCGTCTCACCTAACCTGACCTAATAACCTTAATTTGCCTTACTGTACCTATCTTTCTTAGCTTTTCCCCTCACTCTAATCATCATCATCATCATCATCATCATCATCATCATCATCATCATCATCATCATCATCATCATCATCATCATCATCATCATCATCATCATCATCATCATCATCATCATCATCATCATCATCATCATCATCATCATCATCATCATCATCATCATCATCATCATCATCATCATCATCATCATCATCATCATCATCATCATCATCATCATCATCATCATCATCATCATCATCATCATCATCATCATCATCATCATCATCATCATCATCATCATCATCATCATCATCATCATCATCATCATCATCATCATCATCATCATCATCATCATCATCATCATCATCATCATCATCATCATCATCATCATCATCATCATCATCATCATCATCATCATCATCATCATCATCATCATCATCATCATCATCATCATCATCATCATCATCATCATCATCATCATCATCATCATCATCATCATCATCATCATCATCATCATCATCATCATCATCATCATCATCATCATCATCATCATCATCATCATCATCATCATCATCATCATCATCATCATCATCATCATCATCATCATCATCATCATCATCATCATCATCATCATCATCATCATCATCATCATCATCATCATCATCATCATCATCATCATCATCATCATCATCATCATCATCATCATCATCATCATCATCATCATCATCATCATCATCATCATCATCATCATCATCATCATCATCATCATCATCATCATCATCATCATCATCATCATCACTTTCAAGATTGTCAACTTAATCTTCATGATCACAAGCGACTGAATGATGACAGACAGACACACAGACAGACACACACAGGCAGACAGGCAGGCAGACAGACAGACAGAAAACATATACAAACTAGCATCGTCTCACCTAACCTGACCTAATAACCTTAATTTGCCTCGTCGTCGTCATCGTCGTCATCGTCATCGTCATCGTCGTCGTCGTCATCGTCATCGCATCGTCATCATCATCATCATCATCATCATCATCATCATCATCATCATCATCGTCGTCGTCGTCGTCGCCGTCGTCATCGTCGTCGTCATAGTCATCATCATTGTCATCATCATCACCATTACCATCATCAAAAATCCTCCTGAGATCCTCACTAAGTACACATTATACTTAATACGATACTGGCCTCTCGATTCTTCGAGTATAGACGACGAACGACAGATTCTAAATCTGTACTGTTTCGACTCGACGTATGCCTAGTTTCTGCAATGCTCGCCTCGCTTTTACTTTCGTTCTCTCTCTCTCTCTCTCTCTCTCTGCAGCGGATTCCTCTCTTATTCGTTCCTTCATTTGACGTCATGATTACTGCTTCATTCTTTTCCGTTTCTCGACTTCTTTTCGTTGCGCTTCGAATCTCCGTCTTTCGTGGGTTTCGCTCCGACTTGTTTCTTCGTCCGTGACTTGTTTCTTCATCCGTGACTTGTTTCTTCGTCCGTGACTTGTTTCTTCGTCCGTGACTTGTTTCTTCGTCCGTGACTTGTTTCTTTGTCCGTGACTTGTTTCTTCGTCCGTGACTTGTTTCTTTGTCCGTGACTTGTTTCTTCGTCCGTGACTTGTTTCTTCGTCCGTGACTTGTTTCTTCGTCCGTTTCTTGTTCTGCGCGACTCTTTTCTTCGTCCGTCCAGTATTTGCACGACTCTCTCGTTTGGGCGATTTTCGGGGCTTTTGAAGGGGAAATCTACTTGAATATGTACCATACCTCATTCAATATGCACGGCGTCGCATTCTGGCATTAATTGTTCACAGCAGCGCATTAGAGATGTACCATCTCACATTCCGACATTATTTAGTCCCAATGAGCTCATCTAATATGTACGAAGGGACATTCTATCATTTCTTATGTTCATAGGCAGGCTGATCTTAGCTATTTGCTTCTCAATCGCAGTGGTTAAATTCAGCCGGATCCCGCCGGATCTGAGATCCGGCACCTCTGATTTGAGATCCGCCACCTGCATTGTGAGACCCACCACCCAAATTATGAGATCCGCCACCTAAGAAGGGAGACCTATCACCCAGTGTTTAATCTAGTCCCCCTCTTCTGGAAGGGGAAACAAGGTTTCTGGGGGAGGAACCAATTTTTTCATTTCATCCATCAAGAGTTTCTAAGACTTTCAACTTTCATCCAAACTTTTTCAACTTTCATCTTCTAAAAAAGTTGATGACGTTTTTTTAGTCATTCGTCCAACTGTTACACTTTTTCTATAGGAATTACCCTCTCAAAACCGTTGATGACCTTTTTTAAGGAATTCGTAACCTCTCGGGGGTAAACCATATATCCTAGGGGGAATCCCTCCCCGAAAAACTCTGCATCATAATATTGCTGGCCTCTGGGGGGAAACACAAATCCTGGGGGGAAATTCCCCCCCAAGACGTCTAGATTAAACACTGCCTATCACCTCAACAGGAAGACCCATCACCTCAATAGGGAGATCCACCACCGAAGATCAGATAAGCATTCGTCAGGCTCACAGTGCGGTTGAATATTCACTAGGATCATAGAAAACTACTTGGGCCTATGTGTTTGCTTAAATCGCCAGCTGTTTAATATTCGCTGCCGAAGGGTAGTAACCCAAGGCTGTGGCAGCAGAAGTAGATTTGGGCCTACATCCAAGCGATAACACAGTAGTTTGATTCATCAACAACTCGTTTGCGGAATTTCGGAAAGCTAAGCTGAAATTGTTGGAAAATCTGGAATAGGACGTCATTTGATTAGTTATAGTTATCGCGCATGCAGTCTGCAGATAATGTCGAAACGAAAGTTGGACAGCGTGCAAAGAAAGCTATCGTACGTGGATGGATTGCTAAGGGTCGTCATGCTGCAACAGGTTTTCTTGCAGTCCTTTAAATTAAGCTATTAATCTAGCCCTGATCAGCCAGCCACAGGTATGAAGTGTTAGCGACTTCATTTTCTTAGCCTTTTGCATTTGAGGGCGGGTGGCCAGTCCTCTCCCTCGCCGTCTCGTCTTCTCACCGACAGTGGACTCTCGGTGTACTCATTATAGCTTAGTTGGCTAGGGGGCACAAGTGGAACAGAAACCTCGAACCAAATTTCTGCCCTGGTGGGATAGATAGTGTAGTGGTTAGCGTGCAACAGATTTATGCAAGTGCAAAGCACCGAAAACGTCCACAGCCACAGACACATGCAGGGCAGTATGGAAATGTTTCTAAGTCAGCATATTGTGGCATAGACAGAATGACAGTTTTGAAACTCCTGCTTAATTTTCAGCTTTTCACTTGGTGTACATCTGTTATGATCTAAGGCTCTAATCAGACTGCTTTACTTACTGGGCTCTTCAATTTGAAAGTAGTCTGCATATTAATTTTTGGTATTTGTTCATTATGTGCTTTGTAAGTTATTGCATTGACATGTCGATCAAAGCATATATACTATATAGTCTTGTGTAACATATTATGTAAAGTAATATTATGTTTCGATCTTAATTGTTAATGTTTTTACTTTCAATTATCGGTGATGTGTCGTGTTTCATGCATGTTGTAATTCAGGGATGTCATGGGGGGGCAGGGTGCATTTGCCGTCCCCTGAGTTTAGGAAAAATTAAAAATTAAAAAAGAAAAGGAGGAAGAAAGGTGTAAAAAAAGAAAAAAAGACTCATTTGCAGCATTGGCTTACAGTTTTGCACATGTTGACTAGATACAAAGCATTTTAAAAGAAACATCCAAAAAGGTGACAAAAGTTTCGCGCCTGAGCGCGTAAATTTTTTTAGCCTCTTTATTACCCCCCTTTCTGGAAAAAGCTGAAATGACGTCCCTGTTGTAATTTAGGATTAGCCGTAGGTTGTTTGGATTTGCAAATATTTAGAGACCCACCACCTCCGGATGAGCAATTTAACCACTGCTCAATCGTGATACATTACACAACTCTACGCTACCAATAAAGCTGTCGGGTTCGAGTCGAGATGCACTACTCTTAGCAGTTTAAATATACTCGGTCCTTCTTAGGGTTGATCGGGCAATGGGTGAGGGGGGTCTATCGGGGCTGGTACGGGCGAAAAAGCTTCGTGGGGAAATGACTGTAGGCAGTTTTCCACATACGCTGACATAGGCGTAGACTCGGGGAGGGGAGGCGGCGGCCGGGGCACGTGCCCCCCCCCAAATTGAGATGGACCCAGTGCAACGAGTGTAGAATGAATAACTAAATGCCCCCAATATTTTCAACAAGTCTACGCCAGTGTAGGCCTATATATGCAGTATGGGAAATTTCAGTGGTGGGGGCAAGATTTTACTTCTAACCGAAACAAAAATAAATCCTGAATAATTGGGGTCGTGCATTTATAGTAAGTGACTAATTATTTAGTACATCAATGAATAAAGCTGTAGATGTTCTGGTGGTTTGCGAACTCGTAGTTACTAATAATCGAATACTATTCCGATTCGGGCAAGTTGGGGCTAGTTTGTTCAGCATTTTCTCCGGTGCCTACTTGCCCGAAAAAGAGTGTAACACCCGAAATTTGGGGCAAGTGTCACCTTTGAACTCCCGCCTCGCACATCCATATATATATATATATATATATATATATATATATATATATATATATATATATATATATATATATATATATATATATATATATATATATATATATGTATATATATATAGTTAGCGGGATGTATATCCCTTGGGGGCCACCTTTTGCCGCCAATGACAAGTTTTTTTACCGCTGTGTACACTACTCTTTTCTGTTTTAATTGTCAATCATACTGCTATTTACAGTCACTGTACTCTGTTATAATTGTCATTTGGATGCAATAAAGATTTTTGATTGATTGATTGATTGATTGATATATACATCTACATCAGGTTTACTATAATTGCTTCGTGGCCAAAGAATCACACAGTAGTGTCTGCATTAGTCAGACAGAGGTTAAATCTGACGTAAAGTGAAAGTGTTCGACGTGTATCCGTTTCACTCTTTCTCTCTTCCCCTCTCTTTGTAGCGTTTCAGTCAATTCAACGAATAGGCAAAGGACGCCATAGGTTGATCTCAACGCTCATTGACTCACCACATAAAGTAACGGTAAGTCTCTATGCGTACATATTCAGTCAATCGTTCTTTCAGTGTACTTATATAGCACCCCAAGTTAGCTACTCAGAGGCGCTCCCAGACTAACTCCGGCGCTGAAGAAGTTTCCAAATGCCTGTGAAAGTTGTATGCAGAGTCCATAGTTAAAAGATCACAGTTACAGATCTGACGGAAGGCTGTTTACGTATACTGTAGCCTATGTATTAGGGTGTCCCAAGACAAACAAGGAAAAAATATTTTTATGAAACTCTTGATGCAGTCCCTCTAAAAAGTTTCTTTATGGTCCCATAAGAACAACTGCAAAATTTTATGACATTTTACAAATATTTAGAGGTCCCCCAAGGCTCGTAGAATTAGTGTAAGTCCCCTAGTTTGTCCAAAATTACGTGTGATGTCTCTGTGTTGAAAATTCTCGTAGGACCACAGTTTGATCCCATAATAACATGACTAGTACCACTATAGAAAACTCTTAAATAGTACAATCTACACATGTGTGAACGAGAGTGCTGAACATTGTGTTGCTCCTATACAGTATGTAACAGTGTGTAATTCAACAATAACGAAGAATAGAAACAGTTTATTCTACCAGTTGTTGAAAAACACAGGCACGACTTTTTCTAAGTGCGATCGTGACAATCTTGTAGACATGTAGAAAATAGATTGCAGAACTGAAGAATTAAGCAGCTGAAGGTTTAAACAGTGATGAAGAATAAGCAGATGAAGGTATTGAGGAGCTGAAACCATGGCTTGTTGCATTATCAACGATTTGTAGTAATGATTACTCCTAACAATTTTTGGTAATAACTGATATTGCAAAAGTTCAAAAATCTTAAGTTTTGTTCAATTTTTGTATTATTTCATTGTAAAATCATACCTATGTATCCAATAAAGTTACATGCTTGTAGATTCTACTATTTAAGAGCTTTCCAATGGTGTTTAACATGTTATCATGGGACCCAAGGTTGATGTCTAAAAGCGTTTAGAAATTGGACACAAAGGGCGCAAATTATGCCAATTTGGGGAAAATGTGAGAGTCTTGGGGGACCTCCAAATATTATTTAAATGTCATAAAATTTTACAGGTGTTATTATGGAACCATAAAGAAACTTTTTAGAGGGACTGCATATAAATATTCAACAAAAAATATTTTTTGGACACCCTACTATGTATGCATGCCCAGATATTATTGCCAGTTTGGCCGAGTCTCGGGGTACATGCGGGGTGTTATCCGCTGGCTCCCCTATACCCGCAGCGCATTGCCTACCGGGTCTCGAGCCTCGGCTCTGCATGGTCCGGCGATGTATGGAGGGCCGGTCATCTTCAAAGTTGTTTGCCTGACTTTATTTCCCTCAAAGCCTTACTTTATTTCCCTCATTGCCTTACTTTCTTTTAGACAGGCGTCTTATCAGGGCTGTAGTGATAAAATATGAGGTGAGTAAGCCTACACGCTATGGGTTAGTTTTGCGAAACACTGAGGGGGAAGTGCCACCCTCCTAAGCAAGAAAATTTTTGAAATATGGAAACTATCTGGTGAGCGTTTAACCTATTGAAATGACGGAATTCCTCAATTTTTGATGCATCAACTATGCTAAAATTTATTGAAAAATTCATGTTTTTTACATCCAGGTCAAGCAAACAGAAATAATGAAAGTTCAAACTGAAATTTTGTTTAAGTTATAGTCTATACTCTACACCAGAGGTGGGCAAACTTTTTGCACGTGGGGCCACATTAAACTTGACAGATGAAGGCTATATTTTTGCTACCGCGTAGTTTGCAACTGCAGGGTAGGAAAGTTCCCGTAGTTTGTTCTTTCATCTCCTTTGAAAGCAACATTAGCTTTACTTGAACGGATTTCACTCCTGCGTATACAGATCATGTGCAAAAACCTGCATGTGAAGGGAAGTTGGGCAGATCAGCAGAGTTAATGCATAGAGTTATTATTAAAGACGAGATCGGAATAGTAAGTAAGAGAGCAGCGTCACGTGAGTAAAACGAAGAAAACTTCTCGCGGTCTGATTTTTTAAAATTTTCTGAATAATTGTGAGGGCCGGATAAAAAGTGTTAGCGGGCCGGATCCGGCACGCGGGCCGTAGTTTGCCCACCCCTGCTCTACACAGTCTACAGTATTAAGAAACATGATAATGATAAGAAAACATTTGCTGACATATTTACTTATCTTATCATTTTTATTTCGATTTATTATTCAATGTTTTACATTCAATGCTTCTAGCTACTGTCCCATTGTGCGTTTGCTAATGGTGTAATAAAGAATATACTTACTTACTTAAAAAATATTATGTCAAATCAAAGTACGTTCTGGAGGTGAGTACACGAATTGCAGAGAAGGAAGCAGAATCGCATTATCTACTAAACTGCACACAGAGTAACAGATTACATACAGCATAGTCTACTTCAAAACATATTCCTGTTATGCTGCCCTTCATAATATATATATATATATATATATATATATATATATATATATATATATATATATATATATATATATATATATATATATATATATATATATATATATATATATATATATATATATATATATATATATATATATATATATATATATATATATATATATATATATATGCAGTATTACACACACACACGCCTCTGCATGTATGTATAGGCCTAGGTATCTAAACGAATAAAATTTAATCACAAACTATCAATATCACCACCACAGCCTTTCACCACAATAGGTTAGACCTCTTTTTAAAATTATTTTTAAAATTGGTCTGGTTTTTTGACAGTTATTTTCGAATCTCGGTTACTCGTTAGTCGTTATTAATTTTTTTTCTTTGGCGTTTTTGCAATAATGCTGCAGACTGCAGTTTTTTGCAATGTTTACTAAGTATGAGCATATTATATTATTGTATAGTAAATAAAATACACTCTTTAATTTGATTGTTTTTAAAACTTAAACTTCTACTGCGCACACTAGGCCGTGTTTACACCGTTGCTGTAGCCTTTAAGCGGAATTAATAAATCTTTTTTTTATAATACAGCGCTGTGTTTTGCCTTTTGCACATCGGAGTCAATCATTCATTACCCTGCTTTCATGATTTTATGGTACTTATAACACAACACGAATGATAGGCTATGTATGTATGTATGTTCTATGTATGTATGTATGTATGTTCTGTAGTACACATAGCGAGTCAGCGACAGTCGCAAGTCATTCAATAAAATGCTTTATTATCTAATAAAATAGATTTCAGTAAGCCTAAGTTGAAAATGTATAGGCCTAGCTAAAACGGATAATTACAAAATACAGTGAAAAGTGAAAACTCTAGGAAGGCTATAAATTGCGTAAACTGATAGCTTATCGAAAATTAAGTGGCTAAGGGCGGTATTTCAGCAACGTCCGCCACTGTTCTCCTGAACAAAGATCATTTTATTGTGGAAAATTTTACGAGGATTTAAGTTCGGTTGAAGGAGGGCTAATCATGATGCACTGAAGACTTACAATGTTTAACAAAAATTCATTATTAAAAAGGTAAACTTGGATTTAAATCGTCGAAATGGTTCCTCTGCTTGACGAAATCATAAATATTTTGATTCACAGTTATTTGAGGACAAAAGATCGTAGATTTGATGGAACGACCAAGAAATGTTTTTAATTTTGAACAGTTCATGATTTCAAGGTTCACCCTACAATAATCACCAATTAAAATATTGTTTTCTAGATCTCAAACAGTTTCCTGTCGGCAAAGATCTACATTTACAAGATACCACAGGAAAGAGTTCAACAACAGACAATAAGACGCTTACGTCATCGACTTTGGCCAAAAAACGTTTACCGACAACACCCGACAATAACCGAGAAGACCCGACGTTTCTACAGAGATTGGTCGAATACACCCAGACACAAAGTGTGGCTAGCAACGTCACTGGACAGAGTGCTTGGTTCAGATCACGCAGTCGCCACATATACTACACTCAGTCACTCACGACAGCAGGATATGCACAGGGAAAGTAAAGCTTACGTATCTCACAGTAGACCGTGGGGAAGATATTCTTGACCCGGCGATGGACGAATCCCTGGGTCCTGTAATCAGGAAAGTGAATCGCACGACTTGCCGTTTACTTCCGAGCTAACATCGCTATCAAATTTTTACTACGTTGGAGCCACAACAGGTTTGGGCAAAGGACCATTACACGGAGAAGGCTCAAACTCGCAGTCGTTAGATTATCAGCTTTCCTCGCTACTGAATAGACCATCGTGCTTCACTGTCTGGTCACTTTGCACTAAAGCCTCAGTGTACCTTGTGGCCAGCCTGTTTGGTTCTAACCACATCAGTGTCTTCTGTTAAACAGACATGAGTGCGAGGAGCATAATAACGACATCTAGGTCTACCGATTCGACTGAAGGCACCAATAAACCAACTTCATGCCTGATAGGTAAGTATGCAGATATAATTAGGTCGTAAAGGTAGACCACATAAGAAACAAGTAACATGGATGTAATTGGTCACACGGGGTAAAGCGTAAATGGGAAATGAGTAAATGGGTTGAGTTGACACATCTGTAACCATTATGATGGTTTCATTTTCTGATTATTTCGTTCCGGGTCAAGTTATCAGGTTTTGTGTTCCATCGGTTTATAATTTTGGTAAAAATCATGAGAAGTATGGAAACCATAACCCCATTTCCCCATTCCACTTTAACCCCATTTCCTCACTTTAACCCAATTTCCCCGTTTTCAACCCATTTCCCCACTTTAACCCCATTTTCCCACTTTAGCCCCTTTCCCTACTTTAACCCCATTTTCCCACTTTAACCCCATTTTCACACTCTAAACCCATTTCCTCACTTAAAATTATGTTTTCGGAATATCTTTCATCACTTTAGTTTTTTATTGTAACAATTTCTTTCTTTTGTTTAGTTATGTATTAATTCTTGTGTTTCTTTTACAATATTTTAGACGAATCACTAGCATGTAAAACTTCTCTACGGTACTTCGGCGGCAGTTCTCGTTTTAATTATCGTTTTACTTAAAATTATGTTTTCGGAATATCTTTCATCACTTTAGTTTTTTTATTGTAAAAATTTCTTTCTTTTGTTTAGTTATGTATTAATTCTTAAGTGTTTCTTTTACAATATTTTAGATGAATCACTAGCATGCAAACTTCTCTACGGTACTTCGGCGGCAGTTCTCGTTTTAATTATCGTTTTAATTGCCAGAGAATGCACACACAGAAGGAAGTTAGTTTCATTCCATTTCAGTTTGATACTTAACCTTTTCGCACGTAGTCACAACTTTACACCTTACCTTAAATACCTTACCTCAGCTCAGTTCAGCTAAAAAGTACTTGAAATCCACTTCCGATCAGCAACATTGCAGTTTATCTCGAGAGTTTACAATTAAGGCGTTAAAGGTGCATTTGGTGTCCTTCCTCTCTCAGTTTCAGTCATTTAAGTAATCTAATAAAGCCTAATAATAATAATAATAATAATAATAATAATAATAATAATAATAATAATAATATCAATATTGTTCTTGTTTTTAATGTTTGTTTAACACGTCGTTTAAAACCCCTAATAATAATGCTGCTGCTGATTATGACGATAATTAGCAATTAGCATAATTGAACATATAGTAAATCATCATGTTTAAACATTATTTGCCATATTCACAGTAAACACGCCATCTGTGGTAATTAGTGAATATATGGACCGAGTCTTTCACTTTTACTTTGTAGTGTGTATAGGACGGATTTAGCCGGTAAATTTGTGCAGCGCCATATTCAAACGCTTGTCTGATGGAAAGAAGCTGGTAAAAGCTGGTATGCCGGATAATTAATAAATAAATGCCTAAATAATTGTGGGAATAACATCTGACTGACTGATTGACCGACCGACCCATTCGTACCCACCCATCCACCCACTCATTAACCTACGCCGACTTATTCGCATACTCATTCAATCATACCCCGCCTATTCTATTCCCATCAATCCACCGTCTATCCATTCCCACACACTATCCAAAGTATCCATCCATCATAATTCCACCCACTCATACACATAGCGTTCATATCCAATTATCTATCCCACAATACAACCACCTCTCCCATTCACCCATCCACTTATCCACCCTAACCTCATTCCCATCCATCCGCCCCAACTCAACCACTCACTCACAGACTAACAGCGTAGCTAGGATGAGCTGAGCTTTAACTGTGCACCCGTATACCAACCTCGACTTTTGACCCGTCTCTCCTATTTATAAATGATAACTGGATGACGCATCGTTAATTTCGAATTTCCCTTTCGGTAATATTATTCATTGGTGACAAGCTAAGGATGAGAACTGAACGAGGATATTGTATTGTATTGTATTCGATAATTTCTAAAGCGCCTCTCGGGGCATAGACCATTCAGAAGCACTCCCCGAGAGAAGAAGAAGGTTTTCAGGCGGGAGAAGGAGGAAGAAACAATACCCAAGAGAATGGAGGAACGGACAGATGAAGGAAGACCGTTCCAAAGTGAGGGACCTATGCAGGCAAAGGATCTAGATTGAGCCATTGAAGCCCTGACACGGGGAACCAGAAGGTCAAATCGGTCACAAGAACGGAGAGGACGAAGCGAGGCAGCAAAATTGGTCCGATTAATATAATCATACGAGTACTTTGGGGGCAAGACCCAATTAAGCTTTAAGCACAAGAATGAGAACTTTGAATTGAATACGGGCTGAGACAGAGAGCGAGTATAGTTGTTCAACCACGAAAGTGGAGATGTAAGAAACCTAGAAAAGCGAGCAATGAGACGAGCAGCAGCGTATTATACCGAATGGAGGACTATAGTCGAACCTTAGGAACACCAATGAGGAGAGAGTTGTAATAGTCAATTCGTGAACAAACAAAAGAACGAACAATTGAAGTGAAGGTCAAGGATGAAACTGAGCGACGGATAGCCCTGAGACGCCTTAGGTGGAAGTACAAGGAGCGGGTGTATTATATCCGTTAAGGTAAGAGACCTATCTAGAGTGACCCCTAAATCGCGAACACTAGACGAGAACACGAAAAGGGGACATCTCTCTGATAGCAGAGCAAACTGAAGTTTCTATTTTCATCCTTTACATTATTTATGACTATACTCTGCCCTATATAATATTAATAATGGATTGAGGTTATGCTCCCTCTAATATTCGCCTCGGCGTTTATTATAGCCAACGTTTCTGGAGCTGCTGAGGGTACCAAACCAGATGAGTTGGTTTTTAGTGGAATTTAGGGAGAGGCGATTAGAGGACATCCAGAATTGTAGATAATGAGAGAGAGAGCCTCGACAGTCGACATGCGAGGAGAAGTCGAGAAGAAGGAGGCGCAGAGACAAAAGCTTGGACGCTGGCGGCAAAGAGGTAACCAGTTGCCCTATGATTAGGGAAGAAAGAAGGAATGTCAGCCGTGAACAAAATTAAAAGAAGAGGGCCAAGAACCGAGCCCTGAGGAACACCCAACTTTACAGGGACCCACTGTGTTCTGGAGTCGCCAGAAATAATCATTTGGGTGCGTTCGGACAGGTATGAGCGAACCCGATAGGGGGCCTTGAGACCACCAGAGGTTTCAAGGCTTTTCATTAGAATATCATTGTCTGCCATGTCGAAAGCTGAGCAGACATCGTAGAGCGCCAGAAAGGTAAGTTGAGACCTATCTACAACAGAGTAGTTTGCGACCGCTATGCATTGAGAAGGGGGGGGACAGGCGGCACAATCTCAGACCCAGACTGCATTCGTTTACCCTTCCTATTAAAGATAATTTAGGAACGTTCTGGCCCGGATGACGAATAAAAACAGTTATTATACAGGAACATTCATATGAAGGTTAAGGCTCGTATGAAGGTTAAAAAACGGTTATTAGTAATATGCACTCAAGTGAAATGCACCTCAATGGGAACTTGCTTGAATAATCATACGAAGGTATAATAATAATAATAATAATAATAATAATAATAATAATAATAATAATAATAATAATAATAATGATAATAATATTAATAATAATAATAATAATAATAAAAATAAAAATAATAATAATAAAATAATAATAATAATAATAATAATAATAATAATAATAATAATAGTTATAATAATAATAATATCAGAGGGCAGGGAGAGAATGGCAGCTTCCGTGGAATGGTAAACTCTCTCTAAAACTCGATTGGAAAGGAGGAAAAAGTCCAAAACGTTCCAGATAAGCAACTGAAGAGGAACAAGGCGTTCAAGAGTCTTATTGAGAAATGACAGATTGGATATGATTTCGGATAGTTTCAGGATAGTTTCATTTCTTGCGGGTTATCATCATTACACTCGTCGTCGTCATAATCGTCATAGGCCTACTCATCATCAGTGAAAATAGTAGAATCAATTAGTGATATTGTTAATAGTAGTATAGTAGTAGCAGCAGCAGCAGCAGCAAACGCATCAGTAGTAGTAGTAGTAGTAGTAATAATAATAATAATAATAATAATAATAATAATAATAATAATAATAATAATAATAATAATGATATTAATAATACTAATAGTTTTAAAAACAAAACCAGCAACAACAATAATAATTATACTACTACTATTACTGCTATTATAAAAATAGTATTATTTCTATTAATTGCATTCTTTATTACTATTGTT
This sequence comes from Allolobophora icterica, assembly GCA_963556255.1. Classification (NCBI taxonomy): domain Eukaryota; kingdom Metazoa; phylum Annelida; class Clitellata; order Crassiclitellata; family Lumbricidae; genus Allolobophora; species Allolobophora icterica. The sequence continues at coordinate 33,157,773 of OY744611.1, forward strand.
TTATTTCTATTATTATTAATATCGGTTATTATTATTATTATTATTATTATTATTATTATTATTATTATTATTATTATTATTATTATTATTATTATTATTATTATTATTATCATTTTTTTTGCCCCGAGGTATACAGGATCCCTCAGGGACTTCAGTATTAATTAATGTAACATCCGGAAAATCAAACCTCGTCGTCCGGAGGCTCTGGGAATGTCTCATGGGAATGTTATTATCATTATTATTATTATTATTATTATTATTATTATTATTATTATTATTATTATTATTATTATTATTATTATTATTATTATTATTATTATTATTATTATTATTATTATTATTATCATGTATGTTATCATTATTATTATTATTATCAGTTTTTTTCAGCCGGAACCCGCCGGAACGGCGTTCCGGCACCTTTTTTCAGCTACTAAAAATAATTTATTTATTTTTATAATAAAAACAATAATTTAGTTATTTTAATTTAATTTCAGTGTTGTGAACTGTTTTCAGTGTTCATTGAGACTTCTCCCAACCCCCATTCCCGTTTTCTCGAGATTTTAGTCCTTCCATAATTGTTCAGTTCTGGAACCTATTGTTCAGTTCCGGAACCTTTTTTTCTAGAAAAAAGCACTGATTATTATTATTATTGTCTGCTATCCCTTCTAGATCGGCCTCTAAATCCAAGACTGATTCGAAGAAACTTCCCTTGTCTCCTGACCGCTACTCGGACGCCGAATCCGAAACCCTCGGCCAACGGGATCGCGTCCAGTCCGTCGTATCAGACGACATTCGCTCTTTTTCAACAGAACTAACAGACCGTGACGGACCATTGAACCGCGACGAGCAACCAGAGGAGACCTGCTACGCGCAGAAGATCATCGACCTCAGCAGCAGCAACAGCAGCCTAGCAGCGCCAACAGCGAAGTCTGCCACGCTTCCGAGGTGGAAACTTCCCGAGATTCCGAAGGTCGCGACCTTGAAACCGGTGGTGGCAAAAAAGAAGAACAAGAATGAGAAGAAAACGACTGAAGAAGATTTTTGCGAGACTTACGTTGTGGCCGATCGCTGCACGGAACCAGGCATCCAAGAGGTGAACCCTGACGAAGAAGGGCGTCAGTCGGACTTCTATGTCAACGCACAGCCATCGGCAGGTGGTCGTCGGGAGGACGGCGAAGAGATGTATGCTAATGCGTACGCTTTAGCCTATCAGGGTGTGGTGAATAAGAAAAACCAATGTGACAAGAAGCGAAAGGCCAGATAGACATAGACAAGCAACATACATACATATATACAAACATTTATGCATACATAAATACATACATACGTACGTACGTCCATACGTAAATACATACATACATACATACATACATATATAAATACTTACATATATATACATACATATATACATACAGATAGACATACATACATACATACATATATACATACATCAATAGAAACATATAAACGTACATACATACATATATACATACATATATGCATACATACATACATATATACATACATACATAAAAGCATACATAATACATACATACATACATACATATATGCATACACATGCCTACATACATACATACATACATACATACATACATACATACATACATACATACATACATACATGCAGACAGACAGAAAGACAGTAATGGAGAGCACGACAGAAACTAGGGCTGTACCGAATAGGTGATTATCACTATTCGGCCGAATACGAATAATTGGACCAACTATTCGGCCGAATACGAATACGAATAGTGTACACAATAGGTCTACCGACAACATTCAAAATTTCAAATGTAAGAAAAGTTTCAGTTCAGTAAATTTAATACATAAACTAAAATCAAACAGTTAACTACATGTAATTTTTGCATCCTTCTGCCAGCCTGTGTAAACTAGGAATGGAGCTAATTTAACTAAACTTAGAAATTGTCACTTACTTAACGTTCCCACTCGCTATAGCAGCCGCATTTCGTTTTCGGTCCGACCGCTACTATTCGGCCGAATACCGAATAGTTATTTGGCCCACTATTCGGCCCCGAAGCGAATGTTCGGTACAGCCCTAACAGAAACATGACATAAACAGGGGAAAATTGGAAAGGTTTGAAGGGAGAGACAAAGAAACAGACATGAACAGAGACAGAAGGAGAGAGACGGAAGGAAGATGAAGGTAGAAAGGGAACGAGAGAGATACACAGATAGGGATATAGATATATCTATATATAGATTGAGAGAGAGAGAGAGAGAGAGAGAGAGAGAGAGAGAGAGAGAGAGAGAGAGAGAGAGAGAGAGAGAGAGAGAGAGAGAGAGAGAGAGAGAGAGAGAGAGAGAGAGAGAGAGAGAGAGAGAGAGAGAGAGAGAGAGAGAGAGAGAGAGAGAGAGAGAGAGAGAGAGAGAGAGAGAGAGAGAGAGAGAGAGAGAGAGAGAGAGAGAGAGAGACACACACACACACACACACAGAAGTACAGACGGGAGGGGGCAGGTGAAGGGAAGCAGAGGTGGATGGTAAAGAGAGTAAAGTTCCAATGTCCCATAATACAATAGGTCGTAGTGGAGACTCATTTCCTGCTCTTCGGCTCTTGAGCCGGCAACAGACGAAAGCCAAGGTCGTAGAGGCGGGAGCCAGTGCAGCGCAGGACTTACCGTTTACCATTCAGCTGACGACTCTACCAAATTCACCTGCTGGTGATAGAGACGTGTGCCAATAACTTGTTCATAGTCGTAACACGACACTCGTTACCATGATTCCTGCTTGGTGATAGAGAAACGTGTGTGCCAATTACTTGTTCATAGAGTCGTAGCACAGTCCAACAGGAAAAGGGAATATTTGGACTATATAAGAACCGGCACTGACATTTAGTCTACAGTGACTTGAGCACTGTGGTGCTTGGTAAAACCTGGGATTAAGATTACTAAGGGATATGAAGCCGATGAATATAGGATCTTTTATCTAGACTATGTGTGTGGCTCACATCCGGGACCTTAGTAACACCGGCTAGTCAAACATGGGTCGGTTATAGCTGGCTTAACTAAATAAAAACACTTATCAATAGCTGCAGGATTTTGGCATCCTGTCTGTTACTTAGTTTCAGACTATTTATTTATTTAGACTGTCCGTAATTTACTTTAATCGCATAATTATGTCCTTATTAATAAATAAATCGCTAAAAGAATCTAGAGCGATTCCGAGAGTGTTTACTTCTGCTCTGAGCCAAGTCGCCCCTCTCCAAAAAGCCCGGATGTCACTTTTCTAAAAATAGATGGCCACAGACATCGCCTGCGATGAATCAGAAAAGACGAACTCTCATTGGCTGACGCGTTGCCGCTTCATATCCCTTTTAGTAATCTTAATCCCAGGTAAAACTACCAGTATTGTAGTAATATAGAAGTACTGTGAGTGGCGTTTCTCTATAGGTTTCTCTGGGGAGGGGGATAGAGTAATGGTAACACTCATGGCCAGGAGAGCATTAGGTTCGCGGTTCTATACCCGTAACCCCTCTAGGATGGCGCCTTGCATGGCTGCCAAACCGTGTTTAATTAAGATCTTGATTGTACTTTCATGTTTCAATATAATCTTACTGCGTCTGTCAGTTTGAAATAATAAAGAAAATTATTATTATTATTATTATTATTATTATTATTATTATTATTATTATTATTATTATTATTATTATTATTATTATTATTATTATTATTATTATTATTATTATTATTATTATTATTATTATTATTATTATTATTATTATTATTATTATTATTATAACTCTATATTTACTATATTTTGTGTTTTACTGCGCATGTCATTTTCATAAATTTTGGCATGCATTCATCTGAACTAAGCTGAGGTCGTCACACTTGTTTGGAGCTAGAAAGGTTTAAGAAATCTTTTAGTAGCCCTTGGCCGAAAAGGGTTGTGCAACATTGTAGAGTCTTCCATTATGCGCGTTGTCATGTGCGTCTCCCGTCTGGAAACTGTGGAGCATGGACTTAAGTCTATTTAGGCCGTCTGCGACTGGGATAATTAATCGGAGGTCAGGTCGGTCGTACAACACGGAGCCTTTGCCGGAGACCACATTGGCTCTGGGTCGCACAAAACAGTCTCTGTTGACTGATAATTTTGACTGGTCCGGAGTAACAGATATCTTGAAATGTAGCAATCATGCAATTCCAGCAGACTGGTTGAGCAACACGGAGAATTTTGCCAAAGAATTAGAAAGCGAAACATTAAGCACAGTGCTATAGTGAGGGGTGTTCCAGCGGTGCCATGGAACAGGGCGCAACTCAAGAGGGGGCGCAAATTTTGGGACGAAAACACGCCATGTTTGTGTTATAAAATACCTCCGGTTGTGGGTGCGTTCCTGTAGGCCTATGTGATCGAACTCAGCGAAAAGATACATTGTCCCACTGGGTAGGATATACGACCACTGGGCTTGCATAGTACATAAATGTCCCACCCAGTGGACATACGACCGGAAGGGAATATAAAAATGTCCCACTGTGTGGGACAGTCGAGTAGAAAAGGTTAATAGGATTGCGATCGAAAATTTGGAATCAAAATAAGATTGACTGTAAACTGAAGTATGAATATGTTATTGTTTTATATTAACAACTTTTGATACTCATACAATTTATTACCATAACATCATTCAGTCAATTCTTCAAGTGTATGTATGTATCAAAACACTTAATATAGCGCCTTTAAGTGCCTCATAAAAACGTTGCAATGATCAGTCGCTGTATGTATTTAGTCACTAATCGTGACTCAGTTAAGGAAACATTCCAGAAAGAACTTCTGCGTGAATCAATCTTATAAGATCGTGATGAGAATACGTGCAACTGTCACAATACAGTGCTCTGTTTCTCGTCACAACTGACAAGTACAATCCTCTCTGATACATGTTTATATCCCAGGGTTAGATGGGTGTATTTATCTATGAAACATCAAGGCACTTATAAGTGGGGTGCGATGGTTAGCGTGCTGGACTGTCGACCCAGACGTCGGGGTTTCAAATCCGCGTTAGGACTGAGAGATGTCTTGAGGTTTCTGATACACGCTTCCCACCTCGTATCAACCTCACCAAACACTGTCGGTGGGCAGATCAGTGGTTGAGTAAGAGGATTTATATATATATATATATATGTTATTATTACATTAATAACTTTAGATACGCATACAATTTATAACCATAACATCATTCAGTCAATTCTTCAAGTGTATAGCAACTAGCGTAGCAACTAGCAACCTCACAGTACACTGTCGGTGATCAGATCAGTGGATGGAGGGGGGGGGGAGAATTTACATATAGACATGAATATATATATATACACGTATATATACACGTATAATCGTATATACACGTTATATTAAACATACATGGAGCACACACATATGTACAGATATATATATATATATATATATATATATATATATATATATATATATATATATATATATATATATATATATATATATATATATATATATATATATATATATATATATATATATATATATATATATATATATTAGGAACCTGCAAATCACAAATTTTCAGTCGAATCGAATCGGGATTAAAAGTTCTAATTCATGTATAACAGATGCATGCATACATATCTATGTACAGTATTTATGCATCTGAGTGTACGTGCACGTGTAAGCATTCATATATGGGTGCACATAAACATGGGTGCGTCGGGATATTTTTATATCTGACAGATCTCAGCAGGTGCAACCTTCGAGAGGCCGACTTGGTCACAGCATCACAGCGCTATATAATATACATTTAACATAGTTATGGAAATGCCCCACCGAACGTGGGAAAGCATTAATTAATTACTTAGAGCAAAGCCTGAGGATATGATGAATAGGCTATAATTAGTTATTTATAGTGCAATACGGTTAATTTAAATGGCGCAAATCTCAGCAATACAGTTCAAGGCTGAGATGTGAGTTTTGAGAAGTCTTCTGAAGGGGTCATTAAATGTCATGATTCATCCATACATTGCATACTTGTATACATACATTACACACACACACAAACACACAGACATAAATACGTACATAATACATAAATAAATACATACATACATACACATGCACATATCACTACATATACACACATGCCCACCGATGCACGTACCGTGACGTACGTATGTACTTTTGTTACATAAATACGTCTTTGAAACATGTACGAGGGGCGTTCAATAAGTTTTGAGCCTAACCTATTTAAAGAAAAGGTACACGAATGAGCACACATTTATTTTTGAACATACAGTAGTCATCGCCTTTGTCAATGCACAGTTTGTAACGATCTCGGAGTTTTTCAATGCCAGTAAAATAGAGTAGTTCTGACTGCCCCCCAAAAAGCATTCTTCCGTCGCATACTTGAGCTCATTATCGGTCGAAAATCTCCGTGCATGGAGGTGTTTTTAAAATTTCGAAACAGATGGTAATCACTTGGTGCCAGGTCGGGAGAATATGGTGGATGGCGCATTTCTTGAAATCTGCATTCAACTACAGCAGCTTGTCCAACATGTGACCTATTGGTAGGTATACATCGACAATCCTTCATTTTCTAGTCAAGCATTAGGGGGACCCATAGGGCACAGACTTCAGTCATCAACAAGTGCTCGTGTAAGATTGTCATAACTGAACCAGTGCGAATGCCCACGGTGTCAGCTATCTGCTGTACATTGACTATAGCACGAACGGTTTCTTCACAGACAGCTTCAGATGGGCGTCCAAACAGGAGCTCAGCTTCAAGGCTTGTTTTTGCCCCGAAGAAACTTGATAGCCCAACGCTTGACCGTGACATATGATGGCGTATCTTCACCGTATACAACAATCATACGGTTGTGGATCTGCTGCAGCTGAACGTTATCCAGTGTCAAGAAATCTATCCCTGCGCGATAACGAATTTTCTTCAAATCAGACATACTGTGCTACCACCTATGTTCAATAAATTGTACCTCGTAAAATAAAGAAGCAGACGACAAACTATTTTTAGAGAACACTAACAAGACTCCATATATGAAGCCTATAACATTTGTCCGCCCAAACGTATAGAGGAAGATAGCCAGGCTCAAAACTTATTGACCGACCCTCGTCTGTGTGCACGTCCGTAATTATATGTGTACTTGTGTATGAATGCGGTGATCATGATGTAACGGGAACGACGAATAATGCTACTAGTTAGCAGTTAATAGTTCACGTTTCGCAGAAACGGAACTTGAAAAAAGACCGAGGCAGACAGACAGAGGAAGAGAGAGCGATAAACAGAAAGACGGAGAGAAAGACAGAGTGCAATGGGGTAACAGAGGAAGAGAGGAACAAAGAGAGGCGGAGGGATAGAGAGAATGAGGGAGAGAGTGACAGAAAGTGATGGATACACAAAGATGACGAGGCAGACCGAGAGATAGAGATGAATTAGACAGACAGACAGACAGACAGACAGACAGACAGACAGACAGACAGACAGACAGACAGACAGACAGACAGACAGACAGACAGACAGGGGAGGACACGAGAAGATGAAGAGTGAGAGAAATAGTTAGGTAAAGAGTGAATGCCAGAGAGACACAAAATGAAAGAGGGATACACAAAGTCAAAGAGACAGATAGACCGAGAGTAAGAGCGAGAATGAGTGAGTGTGAGACAGAGACAGAGACCGATAAAGAGACAGAGAGATGCACTGAACACTACGGCAGTAACAGTGTCACAGGTTCTCTTCCATATTCGACTGATGCAACCCCATCGTATACTACGAGCTCAGACAGGACAATGATTACCACTAAATTAATGACGTGTATAATTTACTCTACACTGCGACCAAAAAACTTTGTCTAGCCAAACTCGAAAAACGAGTAAAATTGTATTAGATTAAAGTGAAACTAAAAAGTTCTTTCCTTATATTCAGGCTATTTACTATTAATAACTTGGATAATCTAAGGACGATCGCTGTGAAATGACGTCGAATTATTAACCTGTTTCGCTAACTCTAACCCATAATGACTTTCATAGAATTGTTATTCACTGTTAATAAATTTTAACGTCAAACTAAGAATTATAGTACAAAATGTTTTCTGCAATAATTTTTTTTATTAATGCTTTTGACTCTTCGGCAAGTTTTACATACATTTAAGTTATTTTATATAACTGCTTTTTTCTGGACACCGTGTAGATGGAACAGCTGGCAGCGAGTGTAGGCTAAATAGATGACGTTTCTCCTGATAAGTAGGCAAAGCTGGCGGATGGATAATTAGCATTCAATTAGTGATTCGGCGACAGGAGAATCGCACAGACTGTCACTACTAAAGTGGTTTAGCCATTTTCATAATTAATAACTGTTTCGGAAAGAGAGAAGATGAAGGCGGTTTACTTTGTATTTGTCGTTGCGTTTGCGATGGAAAATTATTGTGCCTCTGCTCAGATATGTGAGACATATATGTTTTCATTAAGTATTCTCTTTGAAATAGGCTGACGTATAAGGAAATCTAGTTTTTTTAATAAAGTAGTTTCTCGACAATTTCAGAAAATGTATTTTCTGCAACAAATATTTTCTTTCACTTGGTTATTATTTCATCTGTTGCATACATAGTATTATCAACATGTACTTTAGTCTAACGTATTATTTTATCAATTTTTATAGTTTATAGTCTATTTTCTCGTATATAGTTACTTTCCATTCTACCAATTGCAGTATGTTTAACAACTTTGATAAGTGGTGCCAAGTAAACTTACATGACAAGATTATAGGAAGAAGTGGGAAGCATAACAAATCTGTCCCTTCCCTGGGAAGCAGATCAGTATGAAGCGTTAGTAATTTTATAGTTCTCTGTCTCGGCATATGATGGTGGGTGGCCAGTTCTACCCCTCGCAGAATAGAAAACTGGTCAACTAAAACGGTTCTAAAAATCCGGAGAAAGTAAACAGATAACGGTCGTCAAAGGTTCTGAAAACTGAAAACAATTTCAGAGAGGTTGAGTACGAACTCGCTTCTGGTAATTAAAGTAGCCTAAACTAAGGCTTTCTATGTCGCATTGTGGAAAGTATAGGAGGCCCTCATTTAACTCTGCTTTTCGGCTCCCTTGGGTCGGGAATGAACGATCTTGGACACGTGACCAGTGTAATGTAGGACATGTCCTCTATTTCGCAGCTGACGCGTCCTTTGCAAAATCATACTGTTTGTGGCAGAAGAAATGTGCGCCAAGGGCATGATCAGGTCGTTACGAAGAGTGCGTTCCCCAAGCTTCTTCATTTATACTGAATTGGTATTTATAATTGGTTCATGTGCCGAACTCGTTACTTGGGAAGATATAATGTTTTCCCTTTTCTCAACTAAATAGATTCGCCAGCGATGCACAAGCGTCGTATGTTGCAATTTGTAGTCACACTCTATGACATGCATGCGAGTTACCACCACCACCACCACCACCACCACCACCACCACCACCACCACCACCACCACCACCACCACCACCACCACCACCACCACCACCACCACCACCACCACCACCACCACCACCACCACCACCACCACCACCACCACCACCACCACCACCACCACCACCACCACCACCACCACCACCACCACCACCACCACCACCACCACCACCACCACCACCACCACCACCAACAACAACAACAACAACAACAACAACAACAACAACAACAACAATAACAACAACACCACCAACAACAACAACAACAACAACAATAATAATAATACAAATATTAATAATACGCTTGCAGATACCGTCTCCGCCTGTAAGAAAAACGTACTACAGCTGAGCTGTCGCATCGGAGTCATCCAAGTTCACGACATCGTTCTCGCCGATTCTAGTTGCCAAGTGGGCCGCTGTTGTCCGCGTCAGGCCGACTGTCGTGGAGCTCCGAGCGCCAGCTACAGAAACCAAGTCCACACCACATGCAACGGTCAAACATCATGTTCTACGAGCGTCGAGATTCTCAACATCGGCTGCGGTTTATTCCCCAGAAATGATTATGCCAACGTTACATATAGCTGTATAGGTACTGAAGCAGATATTAACGGATGTGATTTAAAGTGGACCTAATCCACTGCTGTGTAAAATAATGTCATTGAGTTTAGTGTTTTATAATTATTATTATTTTATTTTTATTTTATAATCCTCGTCCTCGTCCTCGTCCTCCTCATCATCAACAGTTCCTGAAGCCAGCCACTTGGCAGCGATGGTTGCGAATAAATTATCTTAATTGTTTTTGGTTATTTGTCAAGTCCAATGCTGCTCTCGTGTTTAGTCGAAGGCTTGTTAGGTTTGCGTGTATAGTCTGTATACGTTGTCTATCCAGCACATTCTTCGTCTTCCATTGTTTCTCTCTCCTTCGACTCTTGCATGTAATGCATTCTGCGCGATTCGATCACGAAACATTGTTTCCACAAGGCTAAACCATCTGAGTCTTCGCTGAACGACTTTGTCCAGCAGGATTCTTTGGATGTCGAGGAATTGTCTAATGTCATCAGTACCTGTGCCTAAAATACTTATAAGAAGCTTGAACTGCACACTCTTCCTTAAACTGTCGCACGGTACCTGAACTGATAAGAAAAGATTTGATGTAGGCCCATTAGAATGAAATCGTGTGTAGTTGACTTGAGCTATATAATCTAAAAAGCATACAATACGCTGCCAATCCAAACAAGACAACGGCACGAGTGACAATGTCAACTGCACATGTTGTGTAAGAAAACACAATATTTTATGCCCAGATCATAGCAGTATCTTACACTACTTTACCCTAACTAAAGGACGACTAACCATTGTCACGTGGTCTAAAGCAATGAGTTTCCCTTACAGTAGTGCCCGTCTTTGATATGTCCTAGCCCACCCCCAATGTAGGCCTACAAGGACAACGAGATGCAGCGTATTTACAACAATGCGTTAGCTCACCGTACCTTAACTATGCTGATCGTACGTACTTGTTTTCATTTCAGACGCGCACACCTCGTTGGCACCAACGACGCTTTCCAGCTCCTCAACTCCCATTAAGACCCCTCCATATACAACTGATGACGTTGTGGTTCATTCAACTGACGACAACAAAGCGAGGGAGATCGAAAAGGAGGAGAACGGCAAGACTTCCACGAAACTGAACCCAACGCATCCGCAGAAGCCAGAATCCACGTCACTGTCTGCAGAGGGAAAGGTCGAAAATCAGGTCCAGGCAGGCAAAGAGCAGGACAAGGATTACGGATACCTAGGTAAGGATAAGGATTACGGATACCTAGGTAAGAATAATACGGATACCTATAGGTGGAAAATATACGAATTCTTAGGAATTCTTAGGGACTTGCCCGCCGAATACCCAAATGGGTTATCTTCGCACTCATTCACTTTTATCGAATTCCCGTGTTTTTCATACTTTGGCCTTGCCCCCTCCTCGGGCCACCCCAACTGTAACTAGGTATGGGGAAACGGATACATAATACATAAAAATATTTATACGTTGGGAAAAATAGGGACATCTTCGTAGCAGAAATACGTTTATCTGTAGATCTCAGAAACGAGTATTTGACAGGAAACAAATGAAATTCGGGTAGCAGAAATACCGTTATCTAGTTGGGAAACACGAGCGAATACTGAAATTAGGGTAGCAGCAATATAGAAATACAAATAAGAGAAATACGGATATTCAGGTGAAATTAACACGGATATCTCGGTTGGAGAAATACGGACCAGAAAGAGAAATTAAGATGTCTGGGTGAACAAACAAGTACCGGTAGATAATCTTCGTAGGTGAATTGCGGGCATTGATTTTTGATATAGGAGAAATAGGCCCATAGTTAACTGATACGAGAATTACGGCTATGTGAGTAGGAGAAATATGCGAATAGAAGAAATACGGTTTTGTGAGTAGGAGAAATATGGCTACGTGAGTAAGAGAAATACCGCCATAGTTAACTAATAGGAGAATTACGGCTATGTGAGTAGGAGAAATGTGGCTACGAGAGTAAGAGAAATACCGCTATGTGAGTAAGAGAAATATGGCTATGTGAATAGAAGAACTACGGCTGAGTAGAAGAAATAAGGCTGTGTGAGAAAAATAGGGCTGTGTAAGCAGGAGAAATATGGCTATGTAAGTTAGAGAAATAAGGCTGTGAGCAGGAGAAACATGGAAATCTAGGTCGCTAGATATTTGTACATAGGTATTAGGTAGTACTTCAAATGTGTGCAACACTTAATACCAGAGGCACGTTTACGAAATCGGTCACATAATTATTCAGGTCAATGTGTTTGTTTCTGCAGATCGAGTAACAACGTTAGTCGCTGTTATTGTGGGCGGTGTAGTAATAACAGCCTGTGTCATATCAGTCGCCGTAGTACTTGCACTGAAAAAACGCAGGTTAGTCTCTCTGTCTTTCCATAGCAAAAACATCGGAAACGAGTGTTGCACTGGCGGCTCATTGGATATCATCATCATCGTCGTCGTCGTCGACGACGACGTCATTTTCGTCGACGCTGTCGTCGCCCTCATCGTCATCATCTTCTTCTTCTTCTTTCCTCCTCCTTCTTCTCTTCCTCCTCCTTCTTCTCTTCCTCCTTCTTCTCTTCCTCCTCCTTCTTCAAAACCAGTCATCAGTATTATCATAAGCAAGAACAGTCATTATCATAAGTCGTCGCTGTCATAATCATCAGTCGCCATTCCTTGAGGTCAGCCATTTTCTCTTGTAAATGTAATCGAATATTTATAAAGCGCCACTTCGAGAATACACTCATCAGTGTCTCTCCAGACCCGAACCAGTGAAACCACAGTCAAATAACAGACTTCAGGTGCTTGCGAAACTGTGAAAGGGACAAACTGAGGAGTTCTCTAGAAAGGCTATTCCAGTTGGTGGGTCCAACATAGGCAAAGCAAAACGGTTATTCGTCAAGTCCACGGCTCTCTTCGTCAAGTCCACGGCTCTCTTCGTGTTGAGTCCAAGTCTTGTTACGTCTTCGTTTATATCTTTTTTATCGCAGTAGCTGCACTAATAAACGTTTTGGCTTGGCTCGCGATCCATAGACGGCTTCTTATGTTGTATAGGCCTATAATATACTAAAAGGCCGGGCTAGGTTGTTGGCGGAAATAGTGTTCCAAATTTGCTGTTCGTCCCATCCGGTAACTCGAAGCCTGCGAATCCTAGAGGCTTTCTGTAATCATTATTCGCAGGGTAATTGGAAAACACAACATCCACTAGTAATTGCTCTGCTATGCATGACATCAGACGCAAATACCACTGCTATCCCCCCCCCATAAGCCCTACGAACTACTACCCGACCTTTGCCAACTGTTTCCTAACGCTTTCTGTCCGTCTGCTAATCTGTCTAATTCGCATTCTCCCTCCCTTTCCCTCTCTCTACTGTGTCTCTAACGCGCTTTCTCCCAACCTCGATGTCTCTCTGTCTATCCGGCAGCTGTTACACACTTCCTCTTGAGTTACCCTCTTTGTCTGTCTGTTTATCTGTCTATCTATCCGTCTGTGCAATACTAATTGACTCATTTCCTCTCTTCAATCTGTCATTACGATTCTGCGCTATAAGTCATGGTCTGTTTGGCTGTGTGGGTGTGCGTCTGCGTCTGTCTGTCTACGTATCTTCTCTGTGTAGGCTCATGAACATGTGTACACCAGCCTCTACCCCTAAAATTGGGCATGTATGTGAAAAAATATGTCGGTATACATCTGTCCCAGTGTAGTATACCTGTTTCTCGGTCTGCCTGGCAATGCGGCAGTATAACTGGATATGGATCACTAAGGACTGGAGCATGTGGTCATATGGATACACGTTAAAAAGCAAGTGACTCCAATTATCACAGATAAGACACCCGACTTTGTCAGTACATATGACCGACTAGACCTAGTTTACACTAGTTAAAAATTTGCGAGAAACAACAGGCACTGCTGCATCTAGAACGCTGAAAGACACACATTGGCTGCTAGCAGAGCACAGTTGGTTTGACATGTGTAATGTCTGAAAATAGTAACTAATCCAATGTCGCCGGAGCGCTCTACGGCTTTATCTAACTAATAACAAAGCCACTACCGCTTGTAGCCAAGTGTCATTGGGGCCTTGCTTAGCAATAAGACCAAATTTTGTGAAACAGACAATACTGCTTAGCATCATTCTGGCCATATTAGTATCTGTTCTTCGCAGGTACCAGATTTACGAGTGTAGGCCTACATCAGTGCTTTTGTGAGATTATCAATAGGGACGACCGAATTGAATAGAGCACATGCAGACGGTTTGCGATTTGTAGGTGGTATAAAGAAAACACTCCCATCTCTCTTTCAACCCGTCCCACCGCCACGTGAATTTTCGCCCTCAGGCCCCTTCTGACTGTTTCTCTGTCTGTCTGTCTGGTTTTGCATAAGCTTTTTTCTTACCTAAACAATATCATGAATTGCTGTATCTTCTGTCTCTGTATGTCTGTCACTGTCATACCTCTCTCTAATAATATACAGTATACAGTGTATACGTTGAGGACTGAACGTGACGTGCTTCTAACGTGTTTCTGACGTCATTATAGGTCCGCGAAGATTGAAGAACATTACGACATGCCGAACTATTCTTGCAACGCAAATAATGACAACGAAAACGTCAGAAACTCCAACTTCTACGACTTTATTCCCGATTCTTGCAACTGTTCCGCTCCAGATTCTGGCAACTGTTCCGCTCCAGATTCTGGCAACTGTTCCGCTCGCGATTCTTGCAGCGCTGACTGCATAGCAAAAGAAAACGATTACCTTACGCCCATAACGGAACGTGAGGAGGCGCCATATGTGTGGATTCCATAGAGTTGATATTAGGGGCTCGAAAAGAGTCTATGTGGCGATTATCTAGCGCAAGTATTATGGCCTAAGCTGTATCATGAATTGCTCAGTTAATTATACGAAAGACTATACTTTAGGCCTACGTAACCGGTGAGGGTGGCTTAGTGGTAAAAGGATCTTTCATCATAAAGTTCGAATCTCGATGCGCTAAATAAAACCCGGAGTTGGGGGGGGAGAGGGCTAAAATGGCTCGTTCTGTTGAGAAAATTTGGTATCTGGCTTTGCGTGAAATCGCATCTCGTTAAGAAAAGCTGAAATCTACAAGATCACACTGTAATGAGAAATTCGCAGAATTCTGATGTATACGGATGCTGATGATGAAAACAATCACAAATGGTAATGACATAATGATGAAATTTATAACAGCCGTCAAACATTTTCACGTGAATCACTCTATCAGATAAGTAATTTCAATCGGTTCAACGAAAGCGGTAAATAAAATGAGTTTTCGATGTCGTAATCTACCTAAACCCAGAAGTAGGCCTACAACACTAGTTGGATAGTAATGAAACAGAAACTTACTTTTCTTCTAATTTGGAACACACAAACTTAAATTAAAACTAAAACATTACCAATTTAAACACAAATCTGCGTGATTTCATTATTAATAGTTGACAAGATCTTGTTCCTGTACTTTTTATTTTATCATGTAAGCACGTTCTCTAAAAGTTATAGACTTCCCAAATAATTGAGATGGCAATGATCCATATTTCTATGGACAAGTATAAATAGACTCGAAGAGATAACAAATATTACGGGAATGAATCTAAATGTTCATTATTGCACACTCTAGTAATTATTTAATCAAAATAATATATCTTTGCTACAGATTATTATAGCAGAAATTGACGTGAAAGCTGAATTTCATGCATTGTAGGGCCTACACCGTGCGAGACAGAGGATGGTAGTGATATTTTTTTTATATATTTAGTAATTTCTTTCTAAATTTCAAAAATCTAACATCGACAACAATTATGAAAAATGTTAATCTGTTCATTCTTTGAAAGATAGGCCAAAAAAATTTGAAACACTAATCGAAAAAACTCAAAACCCACATGCATGGCACATCAATTCTGCACTTTTCGGATAATGACCCACGTGCATGTACATACATGCATACATATACATGCAAATATATACATATATAGAAGCGGTCCGAGGATCAAACCTCGGACCGCTTCTATTTCTTTTATATATAAACGACCTAGCAAACATTTCCAAAGTCATGCATTTTATACTATTCGCAGATGACACTAATATTTTTTACTCAAACAGCTCCTGGGTGTCCCTCACTGAGATTGTTAATAAGGAACTAGCAACTATAAACACATGGTTTGCAGCAAATAAACTCACCCTTAATATTGATAAGACAAATTTTATATTATTTAAGTCGCATAGAAAAATCAACGTAGTTGATGTAGAATTACTAATTGATGGAGTACCCATTACCCAAGTTAAAACTACTAAATTTCTTCGTATATACGTAGATCAACACTTAAATTGGAAAAACCACATCAATTATATCACATTGAAAATTTCCAAAATTATAGGGATAATATCTAGAGTATCATACTTGCTTCCCAAGGCAGAGCCGTTTTAAGGAGTTTGGGGGCCCTAGGCACAATTCGCACAAAAAGTCCAGAAATTCTATAGGCTAACTAACCTTAAATGTAACCCGATTTCCGCCTCAATCTTTCAGTCTCAGATATAGAGTTTTGCATTAATGCACCGCATGTGCATACGTGTCATCTTGTTAAATTTATTAATATAGTACTATTACTAAACTCATACTAACACAGTTAACACAGCATCTTTGTACTACAAGTGTAAAATAAAGTGTAGTTTAACATACGTTACAGTTTCCATTGTTAATCTGTTGTACAAATTGAAATTGAGGTTGTAATGAGTACATGTTTGAGGCCTACATGGATTGACAAGATTGTGACTTTCTCACGACACTTTCTTACAAACATCGCTTTCGTGTTTTTCTCTGAGCAAAGTCTCTCATAATATCATCGAAATTCAAAGACTCCAACACATGTATCTGATTCTATGCTCATGACAGACAGGCAGTTCAATCGTTCTTGCATCATACGTCTGCGAAGCTCGTTCTTGATTAATAATATTTGAGCTTTGAGAAAGAACGCCGACATCTATTTATTCTATTAACTGTGAGAAATTTGATCAGGCCTACGCTTTTTGCCTTTCTTATAATTTAAAGTTTAAAACAATTAAGAAAATGACTAGATTATTGGACTTTATAGAGATTTAATATTAAAAATTAATATTAATATAAATTATCAAGACATAAGAAATTCCTCGAATATCGTTGTAAAAAGCAGACAAAATAAAACAAAAATATACGCATGGAGCCATCGCTGCCATGCGTTAAAATGATTGATTTATTTCAGTGTAACTGTATAGCGCTTTATGATTTATCAATAATTATATTTACTAAAAATGCAGACCGCAGCAGACGCTTTTTTCAAAATGTGCAATTGTTCTTACTTTGCTTTGCAGAATTGTTACTTGTTAGAACAGAACTTATAATATTGTTATTTTGTTTCTGGGTCGACCGTCGCCGCGGGGCCCTCTGTTTCCCTGGGGCCCTAGGCACGTGCCTTGCGTGCCTAGGCCTTTAAACGGCACTGTCCCAAGGACATCAGACTGAACCTATACTACTCACTAATATACCCCTATTTAAGCTATTGTAGTATGATATGGGCTTCTAATTACGAGTCCAGACTTAATAAACTAATGACACTGCAAGAAAGCCGTGAGAATAATAAATGGGTCCCACCGAAGAGAACACTCTGCCCAAATATTCAAGAACTTAAATATATTAAAAATTGATTAAATTAGAAGAATGCAAATAATAGAATTCTTATATCAGTATGAACGGAACTTACTCCCAGACTCAGTCAGAGGATATTTTACCATGGGATCGCAAATCCATACACATAACACTAGAAGTGCAGCTACCTATCGCCCAATACGAGTTCGTACAAATGTAAGAGAGTTTAGTATGAAAGCGTCAGGGCCACAACTATGGAATGAAACTCCACTTGAAATTCGTCACTCTAGAAATCGCTTCGAATTTAAAATTCGACTAAGTGAACATCTAATTAATGTATAATTATTATCTTCCCCCCTCCAATGTGATATTAGGCCTTAATTGACTGAAGAGACATCTCCAGTTGCTGGACGTGTACGTGCACCGGGGCCCGGCCGTTGAGCCATTTAGTTAAGAATTTAGTTAAGAAAGTCTGAACCTAATTAAGAAAAACCACCCATGGACTTAGAAATTGCAATACGATGCATGGGTGACCTCGCTCCCTTTGGGGCCACCCTTTGCAACCTGTAACCAGTATACGCTGTATTTATAATCGAGAAGATGTATTTTTTCATATGGCTTTTGTGTGCTAAATTGCAAACTTTGTTACTTTTATGGTTTTTCTGGTTGCAATAAAGACTTTTTGATTTGATTTGATTTGATATAAACAAATACGTACATACCTAAATAAATACATACATGCATACGTACAATGTACATACATACATACGTGCATACATACATACATAAATACATACATACATATATACAAGCTTCAGCTAGATCTCCTCTCCGATGTTGTTTGCCTACATCTCTTCAGAAAAGAATAGGCATCATAAATTTGTATTAATTGGCTAAGGAAAATTGCAAGAATCTCGACTAACCACACTTCGGTGTACATATATCGTCTAAGCGGAGTATAACATTCTGATTAGTAACTCTTTTCTTGCCAGAGGGTTTGCTGTCATCGAGTGCCGCGTTGCACGCAGAAATTCAACAACCAATCCACGCGCAGTAAACAATTAATGCAATTAGTTTACAACAAAGTGCGTCAAGGGCAATCGGTTTTCCGAAAAATGATTCGAAAATCATGACTTCACTTTCGAATCGAATCGAATACTAATCGATTCGTTTCTAATCGAATATTGAAGCTCCTCATGTTCTTATAATATATATATATATATATATATATATATATATATATATATATATATATATATATATATATATATATATACATATATATATAACTCTTTCAAAACTCCTTCAAAAGATTCTTTTGAAGGAGTTTCTCTTAGCAACATCTTCTAGTGCTGTGACTTAACCTAGTACAGTAAAAAAATGTATCTAAGTCTGGTTGGGGGGGGGGGGGTGGGTGGGAGCACCCAGCGCCCGATAGTTAAGACTAGTTAAGTATAGTTAAGGGGAAGTAACGCATCTTTATCCTAATCAACTTCAGTCAATACATATAAGATGTGCAAAACTTTCAGTTTCTTTTCTTGTTTTCTTTCAGATTTCTGTCTATGAACCATCAACATATCTTGTACATGTCATAGCTTGGGTATCCCCGTCTAGCGGGACTTTGGTGGTCCCTTTGGGGTCGCCCTTTGTCTCTTCTGGCAAATGTAGCTCTGTCTAAAAATAGGAAATAAAAAAATCTCTGGCATAGAAATTTAAATGTATCGATACTTATACTGCATCCTATTTGTTATCCTTATCACGCTTAACTGATTATTTGTACTGAGTACTCAATTGAGGATTATTCTGGTCTTGCACAAAGTCTCTGGAGTGTATACGGATGCTCTATAAATTGAATAATTTTTCTTGTTACCTGTAAATATGTTTTGTTCCTGATTGTCAGTTGACACAATAAAGTTATTGATTGATTGATTGGTTGATTGATTGATTGAAATCCCCATGCATGGGGATATGTGTGTGCATGTGGATACGCATATATATATATGCATGCATGTAGGCTTATAACAGATGCATGTATAAGTGTATTTATGTCCATGTATGTATGGTAGCGTATACGTATTAATGGTTGTTTGCATTAATGTGTGCATATTATGTTCATGCATGTATTTTATGTACAGTATTTATGCATCTATGTGTGTACGTGTGAAAGCATTCATATACGGGTGTATGCATAAACATGGGTGAGTCGGGATGTCTTTATATCTGACAGATCTGAGCAGGTGCGTCCTACGAGAACCCGTCCGGGTCACAGCATCACAGCGCTATATAATACACACCTAACATAGTTTAGGCAATGCCCGACGGAACGTGGGAGAGCCTTCCTTAATTACTTAGAGCAAAGTTAGAAGAGGTGACTATAATTAGTTTAATAGTGCAATACCGTAATAAAAGGATATTGAATTGAATTGAAAAGAAGACGATTTTAAGAATTGGTTGGCTAAGAAAAACGAGTTTGCCAGCAAACATTATCAGTAAAATACGAGGGACGCAGATCGGTATACAGTACAGCACGCCACATCGGAGAAACACACTAAAAATGTGAAGCAGATGAAGAAGAATACAATCGTGACGAGCTTTTTAGACAACAAAATACCAAAGAAGACGATCTCATAACAGCTGCTGAAGTAAGTCTAACTTACCTAAAACAAAATGCTTTAAAACTATACTTAGATTCTGTTCTATCAGTGCAATTCCAAATGTTAAAGAAAATTCTTGAATCTCCCGGATTCGTATCCTTAGGAGGTGGCAACCCTAGCAATACGGTTAATTTAAAATACAAATATCTCATCAATACAGTTCAAGGCTGAGATGCGAATTCGAAATTCCTTCTGAAGGGGCATTGAAATGTCATGATTCATACATACGTGTATACAGGAACGTAGCCAGACTTAAATTCAAGAGGAGGCAACTGAGGTTTTGGGAGTGGTGTTTGGGGGTGTGGAGGTGAATTTATGAAATTAAAAAAAGCAGTTGCCTCCTCTTGCCTCAAGATGGCTACGCCTATGCTTGTATACATACATTACTAAATACATACACATGTACACACAAACACACAGACATAAATACTTACATACAGACATACATACATAAGTACATACACACGTACATATGCATACATCATTACATATACACTTGTACTGTCCGATTCACGTACGTATTATGTACTTACGCTACATAAATGCGTCTTTGAAGTAGGCCTATGTAATGTATGTGCGCATGTGAATAATTTATTACATGCGTGCTTGTGTGTGAATGCGGAAGTTATCACGATGTAATGGGAATGATGAATTATGATGGTGGCACTACCTATTATTTACCAGTTAATAGTTCACAGAAACGGAACTTGGAAAAGAACGAGGCAGACAGACAGAAGGAGGCAGAAGGATAAATTGAAAGACGGACAAAAAGACAGAGGGCAGTGGAGTAATAGAGGAAGAGGAGGACAAAGAGAGACGGAGGGATTGAGGGAGAGAATGAGAAAGTGCACAGAAAGTGATAGCTGCACTGTGCCTGCACAAAGATGACGAGGCAGACGGAGAGAGTGATGAATTAGACAGACAGACAGACAGACAGACAGACAGACAGACAGACAGACAGACAGACAGACAGACAGACAGACAGACAGACAGACAGACAGACAGACAGACAGACAGACAGACAGACCGACAGACAGACAGACAGACAGACAGGGGTGGACACGAGAGGATAAAGAGTGAGAGAATTAGCTATAGAAAGAATGATTCCAAGAGAGACATGAAATGAGAGAGGGATACACCGAAAGATAAGGAGACAGACAGACCGAGAGTAAAAGTAAGAAGAGTGAGACAAAGACAGAGATCGAGAGATACACTGAAGATTACGGCCTGTGACAGTGTCACAAATTCTCTTATAATTTCGACTGATGCAATCCCATCGTATGCTACGCGCTCAGACAGAACAACAATTTCCACTAAATCAATGACGTGGATAATTTACACTAGTGTCCAGAAAAAGTTCACTTAGCCAAACTCGAAAAAACGGGTACAGTTTTATTAGACTAGAATGAAATTAAAACTTTCTTTCCTTATATTCAATTAATTTGCAATTAATAAATTCGATAGCCTAAGGGCGGTCGCTCTCAAGTGACGTCGTATTATTGTCACAAAAACGGCCGAGCACCTAGGAATGTCACCGTCGCAATTCTGCCGGCCTTCCCTCTCCGTCAGTTACCAGGCCAAGCACGGATCGGGAAGGGAAAATGCGACCCTTCTAGGCGTAATTTCGTCAGGCTCGTGGGCCCGGCCTCCGTCGTCTGTCAGAGATCTTGAAGTTCAGGGCGACACCTAGAGTTCGACAGCTTTATTCGACAACTTGACGAGTATAATACGTAATTCAAATAGCGCTAGTTAAACACATCGAATTCGAAAACCGCTACAGGACTTATACTATCAGCACTCCTGCAGCTCTCTACTTCTACTACTGCTTCTACTAATACTAATAATACATCTCTCTACTTCTGTACGTCAGCTTATATAGGCAACTAGCACCGGAGGAGGGAGGTGTTAGGACATCACTTGCCAAAGAAGGAAAAGGGTGGGGCAGTGTCCTAGGACATTACTAGGCAAAGAAGGATCAAAGAAAGCGGCACATCAAAGGCTAGGCAGCCAAGGCAGGCGAAGAGGCAATGGAGGAGGGAGTGTCCTAGGACATTACTCGCCAAAGAAGAAAGGCGTGGGGAGGTGTCCTAGGACATTACTAGATAAAGAAGAAAAGGGAAGGGAGGGCGGACATTACTACGCAAAGAAGGATCAAAAGAAAAGCCGCCAATGACTGGCCAGAGAGAGTTCAAAGAAATGCCGCTAGCACACATCAACCTCCGGCGTGGGGGCCTAATCAGCTCGACACGACCTCGTCGGCAGACTTGAAGGGCAGCTATCGTCAAGCCAGCCGGTCGCTATGGCAACCACTGTCACACGGTGTATCGTGCGTCGAGTTTCTCGACATCATTAACTTGTTTCGCTAACTCTAACCCATAATGACATACATGTAATAATAATAACCCATAGTAATAGAATTGTTATTCAGCGTTATCAAATGTTAACGTTAAACTAAGATTATAGTCTAAAATGTTTTCTGGGACAATTTTTAAAAATAAAGCTATTGACTCCTCAAGTTTTACATATATTTCAGTTATTTTATGTAATTGCTTCTTTTTTCTGGACAAGGCGTAGATGGAAACATCAGATCGTATAATCAGAGATTGTAGGCTCATAGGCGACGTTTCTCCCGATAAGAAAGCAAAGCTACTGTAGCGTATGAATAATTAGCATTCAATTAGGGATTCGGCGACAGGAGAATCGCACAGACAATCATTACCAAAGTGGTTTTGCCATTTTCATAAATTATTAACTGTGTTTCGGAAAGACAGAAGATGAAGGCGCTCTGCTTCTTATTTGTCGTTGCGTTTGGGATAGAGAATATTTGTGCCTTTACTCAGCGACGTGAGACTATATCTCTTTCGTCTTTGAATTAGCCGACGTTTAAGGAAATCTAGCGAAGACTCAGATGGTTAAGCCTTGTGGAAACAAGTTTTTTTAAATAAAGTATTCCCTTCGACTATTTCACCAAATGTATTTTCTGTAGGAAAGTAGTTTCCTTCAATTCGTTACTATAATAATACTATGTGTACAATTACACATAGTATTTTGAAGAAGTACTTTCAGACGTATTTATTATTTATCAATTATAGATAATAGATTATATACTCGTATAGTCTATTTTCTCATAGTTACTTCTTATGCTACCAACTGCAGTATATTGAACAAGTTTGGTCAAGGGTTGCAACTTACATGACAAGGTAATAGGAAAAGTGGGAAGAAGAGAAAAGCTGCCCTGAGAAGCAGATAAGTTAGTCACTTTATATTTCTTAGCCTCGGCATATGATATCGGGAGGCCATTTCTATCCCTCGTCGAGTAGAAAACTGTTCAGTTAAACGGTCCTAAAAATCCGAAGAAAGCAAACAGACAACGGAAGTCAAAAGTTCCGAAAACAGAAATATTTTCAGAGAGGTTATGTACGAACTTGCTTCTTGTAAGTACAGTACCCTATACTAAAGCTAGTGGAACGTATAGGAGGTTCTCATTAAATCTGCTTTTTGGCTCCCTTGGGTCGGAAATGACCGAATCCCAAGATCTTGGACACGTGGCCAGTGTAATGTAGGACTTGTCCTCTATTTCCCAGATGACGCCTCCTCTACAAAATCATACTGTTGGTGGCAGAAGAAATGCACGTGCAGATTATGATCTGGTCGTTTCCTAAAAGAGCGTTCCTCATGCTCCTACTTCAACCCGCAGCTATAGTGAATTTATAATTATAGCCCCCCCCCCACAAATTGGTCATTGTGCCGAACTCGTTACTTTGGAAGATATAATGTTTTCCCATTGTCAGCTGCGCTACTATACTACTACTACGCTACTGCCTCGTTACCTTTGTGTATATCTATCACTTTCTGTTACTCTCTTTCTCCCTCATTCTCTATATCCCTTTGTCTCTCTCTGTCCCTCTCTTCCTCTCTTACTCCATTACCCTCTGTCTCTGTATCTCTCTGTCTTTCTATTTAACCTTCTCTCCCCTCTCTCTGTCTCTCCCTCTGTCTGTTCTACTGTTGCTGCTGCCTCTGCTGCTGCCTCTGCTGCTGCTGCTGCTGGTACTACTGCTGGTACTACTACTACTACTACTACTACTACTACTACTACTACTACTACTACTACTACTACTACTACTACTACTACTACTACTACTACTACTACTACTACTACTACTACTACTACTACTACTACTACTAATAATAATAATAATAATAATAAATAAAAAATAAAAATAAAAATAAAACGTTTGCAGATACCGTCTACGCCTGTAAGAATAACTTACTGCTGCTGAGCTGCCGAACCGAACTCATCCAAGTTCAGGACATCGTTCTCGCCGATTCTATTTGCATCGCGAGCAGATGTTGTCCGCGTCAGAGCGACTGTCGTGGAGAGCCGAGCGCCACCTACAGAAATCAAGTCCACGATGCCTGCAACGGTCAAACCTCATGTTCTATGAGCGTCGAGATTCGCAACATCGGCTGCGGTTTTTTCAATCCCAGAAATAAATATGTCAACGTTACATACAGCTGCATCGGTAATGAAGTGGATACTATATAAAGTGGACCTAATCCACTATAGTGTAAAGTAATGTCATTGAATTTAGTGTATTGCAATTATTATTATTATTATTATTATTATTATTATTATTATTATTATTATTATTATTATTATTATTATTATTATTATTATTATTATTATTATTATTATTATTATTATTATTATTATTATTATTATTATTATTATTATTATTATTATTATTATTATTATTATTATTATTATTATTACTGAGAAAAGTCTTACTCATCCAAGGTCACTCACCGAAATTCAAAACAAGGTCACACAGAAATGAGAGTCAGTCACTAGTCTAGGTGAAATGCTATGACAGAAGTGGCTAACCTTTTAAGCGTGCATGCTAAAAGTGCAGCTACATCATTATTTGAGACATTTTAAAGATGCTTTTAGAAGTGTGTTAAAATAAAAATGTGGATTCGTAGTGATTTGTGTTTTTCGACGTTTCAAATGTTGGGTGTCCAAAACTTTTTATGCATGCCATGGGTTCATCGTCATCATCACAACCACAAGCTCCATCTTCATCATCATCATCATCATCATCATCATCATCATCACCACCACCACCACCAAATATCATCATCATCGGTGCCTGAAGCCAGCAACTTTGGGTGCGAATAAATTATCTTCGTTAATCGGTAATTTTCCAAGACCAATGCTGTCGTGTTTAGTCGAAGTCTTATTATATCTGCATGTATACGTTGTCTATCCAGCGCATTCTTCGTCTTCTTCTGCTTCTCTTTCCTTCTAATCTTGCATGTAATGCATTCTGTGCGATTCAATCAAAACATTGTTTCCACAAGGCTAAACCATCTGAGTCTTCGCTAAAAGACTTTAGATTACTTGCATGTCTAGGAACTCTCTAATGTCATCAGTACCTCTATTAAACTAAAATACTCAAAAATTTGAAGTACACGCTCTTCCTTACACTGTCACATAATACTTGAGCTCGTAAGACAAGATTTTCAGGTACTCGAATGAAATCGTATGTAGTTGACTTGAGCTAGTCTCTCAAAAATTCGTACTACGCGCTCCACAATCCAATCAAGTCAATTGCACACTTTATGTCAGAAAACACACTATTTTAGGCCCAGATCAGAATAGTACCTTACACTACTTCACCCTGACTAAAGGTATACTAACCATTTTCACGTGGTCTAAAGCAATAAGTATCCCTTACAGTTGTGGCCGTCTTTGATATGTCCTAGAGTATACACTGTTCGAGCCCAACCCAATGTGCAGGGCAACAGATGCAGCGTATGTATGCACGACCATTTATATAGCGCCTAAGTCCAATTCGTAATTTCACCGTACCTTAACGATGCTGACCGTACGTACTTGTTTGTTTTTCAGCCGCACAGACCTCGCGTGCACCAACGACTCTCACCACGACATTTATCACAACGCTTTCCAGCTCCTCCGCTTCCACGCGACAACAGTTGACAACGTCCACTTCAACCCCCATTAACACCCCTCCTTCTACGACTGACACCGTTGTGGTTCATTCAACTGATGACAACAAAGCGACCGAGATGGAGCAACAATCCAAATCGTCCACCTCGACTCCCATTAACACCCCTCCGTATACGTTTGACGCGTATCAGATCCAGAAAGACCAGGACAAGGATTACGGATACCCAGGTAAGAATATTACGGATAATTAGGTGGAAGATATACGAATACCTAGGTAAGAATAATACGGATGCCTACTAAATTACCTAGGTAAAAGATTTACGGATTCCTAGGCATGCCGCATTTGCATCGAAGCCTCCCCGCAAGTAACTGAAATGGGTTATCTTCGAATTCATTCAGACATTTAGCTAATCCCGTGGTTTTTCATTCTCGGGCTTCGCCGCGATCTCGGTCCACTCCAATTGTAACCATAGGTATGAAGAAACGGATACACGACACGTGGCATCAAAATATGTACATATTGGCAAAATATGGACATCAGAAATACGGTGATCTGTAGATAAAACTGAAACTAATATTTTACAGGAAACAACAGAAATTCAGGTATCAGAAGTTGGCCTACGAATAACTCGGTGGGAAACACACGGGCTTATGGGTTGTGTAAATACCGGTGACCCGTCAATTGCGCCCCCGACAATTGCGCCCCGACAATTGCGCCATAAAAATCCCGACAATTGCGCCCCGACATTTGCGCCACATAATACGAATATTGGCTCCACGTGATAGCATGTTGTCTGTCGGACCGGAAACAGTTGAGAAGCATACGTCGGTGTATTCGGATCAAACCGCGAAGAAGATAAGTGAGAAGCATACGTCGGTGTATTCGGATCAAACTTGGCTGGGGAGGTCAGACCGATAGCCACTAAGAATAAATATGTCCAACTAACTCGTCGTTTACAGGCTGTAACCATTACGTATGGCGCTGTTGCCCTCCTGGACTATCTGCATAGGATAGCGCACAATCTAGAACTGTAATCGGTTAATACTATTCAACAATTTATAGTCACAATAGAAATATGTTTTTGTTACCGTAAATCTGTAGTTGTGTTAGAGTTGTGTCTCATGTAGTTCTAAAATACGTAGAATTCGCTGTTTGACTTTTAAAATTTTTTATTAGAAATATGTTTTCTTACCATTATGTCCGTAGTTGTGTTAGAGTTCTAAAATACGTAGAAGATGCCGTCTGACTGTAACAGTTCTCGTATTAAAGTTTTAATCGTGTCTTACAATTTTGTGTTTGCCTACATAACATTTGTAAATTGGGTTAGCGATGAAAATTTAGTTACGGGGGCGCAAATGTCGGGGCGCTTTTGTCGGGAATTTTATGGCGCAATTGTCGGGGCGCAATTGTCGGGGCGCAATTGTCGGGGCGCAATTGTCTGGGCGCCGTAAATACCTAATTTGAACACGGGCCTATGGGTTGTGTAAATACCTAACTTGAACACGGGCTTATGGGTTGTGTAAATACAACCTAATTTGAGGTAGGAGACATGCGGGTAGAAATTTGGTTTTCTATTTGGGAAACACGGGAGTCTGTGGGGGGGGGGGGGGAAGAGAAATACTGAAGTTAGGGTAGAGGCAATGGAGAAACACATGTGAGATAAACACGTATAGGGCCTAACCCGGTGTTAGAAATGCAGATCAGAAGGAGAAATTTTGAAATTTACGTGTACACACATGTAGATATCCTCGTAGAAGAATTATGAGCATTGACTTTTTAGTATAGGAGATATAGGTATCTGGTAGAAGAAATACAGCTTTTCAGTAGGAGAAATATGGCTATGTGATAATGTGAGTAGGAGAAATATGACTGTGTGTAGGAGAAATATGGCTGCGTCAGTAGGAGAAATCCGGCTATGTGAGTAGGAAAAATATGACTATGTTAGTAGAAGATATATGGCTATGTGAGAAGAAATACGGTTATGTGAGTAGGAGAAATACGACTGTGAGTAGGAGAAATATGGCTGTGAGAAGGGGAAATATGGCTATCGAATTCGCTAGTTATGTGTACATAGGTATTAATAAGCAATTCAAATGTATGGGGCATTCAACCAATACCAGAGGCACGTTTGCTTAATGTGTCACATAATTATTCAAGCCAATGTGTTTTTTCTGTAGATCGAGTAGCAACGTTAGTCGCTGTTATTGTGGGCGGTTTAGTAATAACAGCCATTGTTATATCGGTCGTCGTACTTGCGCTGAAAAAAAGCAGGTTAGTCTGTCTGTTCTTTAATAGCAAAAACTCATCCGAAACGGCAGTTTTACAATAGAGCACTCTGCAATCTCTGACGGATTATTGGAGATCACCACCACCACCACCATGATCATCATCATGATCATCATCATCATCATCATCATCATCGTCGTCGTCGTATTCCTCATCGTCATCACCACCATCTTCTTCTTTAATTCCCCGTCCCTCTTCTCTTCCCTCTTCTCCTCCCCCTCCTCCTTCTGCTTCAAAACCCGTCATCAACATTATCATAAACAACCACAGTTATTATCATAAGTGGTCGTCGTCATCATCACCATCATCATCATCATCATCATCATCATCATCATCATCATCATCAAACATTTTTTCTTGACGTCACCATTTGCAGGTGATGGATGCGAATAAACGATATACGTTCTTTTCAGTTGCAATTGTAATCTGGCATTTATAAAGCGCCACTACAAGAATAAACTCATCAGTGGCGCTCCAGACCCGAACCATTGAAATCGTTGTCAAATAATAGACTACAGGCGCTTGCGAAACTCTGGAAGGGACAAACTGAGGAGCTCGAGGTGCAGCTCTCGAGACAGGCGATTCCATAATCAAAGCAAAGCGGTTGTTTGTCAAGTACACGGCAGTCTCCGCGTTGAGTCCAAGTCTCGTTATGTCTTTCGTTATATCTATCAACTGCAGGAGCTGCATTAATAAAGGTATTGGCTTGGCCCGCGATCCATAGACAGATTCTTATTTTGTATAGGCGTATTAAATTGAAAAATCCGGACTTGGGTGTTAGGAGAAACAGTGTTCAAAAGTTGCTGTTCGTCCCATCCGGTAACTGGAAGCCTACGAATCCTAGGGGATTTCTGTTATCATTGTTCGCAGGGTAATTGTGGTAATTGGAAACCTCAACACCCACTGGTAATTGCTCCGCTGTGCATGACATCAGACGTAAATATCACTGCTCTCCTTCCAGCCGTAGTTCTCCATACGAACTTCTTTCTACCCCACCTTTGCCAACTGTTTCCTAACGCTTTCGGTCCGTCTGCTAATCTGTCTAACTCGCATTTTTTCTCCCTTTTCCTCTCTCCAATTTGTCTCTAACACGCTTTCTCCCAATCTCGATGTCTCTCTATATATATTTCTCGCTGTCACACACTTCCTCTCGAGTTCCCTGTCTGTCTGTCTGTCTGTTTATCTGTCTTTCTGTCCGTCTGTGCAATGCTAACTGACTCATTTCCTTCCTTCAATCTGCGATTATGGTTCTAT
Organism: Allolobophora icterica; assembly: GCA_963556255.1. Taxonomy (NCBI): domain Eukaryota; kingdom Metazoa; phylum Annelida; class Clitellata; order Crassiclitellata; family Lumbricidae; genus Allolobophora; species Allolobophora icterica. The sequence continues at coordinate 33,187,597 of OY744611.1, forward strand.
TCTGTAAGTCATTGTTTGTCTGGCAGTGTGGGTGTATGTGTTTGCCTATATCCGTCCACGTATCTTTCTCTGTGTAGGCTTATGAACATGTGTACCCGTCTCTGCACCTGCCATTGGGCGTGTATGTAAAAATATTTCTGTATACACATGTCCTAGTGTTTTAGTATGCCTAATTCTGCCTGTATGTCTACCTGTTTGTATGTCTGCCTGTTACAGTTACAGTATAACTGTAAATAGATCACACTAGACTGGAGCATGTGGTCATACGGATACACGACAAAGAGGAAGTTACTCCAATTATCACAGATTAAGCTTCCGACTTTGCCAGTACATATATGATCCAATAGATCTAATTTAAACTACTTAAGTATTTTCGAAAAACAACAGGCATCGTTTTATCTAAAACGCTGAAAGATACACATTGGCTGCTAGCAGAACACAGTTAGAGTGACCTGTGTAATGCGTGAAATAGTACGAAAACCAAAGTCACCGGAGCGTTCTCTGATATTACCGATCTAGTAACAAAGCCAATACCGCTTGTTGCCGGAAGTCGTTGCGGCCTTTATTAGCAATTAGACCAAATTTTGTAACAACATCAGATAGTTCGTGTCTGTGAGCGTTCTGGCTATACTAGTGTCTGTTCTTCGCAGATACTAGATTTACGGGTGTAAACCTACACCAGTGCTTTTGTGAGATTATCACAATAGGAACGGTTGAATTAAACGGAACAGGGCAGACGGTTTGCGATTTGTATATGGAATGAGGAAAACATTCCCATCTCCTATTCAACACATCCCACCGCCACGTGAATATTCCCCCACAGGCCCCTCAGCTCTCATTCTTCCTGTTTTTCTGTCTGTCTGTCTGTATGTCTGTCTGCTTTGTATCAGCTTTTTTCTTACCTAAACTATATCATAAATTGATGTATGTTCTGTCTGCCTATGTCTGTGACTGTACCTCTCTAATAATATACAGTATATATAGTGTATGTTGAAGACTGAACGTGACGTGTATCTAATGTGTTTCTGACGTCATTATAGGACCGCGAAGACCGAAGAACATTGCGTCATGCCGAGCTTTTCTGGTGACGCAAATAATGACGACGAAAACGTCCGAAATTCCAACTCCTACGACTCTATTTCCAGCTCCGGCAACTGTTCCGAGCACAACTCTTCCAGCCCCGACTGCACAGCAATAGAAAACAATACTTTACACTGATAACGGAACGCGAAGAGGCGTCAATTCAGTGTTACCACTCATAAAAAATGAAAAACCCAAGTTAGGACACTGAATAAACCCAAGAAAAACCCAATAGGACTTGCACACTTTCTATTGGCAAAGTCGTCAATAAACTGGTTAAAATCCAATTGACGTAGAATAACACTCTCTATATGCTCAGTGCTGCAGAATGGCTAGGTGTCTCATGTGTCATACTAAGTCTTGTGCGAAGCGTGTTCTTAATTATCTTCATCTTAGAAAATGAGCATTCAGCACTACAGTTTGTGACCATGAGCACCAGTACATTCTTAGCATAATTTCCACATCTGGAAATGAACTTTCAACACCTTTGTCAAGTATTAATTGGTACATGAACTGCTCCTAACTTATGCTGATACCTGCGCTACCTGTCTCGTGTTTAAACATTTCGAAAAAAATAAGAACACTGCATATTATGAGGTCATTGCCAAGGCATTCATCGAGGTCATCGCCATATATTGCTACAAGATTTTTCGCTGAGTTATGTATTTCTTCATCACTACATGATTCAAGCCTAGATAGAAAACCAAACCTTAAGCAGAGTAGTTCGTATGATTCTAGTCTTCTTGTCAACTCGGTTATGAATTGATCAACGATGGACAGAAAATTGTAAATCTGAAACTTCTCTGAAGCACAGTGCACAGCTTCTGGCGTGCGACTATAATCCAGTGGTAGGAGACGTACGTTTGGATGACGTGTTCTTTTTTGAACATATTCTGCCGTTTCACAACAGAGGCTGACCCGGCCGAGCAGGAACGTTGTTGAACTGGCGGTTGTTCAACAACAACTGCAGCATTACCAGTGACACCAAGCTCAGACGAGCCTGCATTTTGACCATCATCCACGGTGACAGCAGATGTACTAATAGCTGTTACTTGAAGGAAAGCAGTAATACGGGGTGAATTGCAAGTATTTTCTCATTTTGAGATGCTTTTTCTTTACTTAACTTGCGTTTTTGAAAGCCACTATAGACCGAGCTCCAATTCGGTTCATGTCATAAAAATGACAGCTGCATGTGCGCTGCTAGGCCTACAGATGTGCGCTTTAGGTCAATCGAGGTCAAAATGGCAAGAGAACGCTGGATCTCAGACAGAATAACCACTGTCTGTATGACCTTTACCCCGAAACTGGATGCCTGTAGCTTGAAGCTCGCCTCGGGCATAAAGGCGCCTTTATCCCGGGTCGCCTGAGGGCGCTGGTTTGTGCAGGGACCTCGGTCCGTTTGTTGCCTGCTGTATGCGGAGCGTTTGGTCATGCCCTGTGAAACTGACACTGCCTCTGTATACACAGTAGACAACCTCAGCCTGAGTTAAAAGTAAGATAAACTGTCAACAGCTGAAGATGCCAAACGTAAAGCGCTACTCGTGAAACAATATTAACGCGATATTTCAAAATTAGGGCCCCGACTGGTTAATAAAGGGTAACAAGGCAGTACCGGTATTGCATGCGATTGGTCATAATGGAGTCGTTTGGTGTAGGACTGAGGGTAATGAATTTGAGGGGGTCAAGCCGACCCCCGAGGGGGTCGGCCAAAGGATAGAAGCAGGGGGGTCCAAAAAAAGAAGCTGGGGGTCCAACCCCCTGACTCCCCCCCCCCGGCAAATCGGACCCTGATCATAAGTGGGACAAGGAATTGGGCTTCAAAATGCATTTAGCCATTTTATTTAAAAACAACGCTGTCGACAAATTTTTCCAAAACAAAGTTTATTCATTGCTTCGGGGTTGATTGCAACATTTTAATTTGTGCCATGTAATAATTACACTATTTTCAATACTGTTGCAACCTACCCCGGGGGTCGTTGCAACCAATCCCAGTTCGGGGTTGTTTGCAACACTTTGAAGCCCTCTGTTCAATTAGCTATTGTGGGTACATGTGTTGTCATTGAGATCGTCACCATAGCTTCTTTTGGTGCTGAGATGTAAAGGATATATAAGGGCTAAAATGATTTTAGGTTGTTCAAAAAATAAAAAAACGACACAACAAAATATGAAATTTGTTGCATCCAACCCCGGACTCCTCTACTCTGCTTCCAAGCTTTATCGTCCTAGACGGCATATCCGCCTTTGCATCAAGTCATCCCTCTGATATGACGTAGTGCTTGCGAGCCAGCGGGTTCTCATAGCAACGCTTAAATTTAAGTACCGTCTCTGTGGAGATTATGATCACGGTTTTGATATCGGGTATTGCATATGGCGTTAATGCTCTAGAATGAGGCAGCTCTGCTGCCATAGGCGTAGACTCTGGGGGGTCAGCCGGGGCACGTGCCCCCCAATAATTGAGGAGCCGGGGCAATGCCCCCCAAAAATCGGGAGAAAAATTTCTTCAAAATTAAAATATTATGTTTAAATATAGACAAATTTCTTCAGAAACAGAAAAACAGAGACACAGAACTAAAATACTATCAGAAATTCATAATGAAAGCAAAGATTTATATTTATCTTCAATTTCTTCGATATGAAACAAATTTACATGTAAACAAATTGCCCCATTTCATACGCATTAACGTAACACCGGAAGCCTCTGCTGACTGTCCAGACCAGAGGTGAAAAAAGTATTTTCGGATTTTGGTTTTAAACAAAAAAAGGAAAAGCAAACCACAAAATTTGTTTTTTGTTTAAAAAAGTAAATTTTTTATTTTTTTTAGAAGTTATCTTAATAACATTGATTTAATGATTTTTAATTTTCGGAAATCGCAACTAATTAAACTGAATTTGAGCTCTTGTTTAATTGTTGGTTATGTCATAATTGGCCATTTTTCACGATTTTATGATCCGAAATCCGAAAATCTTAAAAACAACAAAAACTATAAAAAACCGAGAAAAACGAGAAAAAAACAAATTTTCATCTTGAAGAAACTTGTTTTTTGCCCCTCTGGTCCATGCCCCTTGCCCCACCAATATTTTGGACAAGTTTACGCCAGTGTCTGTTGCAGTCTGTTGTTTCTTCTTAGTGCTATTTAAATATGAATATTAGTGATTTTAGAAATTAGGACTGTTAATAATTTACATACGCCAAAAATCTACGTTGTTTTTACACGTTCAAATGCATTCGCTAGATGACAGGATATACTTTCAAATACTCCAGCTAACTTTTTATTGGAGTGAAGACTTTAATCGATCACCATTTTGTGCTGATGACAGTTTTAACCAGATTACGGCGAAATTTGACTTTAATGTCAAACCTGGTTAAATTCTATAAATTTGTTCATATAATTTAGTGGACACATAATTAACGACAGTTACGTCAATGACAGAGTTGCTTATATTCAGGGCTGTAGTGGGAAAATTAGAGGTGAGTACACGCTACCGGTTAGTTTTCGGAAACTAATAATTAGAGACGAGTACAAATATTTTGTGAGGTGAGTATACGGTCTCTAGAGGCGAGTATACGCTATATACCCGCGCATATACTCGACTACAGCCCTGATTATATTATGGCTTGAGCTTATTGTCTTACTCTGACGCAGGCGATGGCTGGAGAGTCAATCCGACGAACATTAGACCACTTTTATGTGGTTAGACACGGTTTCTTGTCATGTAGGTGGTTTTTATGACTCGTTTGTTAACAAGCGTACATGAGTAGGCCCTAATTAATGTAAAAAACGGGCAATTAAGTAATCCTACATTTAACCATTACTTCTACATAATATGTGTTGGTTGACTTTTTGGTACTTGTTATTTGGATATCGGGGAACGTGGTGGTGTAGCGATATGTTCTGTGCCTTGTAACTGGAAGGTCCTAGGATCTATTCTACCTCAAACCATTGCGTAGCGACCCAGCGGCATCGATCTTCTCTTGTATGGTCGTGTGCACTTCAGAACTTTGGAAGGAGGCCAATATCAAAACCATTGGCCCTATTGGATCAGTTCCAGCCCCGTATGTTAGCGGAAACCCAGAGACTAAATTCATTCCCGCCACGCTATTGAAGCATGTCACGTGAGTAAATTGTATTTCTGCATCGTGAGGGTCGGTTTGAGGGGTGCGATCCGAATCCCCGAAACCCGAATCCCTGAAACAAATTTCGGCCGGATCCCCGAAATCGATTAGTGACGAAAATGTAACTGAAAGTAGAAGTCGGATGAATGCAAGGCCACGCTAGATCCATGTCACGTATAAGAGTTTACAATTTAACTTGGAATAGTTTTCGGGAGTTCGGCCGCTTTCTAGTAAACTGTTTTGAAATCGGTCTTTTGCGTATTTTCAGCGTTTTGGGGGAATCGGGGATTCGGGTAGACCCCGGTTAGCGTCAGGGTAGGCGTCATGAGGGTCGGTTATGGCTTAGGTTAGGGTCAGTACAGCCTAGAGATGTATTTTGTTAGACTAAAAAGCTATACCTGTGAGTGGAAGCTGGATTTTTCATTGAAGAAATTTTATTCGGATGAATTTTACACCAGTGCCTTAAAATCATGTGACATGCATTAACCAATTACGTAGAGGGCATTATTCGAGTCCCGTGTATAGGCTCACATTGGACATGACTTTATCCACGACATATCAAAGTACTGTCGTATTGTATTGTATTGTCTGGGTCGTTAGATTGTGATTTATTTACTTGCACGTTATACATTCAATTTATTTCCTAGAGAGAGATTGTTGACAGGAAATTAATGAATTAAATAATATATGATTCAAATAAATGACGTAATTTTTTTTAAATGATGCGAGGGTTGCATTTAGCACAATCCCAAATAGCGAATTGCTTGTTTTCGAATTACAAGAATTTTAATTTCAAATTAAATCAAAATCAATTTATTGCTCCCATGAAGGAAGGAAGATATCAAACATTTGTTACAGTTATGGCACAGATGCAACAGACCATTACATGTTCGCTTATTATTTATACAAAGTTTAGAACTTTTAGGTAGTACAATAAACCTTTGTTATAGTAATGTCAACAAAATGAAGCAGATCATTTCTTGGCCGTTCTTTATGAGTACAAATCTTAGTCAACCTAGGGAAGCAATAGGAACCCTGAAGGGACAAAAGTCCCGCTAAGGTAGGGACCTTAATTAATTTAAGTTCTTGCATACATTTTATGTATCTTAGTATAATAATAAATGATCAGTTTATACAGAATATAAATTATGGCTACAGCATTACTTAAACATGTCAATGAAATGAAGCGTGCAAACAATCTGCTAGTAATAGTGTATAAAACTTTGAGAACAAGAGTGACATGTCTAATCCATATCTAACTGAGACAGTGAAGCTGCAGCATTTTAAGTGGAGCTGCAGTGTTTTCCCCGCTGCATTTATTTATTTATTTTATTTGTGATATTTCTATAGCGCCTCCACAAGTCTACTACTACTACTCAGAGGCGCTCCCGACTACAGCATTTGATACTGTGTCGGAGTTTTCACGCTGAAGCGCCACGATCAATCGCGAGTGAAGGACTTGCCCAAGGTCCGTACGCAGCGGCTAGAGTGGGATTCGAACCTGCAGTCCTCAGGTCACAAGGCGCCGAATTTACCACTAGTCCACCACGCCATATTAGCTAGCAGTGGGCACCATAACTGTTGCGTAATTCTTTCAGCCTTCAAAAATGAAGTCCATAACTTGTTACCAGTGGTTGTTTGTGATTGGATGCATGCATAACATAAATGGTGTTGGATTCATCTGGTGAATTGTAAAATGTGCATGTTTTCTCAGCATGCAATTTTCCCCGAGATCTAGAGTGAACTGGATGGGATCTTCATTTAATCTATGCAATGGTAGATTTCAGTCGTTTGATATAAAATCGACCTCATGTAGGCAACATATGATCTAAGATCAGTTTAATACTTTTTTCCAATGTCTCATCTATGCTCTCGGATTTCCTCGATACGCTTGACCAGTTAGAGTGGCCTAAGCTATAAAAGGAAGATTCGAGAAAGAATAAGGCCTTGGCTTTTCTGATGTCCGATCCATGTGGATCTTTTGGGTAATTCAGTGGGCCGCCAAGACTTACGTTTATGTAGAGTTTATATAGGAGAGCCTAAGGCAAACTCCGTTATTCAATAGCTCGTTGTCTCGTTGCCCTTTGAGGCCGACAGCGCTGCTGTTTGTCGTGTAACGTCTGAGGCTTGTGTTAGGAGTGCTCTTCTTCCATGAAAAAGAGTTAGGCCTATTGTGAGTGCCACGTCTTCTTATGCTGACGAGGAAGTTGCACGTTTCTATCTACCGTTTGTACCTCTTTGGTGAACTGACGAGTGCCGATGTGAAAGGTAGATTATCATTCTGTACATTCTATTATTGTGAAATAAAAACCATTTTAATCATACCCTTAGACTGAGCTTTTTTCATTAAAATATCATGGGACCTAACACCAATCGTTTGTAGCTACAAAATAATGAGCCGGGAAATGACAAATGATGTTGGACAGTGAATTATGTAGCAAATTCTAGATTTACTGCTGTTCAAACTGTCTTATCTGCAAAGAACCGTCCTTAGGGGCCATCCATATATTACGTACGCAAAAATCCGGGAAAATTGGACCCCCCTCCCCCTGTTCGCAAGCGTACTTTCTTCCACACCCCCCTGTGTACGTACACTTGACGCTCACCCCCCCCCCGAAGACCAGCTGCAGAAAGTGCCTCTACTGTCTGCACTTTAGTCCAGATTGAAGGATGAGTGAGGGCCAATATAGACAAATTATAGGTATCTCGTTCACAGCACAGAATAACTGCACATGGCTTTTATATAATGTAATAAAATGCCACCGAACGACTATAGGACCCGTACGCAAAATCGCCAAAATCCGACCCCCGACCCCCTCATTGCGTACGTAATATGTGGACGGCCCCTTAAGGTGTGAACACGGTCGAAACAGTGCACTTTATTTGGAATCGCATTGTCAAATTTTACCTCACCCCAGAGAACAGTCCTTCACGGGACACGGTTGCTTTTAATAAGTTCACTTTTTAAAATCTTTGGACGCTACATTTATATGAGAAAACTTGCATACCTGAAAAATTTCAAAATTTGTGAAATAAAATGGATCACCATTACACATGATGTTTGAAGAAGTTTGTTTTTCATCTTTTTTTCCATAACAGCTACACATTCTTCTGCAGTGTTCTGTCCTTAGTCAGACCCAGGAATCTAGTGATGCCATTCTTCTCGAATTAATGTTTTTCCTTTAATTTCTTTATATCTTTTTTCCCCTTTATCCATCATCCGATCCAACGTCATATTTCTTGGTCTTCCTGGTGGTTTCTTCTTTTCTATTCTTCCTTCAAGTACTGTCTTCAAGAGCAAGTGTGTGCCACACCAATTCAGTTGTCCCCTCTTTATTGTGTTGACCTGCGAACCAGTTGCAACACCTCGTTTGTTTTATAGCACTCGAGCTGATCTTGGCCAGTCTTCCACATAGCCACATTTCAAATTCCTCAAGCTTCTCAATTTCTACCTTTCGAATTGTCCATGTCTCTGATCCATATAGATCATGCTCTATATGAGGCTTTTCATCATTCTTTTCTTTAGATTAATATTCAGTTTTCCTCTCAGAATCTCTTCCAAAATGCTTCCTTTTCCATTGCTTTTCCACTCTTAATCTCGGCACGACGTCGACAATCACCTGTTATTACATTTCAGATATAGCGAGACTGGTGTACTTGCCCGATCTCTTCACTGTCGATGACAATAGTTATTCTTTTTCCTTAGTATTTACTCAGTCTTATCACCTTTGTGTTGTTCTATTTATCCTCACACTATATTTTTCAGATGTTTTGTTCAGGCCATTCATTATTCTCTGCAGCCAGTGATGGGGAAAATACTTTTAAAAAGTATTTTGAGTACGAGTATAAATACTTGCTCACAAAAGTATTTAAAATACAAGTTTAAAATACAGTATCATACAAGTATTTTAAATACAAGTATAAAATACTTGCCTGGAAAAAGTATTTTAAATACTAAGTACGAGTATACTTCAGGCCAAAGTTTATCACAAATGATCAAGTCATATAAAAATGAGACTGAAATTCTTAATATAGAATATTGAACACTAGCAAAACGTTTGTCCAGTTCTGCAGTCATATCGCACTTAGGCATTGGTCTTGATTATCAGTAGTTGCTGAAAATGCTTGTCATTTAAGCGATCACGTCTTGGCAATGAAATTAGAGATCCTTTGGAGAACAACCTATCACCAGAGGCATACAAGTCTCTAAAAGCTGGTTTCTCAACAGTGCGTATTGGTCTAACTTCTTCAACAATATAGTTCATGATTAGCTCATTAACTCTGTCTTGGCTGATCAATTTGACTGAGTTTGCATTGGGAAAAGCCAGTTGTCGATGACTACTGGTATCAAATTTAGGACTCTTGGAACAGCTGGACATGCTTGTAGTTGCTAATTCATCTACAGTTGTACATGGCAGCCTCTTATCTTCAGTAGAATCGGTGAACTTGCTCTTGTGTGCATTCTAAAACACATTATCAGCATTATTTTCTAAAGTATAGTTTCTCAGCATACCAAATTATTAAAATGTTATTTCATTGCTTTTATTATATCTGCCAGGTTAGTCGGTGTGAAAATGAGTTGCAAAGCAACTGTAATGAAGGACTTGCTCAATGTCCATACACAGTAACCATTTCAGGCAAGGATTTAAACCTCCAACCCGTAATCTTAGCATGTCAAAAATCGCTTTAACAAGAGATATCACTATTTGAAATGAAATCTCACTCACAATAAATACCCACTTTGTTAACGGGTTAAGTCACGTAGTTATATTCAAGCCTCGTTAGTGAAAGACCAACAAGTAAGCGGGAACAGCTCATGAAAGTCTATGAGTCTATGGCTATGAGTGTTACAAGAGTGAACAATTTTTCTTATACTTTACGGCAATTTTACGTCTGAAATTATCACTTGCAAGTTTTTAGAAATAGAACGCTTCCGGGACGCAAATTTACAGCTGGGATGCAAAAGAACATGTAAACACAGTGCTCAAATTCCTTACCTTCAAATGTTTCAATAAGTTCGATGTAGCATTAGTTCGTGCACTCAGCAGTTTGTTTGGACAAAGCAGACACTGAACAACAACGATTTTACCAGTTTGTTTAACAATAACAAAAAATTTGCCATCTAAAATAGCTGGTCAAACCATCGACGTCGATGGATGAAACAGTCTTGCTTCCTTAGATTCCGCCATTTGTTCAAAGCATAGATATAATAAGCTATGTTCACGAGCATCGATATCTATATTTAGACCACAGAATAGGTATCGATGGTAGTTCCAACCAGCAGTTGAATGATCCAAGCCCAACAAAAACAGCCCACTAGAAATTGCAGGCCTTGTGCATGCAATAATTGTTGTCTTGTTGATGGTTATTAATGAGAAATAAAAGTATTTTAAAAAAGTATTTTAAAATTACAATTTAAGTACGAGTACTTCCAAAAAAGTATTTTAAGTAAAAGTAGAAGTACAGTCATTCCAAAGTATTTTAAGTACAAGTACAAGTACTTAGAAAGTATTTTAAGTAGTATTTTAAATACTAGTATTTAAAATACTTCCCATCACTGTCTGCAGCCCAGCATTGGTACCTGCTACCATTGCCTGTTCATCTGCAAACCTTATGGCAATGGTTCCCAACATTTTCTATGCCTTGCACCACTCGGAAATATTTGATTAATGCTCGCACCCCCTACAAAAGTAATATCACATTTTAAGATGAATAAGTCAAATTTCTATTTTTTGAACCGCAGCTTGAACCAGATACACTCATGCAGTACTGCAGTTGTACAAATTGAACTAAAAATTAAGCTTTTAACTCAGTGCATAAAATGCAAATATAAATGGAACAATTAGAAAACAGAATACAGTACAATAGTAACATACTTTCCCTCTTTGTCACACCCCCTGAAATGCCATCTCGCACCCCCTGGGGTGCGGGCACCCCTGGTTGGGAACCTCTGCCTTATGGCCTTCATCTGACTCCCCCAGCCTTTATTCCCTCATTCGCATTTTCGAGCGTTTCCAATATTACGACAGTTATCTGCTCCACCATACAGACTCGCCAGACCTGCACCTTTTGCCGCAGGTTTTTAACTCTTGTGCTGCCCTTAATTTGACAACCATAATTCTGTCTCCATTTCTTTCGATGCTGGTGACACAGTCTGCACCAGTCCTTTCCAGCAGCAGCGCGACTCCGCTCTGGTGCTCATTCCCTCTGGAGTATATAACTCTTTACTCCATAACTGGTTAAGTCTCCATCATCCTTCCATCTGACCGCGCTGTCAAACCCAGGATCTGCATTCTTGCACTTTTCATTTAACTGATTATCTTTGTTAAGTTCCCACCTCTTTGCATTTTTCGAATATTCCAAGTTCCTATCCTCAGATGATATTGCTTTGGACAGGATGACTACCGAAGAGGCCTTACTACCTCTCCTGCAACGCGACGCTTCCGATGGTAGTCTGATGAGTTCGGTTATCGGTGTTAACTGCATTCGTTTCGGTTGTTTTCATCCTGCTTGGGATATATATAGGGCTATAGTTTCCCGTTTCCTTCCTCTCAGAATTTCTTTCAAGACACCATCTCCAAAAACTCACTTTACCACCTACACGTGGTCCTCCTGCGGAACTAAAGTGTATGTTGGACGACCGGGTCCTTGCTGGAATATGTAAGTACATAGTGGCAAAGACCCAGAAAGACGGACGATGGAGCTACACATAAGCTGATGCATTTTATTAAATGGCAACATAAACCGAATATTTAAGACTTTTCTCCTTTATAGCCTGTGACATATTTACCAGGTTTTAGGTGTGCTCATAGGCGTAGACTCTGGGGGGCAGCCGGGGCACGTGCCCCCCCAATAATTGAGATTTTACTGTACATCCAATGCAACAAGTGTAGAAAAATAACCAAATGCCCCCCAATATTTTGGACAAGTTTACGCCAGTGGGTGTGCTACTTTGGGAAACTACTATGAAGATAAGAGATTATGTGATTTAGAACTGGCATGATTTGAGTTGACTTCATGGAATATGTGTATACATTTCAGGCTAGATTTCAGACCATTTTGTTTTGAGACAGCGCTGTAACATAAAGAGTTTAAGGAAATCAACATCTTTGCATAAAAATTAGTTAATGAATTTCTGATATCGTGCTAGTTATTCAACAACGGGTGGGAGAACAGCAATGAAATTATGTTCTATATTTTTAAAACATATAAAAATTGAGTTTATACTGTTCTATTTAGCACGCACATGAAGAAGACAAGCTACATTCTGTCGGAGTTTGAAAATTCATCTCTATCATCCGGAACATTACAGTGGATTTATTTGACTAGGCCTACCGCTTTGCTATTTTCAACTATTTCATCTTCAGTGAAAATCATACTGAACGATAGCATAAAGGTGTGCTATTATACAAAGGTTACAAGTATAGCTTTAGTATTTCGTCATAAAGTTGTTTTGTATGTGACTAATTTCTTATCGTACTTGAAAAATAACCACAACTGACAGATGAAACATGAAACATGCTTCGTGTAAGCATCTGAAATGCAAACTTAAATGAAGTCATCGATAATGTGAGAAAGTGGACACTTGTGGTGTTGGAAAGGCTATGACAACAACAACTGCTTTGAAGTGCGTACGAAAACTCGTCCTTATCAACCACCATAGAAATCCTGAAGTCTTTGTCTACATATTCGTTTAACGAAAAAACAGGTGACACACAGCATCTGGGTACAATCGTTGATCATATGAGAGCTCAACAGAGAAAAACAGTGACATTATCAATTTAGTGAGTAGAGTGATGGCGAATATCAAAACCCTTGCAAGAGAAGAGCAATATAGGTGTCAGATATGTCGGAAGTCATTTGAACAAGATACTACTCTGAAAAGTCACATGATGAGTCATACTGGAGAGAAACCCTACAAATGTCAGTCTTCTGATAAATCATTTACTGAAGTAGGTGGTTGGGTGGTGCATGTGAGAACCCATACTAGTGAAAAACTACACAGGTGCCAGCTATGTCAGAAATCATTTATTACTGGTAGTACTCTGAAAAGGCACATGAGGATCCACACTGGAGAAAAACCATATAGGTGCCAGCTATGTCAGAAGTCATTTGCTCGAAGTAGTGATCTGAAAATTCACATGAGAACCCATACTGGCGAAAAACTACACAGGTGCCAGCTATGTCAGAAATCATTTATTACTGGTAGTTCTCTGAAAAGGCACATGAGGATCCACACTGGAGAAAAACCATACAGGTGCCAGCTATGTCAGAAGTCATTTTCTCGAAGTAGTGATCTGAAAATTCACATGAGAACCCATACTGGCGAAAAACCATACAGGTGCCAGTTATGTCAGAAATTATTTGTTCAAGGTGGTACTCTGAAAACTCATATGAGAACTCATACTGGAGAGAAACCATACAAATATCCATTTTGTGATAAATCATTTACTGAAGTAGGTGGCTTTACGGTGCATATGATAAGTCATACTGGCAAAAAACTATACAAGTGCCATTTATGTCAAAAAGCATTCGCTAGAAGTGATTTTCTGAAAACGCACATGAGAACCCATACTGGCGAAAAACCATTCAGGTGCCAGCTATGTCAGAACTCGTTTGCTCGTGGTTCTCATCTGAAAAGACACATGATAACCCACACTGGCGAAAAACCATACAAATGCCGGCTCTGTCAGAAATCATTTGGTCATCATAGTTATCTAAAAGCGCATTTGAAAACCCATACTGGCGAAAAACCATACAGCTGCCAGTTATGTCAGAAATCATTTACTGATCGTAGTTATCTGAAAATACACATGAGAACCCACACTAACGAGAAACCGTACAAGTGCCAGTTTTGTCAGAAAACATTTACATTTGCGAGTAATCTAACGACTCATATGAGAACTCATACAGGAGAAAAACCATACAATTGTGAGGTTTGTAATAAAGGATTCACACAAAGTGGAAGTCTAAAGAAACACAGAAGAGCTCATACAAATGAGAATCAACACACTCGCAATAAACTTGTTATAAGCACCAAGATCAGTTCTTCAGAGAAGCAGTTTAAACTCCATGCAGGAACACGGCCACAGGATCCTAAAACGGGAAGTGAAGTAATTCCTAAACCGTCTGATCATTTCAACACATTCACAGGCGTTATTGATAAACCAAACGAACGTTTGTCAAAGAACATATATCCGGATTCTAGTGCAACTGCAAATCCTTTAACGAAAATTAGAGATGGAGAATGTCTGTATATTAGCAAATTCAGATCTCCTGTGGATGCAAAAGAGTCTTTCTCAAAATCTTTTGGATGTGGTATATGTGACAAATTGCTTGAAATAGAGAACGAATTTCTAGAGCATTGTTCTAGCCATCGATTTTCTCCTCCTGACGACTTGGTTGCTGACCTGTGCAGAAATATGATTCCACAAACGTACAGTTGAAAACAATTGCAATGTGAGATAAAGAAGAGATGCTACAGAAGTGCTGGGAACCTACATACATGAATAGTTTGTTTGTACCACTTTCATTTCGGAATACTTCAACAGTAGGTATTCTGATGCTGAGAATCAAAAGGTTCTTCCTTATAAGCACCACGTATCAAAGATCTTGCCTTCTCACACAATTGAAGGCTGTAGAATTGCAGGTTACAAAATGAAATTTTATTCTATAGTTTTTAAAAATGCAGTAAAGTCTTTCGTTCTGGATTCCACTGCTTGTCAACTTTATTGTGAAATATTAAATGATGGTGCACAAATACTTCTGCTGGACCAGCTATTCTCTGTGCATCATTTTGTGCGACTATTTGAGACTACTGAATCTTAGCCTATTGTCATTGCGTTCATAATGTATTAAGTAATAAAATTAATTAGCTTATCTACTTAGATTAAGTCTTGGAGATTATGTTTGGTCTTTATCAACATTGTCGTGCATCCTGGATATTTGGTGTTCTGTTGTCTTTGGTGATTTTTACAATATGCCTAATTCTGTTTTAGCCTATAATTCAATAAGCTGCATTTCTAAATGGAATATATATTATGTGTAGTACACTGAATTTTTTTCCTTCAAATTGATCTTTTGCTTCTAATTTTTACTGGATTCTATCCTTCTTCGAAACTAATGCAAGGAACCTTACTGTACATAGAGTAGTTTAAGAGTAAATCTTGAAAATGCCGCATCTAGCGCACATTCATTGTATTGTATTGCATTTACGAGTTTATAAAGCGCCTCTCGCAGTACAACCTAATCAGAGGCGCTCCCAGTCAGAGGCGCGTTTACACGTAGGCGCACTAAGCTCGCGCCTAGGGCCCCCAAACGAATGAAAATATTTTTTCATTATAAAATATAACATTTAACGAAATAACTTCACATTCCTTGAAATAGCTTCTATAAGTAATCATAATTACAGAGTCAATAACGCTCACTAAAACGGTTTCGAGTTCAACTTCGTGGGTTTTTTGCACATGATTGGCTAAACCCCACCAGAGTTTCATACTCTCAGCGTCATGGGCGGCGATCCAGAAAGTCGAGGGGACAAGACCCCACCTTAGGGGAGGACACAGCATGCAGTTGCCACCCCACATTTTGAAGAAACACCAAAAAAGGTCAACACATTTTTCACCCCTTTTTTCAAACAAGATCGCCGCCGCTGCTCAGTCTACACGTTCAGAAGGGCCCCAAAAATGCTTGCGCGTAGGGCCCCATTTTCTGTAAACGCGCCTCTGCTCCCAGTGCGAGGAACTCCGTGAGAAAAGAAAAGTAGTAGCAATGGTATCCTATGGTATCCTAATCAAAAGCGTAAAGAGCCTAATGCTTATGCCTAATTGTCTAGCGGCATGTGCTCCATCTTATCTATAGGACTTCGCTCCTCAGTCTCCCATCCCTGGTCACAGATTTAAGATCTTCGTCCAAGCAATTAACGTTAAAATCATTATTATTATTATGCATTTATAAGTGCTACAAACATAATTTTTACAAGCATATTATGCATTTAGAAGTGCTACAAGCATAATTTATTCTAGTGTTTGTACAGGATTCTAAAGGAAGAAATTGAAAAAGAAGAAATCTAGATTAAAGGATATTATGTATACAAGCAATCCTCAAGAACTGCATGAGTACATGTACAGTCCTCTCAGATACATGTTTAGATGCAATTCCAGGGTTAGGTGGGTGCATTTATCTATGAAACGTCAAGGCACTTATGAGTGAGGTGCGATGGTTAGCGTGCTGGACTGTCAACCCAGACGTCGGGGATTCAAATCCCCGTTATATACTGAAAGATGTCTTGAGGTTTCTGATACGCACTTGGCTCCGCGTAGCAAACTCACCAGATGGGCAGATCAGTGGTTGAGTAAGAGAATTTACATAGAGACATGAATATATATATATATATATATATATATATATATATATATATATATATATATATATATATATATATATATATATATATATATATATATATATATATATATATATATATATATATATATACACGTATAGGCCCTATATTATATTAAAAATACAATGTATATATATACTACGCAAGCACACATATATGGACGGATGTATACATACGTGTAATATAAAAAAAATAACGTATATATACATGCACACGTGTATATATACATATACATAACTATATATATAGACATATATTATATTAAACATACATGTAGGCCTATATACAACAAAAGCACACACATATGTACGGATGTGCATACGTATACAATGTATACATGCAAACATATATATGAACATAACTAAATTGGACCTGCGAATCACAAATTTTCAGTCGAATCGAATCTCGAATCGAATCGAGGTTAAAAGTTCAAATACGAATCGAAATTCGAATCGAATCAGCGGGTACCAATTTGATATTCATGCATGAAGCTTGATAGCACAGGAGTACCACAGCATCAATATAAGCTTATCAATAACTTTTCTGCAGTTTATAATCAATTAAATTAAACATTAAGCTAATTAATTAAAAGAATTAAATATAATACAAATAGTGAATGAGTTAAGTAAGTAAGTATATTCTTTATTGTACCAATTGCATGACCGCACTTTGGTGTACATATCGTCTAAGCGGAGTATAACATTCTAATTAGTAACCCTTTTCCTGCCAGAGGGTTTGCTGTCATCGCGTGCCGCGTTGCACGCAGAAATTCAACAACCAATCCACGCGCAGTAAACAATTAATGCAATTAGTTTACAACAAAGTGCCTCAAGGGCAATGGTTTTTTCCGAAAAATGATTCGAAAATCTTGACTTCATTTTCGAATCGAAACGAATACCGTCTTCCGATTCGTTTTCTAATCGAATATTGAAGCCCCTCATGTTCTTATAATATATAGTATATATATATATACATATATATATATATATATATATACACGGTGGTTCAATGAAAAGTAAGCCAAACTTAATAAACAAATTTTAAAACTTGAACTATATTTTATTAATAATATTTTCAAAATAAAAATATGCACATACTTATTTTTTTATTTTAATGACTTCCGGTATTTATTTCCTACTAAAAAAAGCAGACGATAATATGATAGAAAGCATAAACAAGAAACTAGCAATTTCCGAAGAAATGCCTTTTAGTAAAGAAGATTTACACATAGGCCTAGTAAAAGGTTTGAGGGAATCCAAGAATTACAGCAGCCGTCAATTTTACGAGAGTTTTCAGAAAAACATTGGACCAGAAGCGGATTAGATAAATTGCTTAGAAAAATTAGTGTAACAGGGTCAGTCAACCGCGTCATTGGTAGTGGCAGATGTGGGATGGTCTGAATCAGAGGATAATCGACGATGCTGTTGCCCAATTGCGCCAGCGCTTCCAGGCTTGCGTGCACGCAGAAGGAGGACATTTTGAACATCTTCTTTAATTTAATAATCAAACCATACTACTGAGAGTTTTTCACAAAAATATTGAATACTGTTTTCATGCTAGAAGTACTTATATGAAATAAAAAGTTTGGCTTACTTTTTATTGAACCACCGTGTATATATAAATGCCCATGCATGCGCATATGTGTGTGCATGTGTATACGTATATGCATGAATGTAGGCCTATAACAGATGTATGTATACATGTATTTATGTCCATGTATGTGTGCATGTATGGTAGCCTATGCATTAATGGTTGTTTGCATTAATGTGTGCATATATGTTCATGCATGTATTTTATGTACAGTATTTATGCATCTATGCGTGTACGTGTGAAGGCATTCATATACGGGTGTAGGTATAAACATGGGTGAGTCAGGATGTTTTTATATCTGACAGATCTGAGCAGGTGCGACCTACGAGAAGCCGACTAGGTCACAAGATCACAGCGCTATATAAAACGCACCTAACATAGTTTAGGAAATGCCCCACGGAACGTGGGAGAGCCTTCCCTAATTACTAAGAGCAAGGCTAGAAGAGGTGACTATAATTTGTTTAATAGTGTAATACGGTTAATTTAAAATACACAAATCTCATCAACATAGTTCAAGGCTGAGATGCGAGTTCGAGAATTCTTATGAAGCGGCATTTAAATGCCATGATTCATACATATAATTATTACATACTTATATACAGGGACGTAGCCAGACTTAAATTCAAGAGGAGGCAACTGAGGTTTTGGGAGGGGGTACTTGGGGGTGTGGAGGTGAATTTTTTTAATCCAAAAAAGCAAGAGGAGGCAACTGCTTCCTCTTGCCTCAAGGTGGCTACGCCTATGCTTGTAAAGTAAGTAAAGTAAGTAAGTATATCCTTTATTCAAAACCAACTGCTAACCGGATTTTGGTGTACATAGTTCATAAAATTAATTTAAGCATATAACACTCGAATGACAAAGGTTTACGAGCTAAAGAGTCGGCATTAGGTATAATTCTATTGTGTGCTCTGGGGCGCAATGAGTATACAACAGTTTTTAATGTATACATACATTACTAAATACATACACATGTACACACAAACACACAGACATAAATACTTACATACAGACATACATACATAAGTACATACACGTACATATGCATACATCATTACATATACACATGTTCCGTCCGATTCACGTACGTATTATGTAGTTACGCTACATAAATGCGTCTTTGAAATAGGTCTATGTAATGTATGTGCGCATGTGAATAATTTATTATATGAGTGCTTGTATATGAATGCGGAAGTTATCACGATGTAATGGGAATGGTGAATAACGTTGGTGGCACTGCCTATCATTTACCCAGCTAATATTTCACGTTTCACAGAAACGGAACTTGAAAGAGAGCGAGGCAGACAGACAGAGGGAGGCAGAAGGATAAATAGAAAGACGGACAAAAAGACAGAAGGCAATGGAGTAATAGAGGAAGAGGAGGACAAAGAGAGACGGAGGGATAGAAGGAATGAGGGACAGAAAGAGAAAGTGCACAGAAAGTGATAGATGCACAAAGATGACGAGGCAGACGGAGAGAGTGATGAATTAGACAGACAGACAGACAGACAGACAGACAGACAGACAGACAGACAGACAGACAGACAGACAGACAGACAGACAGACAGACAGACAGACAGACAGACAGACAGAATAACAGACAGACAGACAGACAGAATAACAGAATAACAGACAGACAGACAGACAGAGGTGGACACGAGAGGACAAAGAGTTAGAGAAATAGTTAGGGAAAGAATGACTCCAAGAGAGAGACATGAAATGAAAGAGGGATACACCGAGACAAGGAGACGGATAGACCGAGAGTAAAAGTAGAATGAGTGAGTGTGTGAGACAGAGACATAGACAGAGACAGAGACAGAGACAGAGAGATACACTGAAGACTACGGCAGTGACAGTGTCACAAGTTCTCTTTCATATTCGACTGATGCAATCCCATCGTATACTATGGGCTCAGACAGGACAACAATTTCCACTAAATTAATGACGTGAATAATTTACACTACACTGTGTCCAGAAAAAGTTCACTTAGCCAAACTCGTTAAACGGATACAGTTTTATTAGACTAGAATGAAATTAAAACTTGCCTTCCTTATATTCAGACTAAGAATAATAATTAGTTACTATTAATAAATTTGGATCGTCTATGGACGGTCGCTCTGAAATGACGTCGTATTATTAACTTGTTTCGCTAAATCTAATCCATAATGATTTTAATAGAATTGTTATTCAACGTTATTAAATTTTAACGCTAAACTAAGATTTATAGTCTACAAATATTTTCTGGGATAATTTTAAAAAATAAAGGTATTGACTCCTCTGTAAGTTTTACATATAATTCAGTTATTTTATGTAATTGCTTCTTTTTTCTGCACAACGCGTAGATGGAAACAGGAGATCGTATAATCAGCGATTGTAGGCTGCACAGGAGACGTTTTCCCCCGATAAGAAACAAAAGCTAACGGATGAATAATTAGCATTCAGTAAGTGATTCGGCGACAGGAGAATCGTAGAGACTGTCATTACAAAAGTGGTTTGCCATCTTCATAAATTATTAGCTGTGTTTCGGAAAGACAAAAAGATGAAGGTGGTCTGCTTCGTATTTGTCGTTGCGTTTGGGATAGAGAATATTTGTGCCTTTACTCAGCGACGTGAGACTATAAAATTATCTTTCTCGTCTTTGAATTAACCGACGTTTAAGGAAATCTAGTTTTTTAAATAAAGTATTCCCTTCGACTATTTCACCAAATGTATTTTCTGTAGGAAGTAGTTTCCTTCAATTCGTTATTGTTTCACCTATTGCATACATAGTATTTTGAAGAAGTACTTTCAGACGTATTTATTATTTTATCAATCATAGATTATAGTCTATTTTCTCATAGTTACTTCTTATGCTACCAACTGCAGTATATTCAACAAGTTTGGTCTAGAGTTGCAACTTACATGACAAGATTATAGGGAAAAGTTGGAAAAAGAGAAAAGCTGCCCTGAGAAGCAGATAAGTTAGTCACTTTATATTTCTTAGCCTCGGCATATGATGTCGGGTGGCCAGTTGTATCTCTCGTCGAGTAGAAAACTGTTCAATTAAACGGCCCTAAAAATCCGGAGAAAGTAAACAGATAACAGTCGTCAAAAGTTCCGAAAACAGAAAATTTTTCACAGAGGTTTTGTACGAACTTGCTTCTTGTAAGTAAAGTACCCTATACTAAAGCTTTCTATGTCGCATAGTCGAACGTATAGGAGGCTCTCATTTACTCTGCTTTTTGGCTCCTTCGATCGGAAATGAATGAATCCCAAGATTCTGGACACGTGGCCAGTGTAATGCAGGACTTGTCCTCTATTTCCCAGATGACGCCTCCTCTA
>OY744611.1:33211602-33221602 GCA_963556255.1 Allolobophora icterica
AAGCCCCATCTTCATACTCACCACCATCACCACCACCACTATCACCATTATCACCATCATCGGTTCCTGAAGCCTGTATGTATATTGCCATTTATATAGCGCCTAATAAATTCATGATTTCACCGTACCTTAACGATGCTGATCGTACGTAATTGCTTGTTTTTCAGCCGCACAGGCCTTGCCTGCACCAAGGACTCTCACCACGACATTTCCCACAACGCTTTCCAGCTCCTCCGCTTCCACGCGACAACAGTTGACAACGTCCACCTCAACCCCCATTAACACCCTTCCTTTTACGACTGACACCGTTGTGGTTCTTTTAAATGACGACAACAAAGCGATCGAGATGGAGCAACAATCCACACCGTCCACCACGACCCCTCTTAACACCTCTTCGTATGCGCTTGACACGTATCAGGCCCAGAAAGACCAGGACAAGGATTACGGGAACCCAGGTAAGAATGTTACGGATAATTAGGTGGAAGATATACGGATACCTAGGTAAGAATAATGCGGATACGTACTAAATGACCTAGGTAGCAGATTTGCGGATTCCTAGTCATTTGCGTGTCTTTAAGCTTCGGCGCATCCCCGCAAGTTACTGAAATGGGTTATCTTCGCATTCATTCAGACTTTTAACTAATCCCGTTGTTTTTCATGTTCGGGCTTCGTCGCACCCTCGGTCCACTCCAATTGTAACCATAGGTATGAAGAAACGAATACACATGGCATCAATAAATGTACATATTGGCAAAATATGGACATCTTCATATCAGAAATACGGTGATCTGTAGATAAAAGAAACTAGTATTTTACAGGAAACAACAGAAATTCAGGTAACAGAAGTAGGCCTACGAAAATCTCGGTAGGAAACACAGAAATTCAGGTAACAGAGGGTTATGGGTTGTGTAAATACTTAACTTGAACACGGGCTTATGGGTTGTTTAAATACCTAACTTGAACACGGGCTTATGGGTTGTGTAAATACCTAATTTGAGGTAGGAGAAATGCGGATAGAAATTTGGTTTTCTATTTGGGAAACACGGGAAACTGTGGGGGGGGGGGGAAAGAAATACTGGAGTTAGGGTAGAGGCAATGCAGAAACACATGTGAGATAAACATGTATATCCCTTTGAGTAGGAGAAATATGGCTATATGAGTAGGAGAAGTATGACTGTGAGTAGGAGAAATATGGCTGCTTGAGTAGGAGAAATCCGGCTATGTGAGTAGGAAAAATATGGCTATGTTAGAAGAAGAAATATGACTATGTGAGAAGAAATACGGTTATGTGAGTAGGAGAAATACGACTGTGAGTAGGAGATATGGCTATCGAATTCGCTAGTTATGTGTACATAGGTATTAATAAGCACTTCAAATGCATCAATCATTCAACCAATACCAGAGGCACGTTTACTTTATGTGTCACATAATTATTCAAGCCAATGTGTTTTTTCTGTAGATCGAGTAACAACGATAGTCGCTGTTATTGTGTGCGGTGTAGTAATAACAGTCATTGTTATATCGGTCGTCGTACTTGCACTGAAAAAAAGCAGGTTAGTCTGTTTGCTCTTTAATAGCAAAAACTCATCCGAAACGACAGTTTTGCAATAGAGCACTCTGCAATCTCTGACGGATTATTGGAGATCACCACCATCGCCACCATGATCATGATCATCATAGTTGTCGTCGTCGTCGCATTCCTCATCGTCATCACCATCATCATCTTCTTTTATTCCTCCTCCCTTTTCCCTTCCTTCTTCTCCTCCTCTTCCTCCTTCTTCTTCAAAACCAGTCATCAACATTATCATAAACAACAACATTCATTATCATAGGTCGTCGTCATCATCATCGTCAAACATTATTTCTTGACGCCATCATTTTGATTTAATTATGATCTGGTGTTTATAAAGCGCTACTTCAAGAATATACTCATCAATGTCTCTGCAGATCCGAATCACTGAAATCATTGTCAAATTATAGACTACAGGCGCTTGCGAAACTCTGGAAGGGACAAACTGAGGAGCTCGAGGTGCAGCTCTCGAGACAGGCGATTCCATAGGCAAAGCAGTTGTTTGTCAAGTACACGTCTATATCCGTGTTGAGTCCAAGTCTCGTTATGTCTGTCTTAATATCTATCCATTGCAGTAGCTGCAATAATATAGGCATTGGCTTGACCCGCGATCCATAGACAGATTCTTATTTTGTATATTATATTGAAAAAGTCGGACTTGGCTGTTAGGAGAAACACTGTTCAAAATTTGCTGTTCGTCCCATCCGGTAACTTGAAGCCTACGAATCCACAATCTACGAATCTCTGTAATCAATGTTCGCAGGGTAATTTTGGTAATTGGAAACCTCAACACCCACTGGTAATTCCTCCGCTGTGCATGACATCAGACGCAAATACCACTGTTCTCTCTACCCCCAACCGTAGTCCTCCATACGAACTTCTACCCCACCTTTGCCAACAGTACTGTTTCCTAACGCTTTCTGTCCGTCTTCGTCTCTAACTCGCTTTCTCCCAATCTCGATGTCTCTCTATGTATCCGTCTGCCTATTTCTCGCTGTCACACACTTCCTCTCGAGTTTCCTGTCTGTCTGTTTATCTGTCCGTCTCTACAAGTGCAATACTAAATGACTCATTTCCTCCCTTCAATCTGCCATTTTGATTATGTGCTATAAGTCATGGTTTGTCTGGCTGTTTACACGTATGTGTCTGCTTCTGTCCGTCCACGTATCTTGCTCTGTGTAGGCTTATGAACATGTGCACCCGTGTCTACACCTGCCATTGGATGTGTATGTGAAAATTTCTGTATACATATGTCCTAGTGTTTTAGTATGCCTAATTCTGCCTGTATGTCTACCAGTTTGTCTGTCTGCCTGTCAGTAGGCTATAACTGTAAATAGATCACACTAGCCTGGAACATGTGGTCTTACGGATACACGACAAAGAGGAAGCGACTCCAATTGTCACAGATTAAGCACCCGAATTTTCAGTACATATGATCGCATAGATCTAGTTTACACCAGTTAACTATTTTGGAGAAACAACAGGCATCGTTGTATCTAGAACGGTCAAAGACAAACATTGGCTGCTAGCAGAGCACAGTTGCTATGACCAGTGTAATGCCTGAATATAGTAGAAAACCAATGTCGCCGAAGCGCTCTATGGCAGTACCTATATAGTAACCAAGCCACTACCGCTTGTTGCCAGAAGCCATTCTGGTCTTTATTAGCAATTAGACCAAATTTTGTAACGACATCAGACAGTTCGTGGCTGGGAGCGTTCTGGCTATACTAGTGTCTGTTCTTCGCAGATACTAGATTCACGGGTGTAGACCTACATCAGTGCTTTTGTGAGATTATCACAATTGGAACGGTTGAATTAAACGGAACAGGGCACACGGTTTGCGATTTGTATATGGAATGAGGAAAACATTCCCATCTCCTATTCAACACATTCCACCGTCACGTGAATTTCCCCCCACAGGCCCTCAGCTCTCATTCTGCCTGTTTCTCTGTCTATCTGTATGTCTGTCTGCTTTGCATCAGCTTTTCTCTGACCTAAACTATATCATGAATTGATGTATGTTTTGTCGGCCTATGTCTGTGACTGTATACCTCTCTAATAATATGCAGTATATAGTGTATGTTGAAGACTGAACGTGACGTGTATCGAATGTGTTTCTGACGTCATTATAGGACCGTGAAGATCGAAGAACATTGCGTCATGCCGAGCTTTTCTGGTAACGTAAATAATGACGACGAAAACGCCCGAAATTCCAACTCCTACGACTCCATTTCCAATTCCGGCAACTGTTCCGAGCGCAACTCTTCCAGCACCGACTGCACTGAAAAAGAAAACAATTGCTTTACACTGATAACGGAACGCGAAGATGCGTCATCAGTGTTACACTCATAAAAAAAACCAAGTTAGGACACTGAAAAACCCAAGAAAAACCCAAGGTAGTTTTCAGCAGACTTTTGGGAATTAATAAACGAATTATAAGATAATATATAATAATATAATGCAATTTTACCAATTCTGTCATGAAAATGTTGCTCTATCTTTTATTTCTATCTTTCATTTTTACAATTTTATGAATAATCGTTTTTGCTAAAAATTGTAAGTTGATATTCGAAGCATATTCAAAATATTTATATACATGTTTTTATTTTCACCAGAGTCCGAATCACGTGAATTATTACTTCTATCGCACATTTTAATTTTTTTATTATTTTTGAAACAAGAATAAAGATAAAAGACTATGAAACTCATAGGAGCGGGCCCTGGTTTTTGCAATATTTTACAGAAATAAAATCTTTTGATTATTATGATTATTACAAATGTCCCAACACAATTTTCAATGCGAAAAACAATTATCTAGGTAAAGTTCTTGGTCATTATTTCTTTAAAAAAAATTTCTATTCAAATTTGGTCTCTATGTATAAACTTCAATTTGCCCCCCTCCCCAAAGAAATTTTTTCCCTAAAAAATTGTGGCCCCAAAAATTCCTACGGACGCCCATGATGAAACTTAAAATATTATATCAAGTTTTCAAAAGAGCAAGGACTGATTACTTCGGGAAAACTTCCGAAAAAGTAGGGGCCTACAGTCTGAGTCAGCAGTCTCCTTTAGTCAATAGAGTTATATTTCTAAATGTAGCAGTAGACTAGCATAGCGCATTTAGCCTTTAGAGTTATATGTTAATAATAGAAATAGACTACTATAGCACATGTTTGCACGCATATTGTGCCATTTATTTATTGACCTCGATTATCCGGACCGTTGCAAAAATTGATTAAATTAATGAAAAAATAGGGTTTCAATAAAAGAAGAAAAACCCTAGCATAAACCCAAGGTCTCCAGGAAAAAACTACATTTCCCAAGTTCCGATTAAAAAACCCAATATCTTGTGAAAAAACCCAAGGAGTGGTAACGCTGGGCGCTATATTTCTGTGTTCCATAGAGTTGATATTATTGGATAGAAGAGTTTCTGCGGCGATTATCTAGCGCAAGTTTTAAGGCCTAAGCTATATCATGAAGTGCTCAGTTAAGTGTACGAAAGACAATACTGTACGTAACCGGTGAGGGTGGCTTAGTGGTAGAAGGATCTTTCAACATGAAGCCTTTTTGAAATCCTCCCATGGTTTATCAGAACGTCTGGCTGAGCAAAAGTCTCGGCAGGGCCTCCAGATACAGCATAACTTAGTTGCAGCTGCCGATGGGTTTTCCTGACCATCAAGACTTGTATCCGTCCGTAGGGATTTGTTGCAGTCTATGGTGCAAACAGGCTTGATAAATTTTTAAATTCTTGTTTTGCTAAATGACTGTTCATATTGACAGCCGGTCTTGGTCTTGGTCTTAGTCTTGGTCTTAGTCAAGATCAAGACTTTGAACCTCACGAGTCAAGACCAAGACCAAGACTTTGAACCTCAAGACCAAAATCAAGACCAAGACTTTTGGTTTCAATACCAAGACCAAGACTTTTAAAAACGAACTCGTGTGCACTCGAGACCAAGACCTTGGTCTCGAGGACAAGTCTGCTTTAAGCACACAAAAATACAGAACAAAAGGTACGTTCAAGCAGATTTCAATCTTACTCATCGAGTTGCGATTTTGCCCAAAGCCAGAAATCAAATTTTCTCAACAGAACGAGCCCTTTTAGCCCCCTCCCCCCAACGCTGGGTTTTATTTAGCACATCGAGTTTCGAACTTCATGTTGAAAGATCCTTCTACCACTAAGCCACCCTCACCGGTTACGTACAGTATTGTCTTTCGTACACTTAACTGAGCACTTCATGATATAGCTTATCATGGTCTTGAGGTTTAAGGTCTTGACAACAAGACTGGCTTTAAACAATTGTTAATTGGTAATTCAAAGAATGCTTGTGCATTTGTATTTGCTAGTCTTGAGTGCACGGTATATTGTCATGTTTGAACGTCAATTCAGAATTCAAAGCTGTTCTTCCGTAAACCGGGCATCGTTGACCGAGGCTGTATTTTATATCCGATCGGCTTCCCTGGTCATTGTTATCTGGTAGGAAACGGCGCCAAATATATGCCTCACTTGTAACGATTACATTACTCTAGTACTATGAAAAGTATTGTCTGCGTGAGATTTGTTGGAGAGAGGCGCAAAATTCCCCAACTGCTTCAGAAAATTTCTTACTTTCTCCAAAAAATCTTGATAACTTTCTACAAATTCATCTCTGAAAAAAGTTGATGACTTTTTTTAGTCATCAACCTCTTTTTACACAAAATTTTCTCCAATGGTAGACTTTACTTTTTCGTCCGCACACCTTTTCCCGATCCCATCTTCCCTAAAATTTACAATCTCATCTTCCAAAAAAGTTGATGACCTTTTCTTAGTTCTCCGCCTACTTTACTGACTTCTTCCATGCCTTCACAAAATACACAAAATAACTCATCTCCCGACCCTTTTCTTAGCGATTCTCTTACACAATTTCATTACTTTTTCTTTCCTTTTTGGGGGTGAAAACAACTTATCTGGTCAAAAACGCACTCAAAACTCATTTTCGCCCTCACACACAATTACATTTCTTGACCTTTTTTGGTGTATCTTCAAAATTTTGGGGGTCCGATGCATGGCGTGACCCCTCCACTCTTAAAGGTGGGGGGTCTTGTCCCCCTCGACCCCACTAGATCGCCGCCCATGTTGATACATACACATATTATTTCCAATAAGTGGCTCGACACACCACAAATCATTACAATACGAGTATATAGAGCCGGTTAACTAAAAGGCAATTTAACTAAGACACTGTTCCAGCAAGGGAAGGGACAACATTGATGGCATGGCAACTGGGGTTTTTAATACAAAAGCCTAGAGATGAAGTTTCTGTCATCTTTGAGGGGCATGGAAAATCATGCGGCATCGGTCTTAGACTACAGCGACGCACAACCGTAGATGAGAAAATTGGATGGAGCACATGGGTCCTGCACCAAATGACCGACCGCAGAAAGCTGCCATCCACATCGCTCACCATCGCCCCCACATCCCGCGACAGGTAACCCATTCTACGCATTCGGTCCAGAAACCTCTAAAGGCGGGCACGGTCTTCAGCGGTAGCGCAATCCCACCTCGCCGGGGCTGCAAACAGAAGTCGAACAACTGCTGTCGCACCAGCAACCATGTCTAAGGCCCGATCAGGGAGTCAATGAGCTCTTGACACTTTAGGAGCATAGGGAGAGCTGGAGCATGACTTCAGAGTCTCTCGGACAATGGCGGATGCACGCAGATCCTCAGTTAGGTATCTTTTCTTACCATGACAAGCATATGAAGCTAATAAAACCACTGCCAAAGGTCAACTTAAAGGAATTTGGTTCAGAACAAAAATATCTGTTGGAGATAACCAACGCTGTTTCTGAGGGT
The DNA here is from genome assembly GCA_963556255.1 of Allolobophora icterica. Taxonomy (NCBI): domain Eukaryota; kingdom Metazoa; phylum Annelida; class Clitellata; order Crassiclitellata; family Lumbricidae; genus Allolobophora; species Allolobophora icterica. Next base: position 33,219,000 of record OY744611.1, read on the forward strand.
CACGTACTGCCCACTTGACTTATCTAAACGAAACCCCGGAATATTGAGTCACTCAAGGGCTTACAACAGTTACTGCGAAACGACTTCTACTTTTGTACATTGCAACAGCTGAATATAATATATACATGCAAATGTATATATGTAGTATGTACATAACTATATTAGACATGTGAATCACAAATTTTCAGTCGAATCGAATCTCCAATCGAATCGGGGTTAAAAGTTCGAATTCGAATCGAAACTCGAATCGAATCAGCGGGTACCAATTTGTTATTCATGCATGAAGCTTGATAGCACAGGCGTACCACAGCATCAATATAAGCTTATCAATAACTTTTCTGCAGTTTAAAATCAATTAAATTAAACATTAAGCTAATTAATTAAAAGAATTAAATATAATACAAATAGTGAATGAGTTAAGTAAGTAAGTATATTCTTTATTGTAGGCCTACCAATTGCATAACCACACTTTGGTGTTCGTATCGTCTAAACGGAGTATACCATTCTAGTAAGTAACCCTTTTCTTGCCAGAGGGTTTGCTGTCATCGCGTGCCGCGTTGCACGCAGAAATTCAACAACCAATCCACGCGCAGTAAACAATTAATGCAATTAGTTTACAACAAAGTGCGTCAAGGGCAATCGTTTTTTCCGCAAAATGATTCGAAAATCATGACTTCATTTTCGAATCGAATCAAATACCGTCTTCCGATTCGTTTTCGAATCGAATATTGAAGCTCCTCATGTTCTTATAATCTTATATAATATATATACATATATACATATATACATATAAAACTAAATGCCCATACATGCGCATAATGTGTGTGCATGCATGTGTATACGGATATATGCATGCATGTAGGCCTATAACAGATGCATGTATAGATGTATTTATGTCCATGTATGTATGCATGTACGGTAGCCTATGCATTAATGGTTGTTTGCATTAATGTGTGCATATGGTATTATGTCCATGCATGTATTTTATGTACAGTATTTATGCATCTAGGAGTGTACATGCACGTGTAAGCATTCATATATGGGTGCACATAAACATGGGTGCGTCCGGTTATTTTTATATCTGACAGATCTGAACAGGTGTGACCTTCGAGAAGCCGACTGGGTCACAGCGCTATATAATATGCATTTAACATAGTTATGGAAATGCCCCGCCGAACGTGGGAAAGCATTAATTAATTACCTAGAGCAAAGCTAGAAGAGACGATGAATAGATAATTAGTTAATTATGGTGCAATACGGTTAATTTAAATGGCACAAATCTCAGCAATATAGTTCAAGGCTGAGATGTGAGTTCGAGAATTCTTCTGAAGGGGCATTTAAATATCATGATTCATACATATATTACATGCTTGAATGCTGGAACGTTTAGCAAGACTTAAATTCAAGAGGAGGCAACTGAGGTTTTGGCAGGGTGTACTTGGGGGTGCGGAGGTGAATTTTTAAATCCAAAACTCCAACTGCCTCCTCTTGCCTCAAGGTGGCTACGCCTATGCTTGCATACACATTACTAAATACATACACATGTACTTTTGTACACACAAACACACAGACATAAATACTTACATACACGTACATACAGACATACATACATAAATACATACACCCAGTGCTTTTTTTCTAGAAAAAAAGGTTCCGGAACGGAACAATAGGTGCCGGAACGCAACAATTATGGGCGGGCTAAAATCATGAGAAAAGCGGGATTGGGGGTTGGGAGGGGTCTCAATAAACACTGAAAAGAGTTCAAAAACACTTAAATAAAATTAAAATAACTAAATTATTGTTTTAATTATTAAAATAAATAAATTATTTTTTAGGAGTTGAAAAAGGTGCCGGAACGCCGTACCGGCGCGTTCCGGCTGAAAAAAAGCCCTGCATACACACGTGCACGTGCATACATTACTACATATACACATGTGCCGTCCGATTCACGTACGTATTATGTACTTACGCTACATAAATACGTCTTTGAAGTAGGCCTATGTATGTGCGCATGTGCGTAATTTATTATATGTGTGCTTGTGTATGAATGCGGAAGTTATCACGATGTAATGGGAATGATGAATAACGATGGTGGCACTACCTATTATTACCAGTTAATAGTTCACAGAAACGGAACTTGGAAAAAGAGCTAGGCAGACTGAAAGAGGGAGGCAGAAGGATAAATAGAAAGACGGACAAAAAGACAGAAGGCAATGGAGTAATAGAGGAAGAGGAGGACAAAGAGAGACGGAGGGATAGAAAGCATGAGGGAGAGAAAGAGAAAGTGCACAGAAAGTGATAGATGCACAAAGATGACGGGGCAGATCGAGAGAGTGATGCATTAGACAGACAGACAGACAGACAGACAGACAGACAGGCAGACAGACAGACAGGCAGACAGACAGAATAACAGACAGACAGAATAACAGACAGACAGAATAACAGACAGACAGACAGACAGGGGTGGACACGAGAGGATAAAGAGTGAGAGAAATAATTAGGGAAAGAATCATTGCGAGAGAGACAAAAGTGAAAGAGGGATACACCGAGACAAGGAGACGGAGAGACCGAGAATAAAAGTAAGAACGAGAGAGAGAGTGTGT
>OY744611.1:33226602-33309102 GCA_963556255.1 Allolobophora icterica
TCTTCATATAAGAAATACGGTGATCTGTAGATAAAAGAAGCTATAGTATTTTACGGGAAACAACAGAAATTCAGGTAATAGAAGTAGGCCTACGAATATCTCGGTGGGAAACACACGGGCTCATGGGTTGTGTAAATACCTAATTTGAGGTAGGAGACATGCGGATATAAATTTGGTTTTCTATTTGGGAAACACGGGAATCTGTGGCGGGGGGTGGGTGGAGAAATACTGAAGTTAAGGTAGAGACAATGCAGAAACACATGCGAGATAAACACGTATATCCCGGTATGAGAAATACAGATCAGAAAGAGAAATTTAGAAATTTACGTGTACACACATGTAGATATCCTCGTAGAAGAATTATGGGTATTGATTTTTTAATATAGGAGATATAGGTATTTGGTAGAAGAAATACAGCTTCGAGTAGGAGATATATGGCTATGTGAGTAGGAGAAATATGACTGTGAGTTGGAGAAATCCGGCTATGTGAGTAGGAAAAATATGGCTATGTTAGTAGAAGAATTATGGTGATGTGAGAAGAAATACGGTTATGTGAGTAGGAGAAATACGACTGTAAGTAGAAGAAATATGGCTGTGAGAAGGGGAAATATGGCTATCGAATTCGCTAGTTATGTGTAGGCTACATAGGTATTAATAAGCACTTCAAATGCATGGAGCATTCAACCAATACCAGAGGGACGTTTGCTTAATGTGACACATAATTATTCAAGTCAATGTGTTTTTCTGTAGATCGAGTAATAACGTTAGTCGCTGTTATTGTGAGCGGTGTAGTAATAACAGTCATTGTTATATCGGTCGTCGTACTTGCACTGAAAACAAGCAGGTTAGTCTGTCTGTCCTTCAATAGCAAAAACTCATCTGAAACGACAGTTTTGCAATAGAGCACTCTGCAATCTCTGACGGATTATTGGAGATCACCACCAGTCCACCACCGCCACCATGAACATCATCATCATCATCATCGTCGTCGTCATCGTCGTCACCACCATCACCATCTTCTCCTTTTATTCCTCCTCCTTTTATTCCTCCTCCCTCTTCTATTCCTTCTTCTTCTTCTCCTCCTTCTTGTTCAAAACCAGTCATCAACATTATCATAAACAACAACAGTCATTATCATAAGTGGTCGTCATCATCATCGTCAAACATTATTTCTTGACGTCACCATTTGTAAGTGATGGATGCGAATAAACGATATACGTTCTTTTCGGTTTTATTATGATCTGGTGACCCGCACTAGTGAAATCATTGTCAAATTATAGACTACAGGCGCTTGCGAAACTCTGGAGGGACAAACTGAGGAGCTCGAGGTGCAGCTCTCGGGACAGGCGATTCCATAATCAAAGCAGAGCAGTTGTTTGTCAAGTACACGGCAGTCTCCGTGTTGAGTCCAAGTCTCGTTATGTCTTTCTTAATATCTATCCATTACAGTAGCTGCCCTAATAAAGGCATTGGCTTGGCTCGCGATCCATAGACAGTTTCTTATTTTGTATATTATATTGAAAAAGCCGGACTTGGCTGTTAGGAGAAATAGTGTTCCAGATTTGCTGTTCGTCCCATCCGGTAACTCGAAGCCCACCAATCCTATGGGTTCTCAGTAATCATTTTTCGCAGGGTAATTTTGGTAATTGGAAGCCTCAATACCCACTGGTAATTGCCCCGCGGTGCATGACATCAGACGGAAATATCACTGCTCTCCTTCTAACCGTAGTCAGAAGTAACATTCTGTAACAAGCTTTCTCCCAATCTCGATGTCTCTCTATGTATCCGTCTGCCTATTTCTCGCTGCCACACACTTTCTCTCGAGTTCCCTGTCTGTCTGTCTGTTTATCTCTCTGTCTGTGCAAGTGCAATACTGAACAGGGCTGTAGTCGAGGGTATACGCGGGTATACAGCGTATACTCACCTCTAGGCAGCGTATACCCATGGCTGTAGGGAGGGTATACGCTGGGTATACAGCGTATACTTACCTCTCTAGAGACCGTATAGCCATTGATTCATGAAATTTGACAAAAAAAGGAAGGGTAATGAACGGTTTTGAGGGCGAATGAAATGACTAAAAAAAAGTCATAAACTTTTTGAGAGACGAATTCCTAAAAAAAGGTCTCAAGAATTTTCCCAAACGGTCATCAATTTTCTGAGACGAATTCCTTAAAAAAGGTCATCACATTTTTTCAGTGTCATTATGTCATACCAGCCCTAGTGACGCCGCTTCTCACCGGTAGCGTGTACTCAGTGACTACTCACCTCTAATTTTACCACTACAGCCCTGATACTAAATGACTCATTTCCTTCCTTCAATCTCCCATTTTGATTATGTGCTTTAAGTCATGGTTTGTCTGGCTGTTTACACGTATGTGTCTGCCTCTGTCCGTCCACGTATCTTTTTCTGTGTAGGCTTATGAACATGTGTACCCGTCTCTACACCTGCCATTTGGCGTGCATGTAAGCTATTCTGTATAAATGTTTCCTAGTGTTTTAGTATGCCTAATTCTACCAGTTTGTCTGTCTGCCTGTCGGTGTAACTGTAAATAGACCACACTAGACTGGAACATGTGGTCTTACGGGTACACGACAAAGAGGACGTGACTCCAATTGTCACATATAAAGCACTGGACTTTTCAGTACATATGATCGCATAGATCTAGTTTACACTTTACACTAGTTAAGTATTTTCAAGAAACAACTGGCACCGTTGTATCTAGAACGCTCAAAGACACACATTGGCTGCTAGCAGAGCACAGTTGTTGTGACCTGTGTAATAGTAGAAACCCAATGTCGCCGAAGCGCTCTATGGCATTACCTATCTCGTAACAAAGCCACTACCGCTTGCTGCAAGAAGTCATTGTGGTCTTTATTAGCAATTAGACTAAATTTTGTAACGACATCAGACAGTTCGTGTCTGTGAGCGTTCTGGCTATAATAGTGTCTGTTCTTCGCAGATACTAGATTTACGGCTGTAGACCTACATCAGTGCTTTTGTGATATTATCACTATAGGAACGGTTGAAACGGAACAGGGCAGATGGTTTGCGATTTGTGATTTGCGATGGTTTCCTCAAGTGAATTTTCCCCCACAGGCCCCTCAGCTCTCATTCTGCCTGTTTCTGTGTCTGTCTCAGTGGCGTAGAAAGGTTTTTGGGGGCCCTTGTGCAGAGCTTCGATGATGGGCCCCTTGAACCCCTTCGAGTTGAAAAACACCGCTGAGCGAAAAACGCTTGGCGCTTTTGCGATATTTGCTTATTTCGCACCGTGAAAAATATGCAAATATCACAAATCGCACCCCAATAAAATAATAATTAAATAATTACACTTCAATTATTTTCTCCGATTTATTTTTATAAAAATTGTTATTTTTATTTCTCCAGGCTAGCATAAAAAAAATTGAACTAGGCCTAGAGCATAATTAATCTAAAACATTGTTCCATCTGCCTTGACTGCTAAAATATGAATTCTGTCAAATTGTGAAACATTTGGGTTGGTTGGTAAAAATAACGAAATCGTTTTCGCGCCTTCTCTTACACAAAAATATCTACCGCTTTTGAAGCGTCAAGCTTTCTGGCATGTTCATTTCTATTGACAAGATTGCCAAGTCGCTCAGCCCGTCTTCTGACATTGTACTTCGTATATAGTTTTTGATTAGCTTCAATTTTGAAAGTGATCGTTCACATGGCGCAACAGTCACAGGCAAAGTCAACAGGAACATGTAGGCAGTGCAGACATATCATCGCTGAATGTAGATGAGAGTCAACGAGTAACAGTTGTGCAATTTCGAAGATGGTTGATCATTCGAGTGTTTATTACTGTGCACGTTGTTGCTAACTTGCTGTAGGCCTACATGTAGATTCACTTCTAGGCTAAAATTGATACTCGCTGGAGTCGCTGCCAGAGGCCCTTCTGACCGCCGGGGGCCCTTGTGCTTTGCACAACCTGCACAACCCATTGCTACGCCCCTGGTCTGTCTTTATGTCTGTCTGCTTTGCATCAGATTTTTCTTACCTAAACTATTATCATGAATTGATGTATGTTCTGTCTGCCTATGTCTGTGACTGTATACCTCTCTAATAATATACAGTATATATATTATATAGTGTATGTTGAAGACTGAACGTGACGTGTATCGAATGTGTTTCTGACGTCATTATAGGACCGTGAAGATCGAAGAACATTGCGTCATGCCGAGCTTTTCTGGTTACGCAAATAATGACGACGAAAACGTCCGAAATTCCAACTCCTACGACTCTATTTCCAATTCCGGCAACAGTTCCGAGCGCAACTCTTTCAGCGCCGACTACACAGCAGAAGAAAACAATTACTTTACACTGATAAAAGAACGCGAAGAGGCGTCATCAGTATTATCACTCATAAAAATGAAAAACCCAAGTTAGGACACTGAAAAAACCCAAGAAAAAGCCAAGGTAGTTTTTCAGGAGACTTTTGGGAATTAAAAAACGAATTATAAGATAAAATATAATAATATAATGCAATTATACCAATTCTGTTATGAAAATGTTGTTTTATCTTAATTTCTATGTTTCGTTTTTACAATTTTATGGGTAATCGTTATTGCTAAAAATTATAATTTGATATTCGAAGCAAATTCAAAATGTTTATATACATGTTTTTATTTTCATCAAAGTCCGAATAACGTGAATTATTACTTCTATCGCACATTTAAATTTTTCAAAATTTTTGAAACAGGAATAAAGATAATAGACTGTGAAACTCATAGGAGGGACCCTGGTTATTGCAATATTTTGCAAAAATTAAATCTTTTGATTATTATGATTATTGCAACAGTCCCAACACAATTTTCAATGCGAAAAACAATTATTTAGGTAAAGTTCTTGGTCATTATTTCTTTAAAAAAATTTATATGCAAATTTGGTTTCTATGCATAAGCTTCATTTTACCCCCTCCCCAAACGAAAGTCTCCCCTAAACCGTTGCAAAAATTGATTACATTAATGAAAAATAGGGTTTCAATAAAAGAAGACAACCCAATAAAAAACCCAAGGTAAAAAAACTCCATTTCCCAAGTTCCGATTAAAAAACCCAAGATCTTGCGAAAATACCCAAGGAGTGGTAACGCTGGGCGCCATATTTTTGTGTTCCATAGAGTTGATTTATCGGATAGAAGAGTTTCTGCGGCGATTATCTAGCGCAAGTATTAAGGCCTATGAATTGCTCAGTTAAGTATACGAATGACAATACTGTGCGTAATCGGTGAGGGTGACTAAGTGGTAAAAGGATCTTTCAACATAAAGTTCGAAACTCGATGCGCTAAATAAAACCCGGAGTTGGGGGGGGGGCTAAAAGGGCTCGTTCTGTTGAGAAAATTTGATTTCTGGCTTTGGGCAAAATCGCAACTCGATGAGTAAGATTGAAATCTGCTTGAACGTACCTTTTGTTCTGTATTTTTGTGTGCTTAAAGCAGACTTGTCCTCGAGACCAAGGTCTCGAGACCGAGACCAAGGTCTTGGTCTCGAGTGCACACGAGTTCGTTTTTAAAAGTCTTGGTCTTGGTATTGAAACCAAAAGTCTTGGTCTTGATTTTGGTCTTGAGGTTCAAAGTCTTGGTCTTGAGGTTCAAAGTCTTGACCTTGAGAAAATTTGGTTTCTGGCTTTGGGCAAAATCGAAACTCGATCAGTAAGATTGAAATCTGCTTGAACGTACCTTTTGTTTTGTATTTTTGTGTGCTTAAAGCAGACTTGTTGTCCTCGAGACCAAGGTCTTGGTATCGAGCGCACACGAGTTCGTTTTTAAAAGTCTTGGTCTTGGTATTAAGACCAAAAGTCAAACTCTTGGTCTTGACCAAGACCAAGACCGGCTGTCAATATGAACAGTCATTTAACAAAACAAGAATTTAAAAATTTATCAAGCCTGTTTGCATCATAGCCTACGACAAATACGTATATCAGACAGGCGTACTGTGCCTATCTTTACTTAGGCAGGTAAACATTGGATCACTTGAGACTATGAGATGAGAGATTCTTCTGTAGTAATACTTTGTCTCATATTCTACGAATGTCTCTTCTCTATAGAAGTACTTGATTCGGGGCCGTAACAAAAGTGCGCAGGACAAATGCGCGCTGACAAAAGCGCGCAATGAAAACAACCCCGACAAATGCGCGCAAGACAAAATCGCGCAAATGTAGAAAAATAATTGTTTTTCAATTGTCAATAACGTACCGCCTAACTTCATAGGTAGGCTACCCCTGAGAAGTAGATACAACCATAGACCCGTGGCAGTGAGACGCATTTAACGTCCAATTATAGAGCATTAACGAGAAGACAGTAAATAAATTATTTGCATAGCATCCACTAATTTTCTTTCATGTGTTTTCTCATTTTCAAAACTTTGAGGTTTCCTAGTGTGGGGTCGCACAAAACGTTGACATATAAACTGGTTTTATTTTAGACATGAATAACATTACACGGTTATTTCTAGTATATTTAGTATGCTATCAAACGTCGTTTCCGTTACACGGTTATTTCTAGTATATTTTACATGGTTATTTCTAGTAGGCCTATTGTTAGTATATTTTCTGTGTGCTTTTACTATTAAACTACTATCAAACAACTGATGTTTTTTATTGTCTAGTACTGCGCGCTTTTGTCGGCGCGCCTTTGTCGGCGCGCTTTTGTCCTGCGCGCTTTTGTCGGGTTACCACTTGATTCATACTCTACGAAAGTCTCTCGAATCGGTGATTACACAGTTCAGTTTCAGATAATTGTTCGGTTACACTGACGATGAAGAGATGACTACGACATTGCACCAACTACAAGAAGAACTTCTATCATGATCTCTTAAGAGGAACGCCTATAGTGTCTGCTAACCTAGACACGTCTGCTAATACCGAACGCGCAGTCTAAGTTGCTGGCGTTCCTGTCTGAACATACACTGATCACTCTACGACTTCCTGACTGACTGACTGACTCTCTCTCTCTTTCTAAGTTATTGGAGGCTCCTTGGTAAAGGTGTACTTCTGATTGGTTCGTCTCACTGTAGTACCGGTACCTTAGATCCCTTAGATTGGCAATACCAGTTCACTAGGAGGTTGGCCATGCACTGGGCAGGTTAGTCAAACCTATCTAATTATTCTTGACGAATGAAAACCTCTTACTGACGGGAATGGATCACCTTCTACAAGCTCTTAGAATGTACAGCTGGCACATCATCTGTTATCTTGGAGTTATCTAATGTCCAGTGATGTGAAGTTCTCGATGTAGCTTAACTTAGGCGCTTCTATAGGAGTTGGCTAGGTGGATATATACACAGTCAATCTGGAGATAGATGTCATCACAATGAATCCTATTAACATCTCTTAGCTTCTGACGAGCTAAGCGTCTAGAAACTTATCTGGGTTCCAGAATTACCCACGTATACCTAGAATAACTCTCCGATACATATATACATAAATACGTACATGCATAAATACATACATGCATACTGTAGCGATGTCCCGCTTCAACACAGACCTAACTTATCTATATATACATAGTTATGGGATTGTGTAATGTTGTTTATGATGTTGTTAAATGTAGTTAAATGCAGAATGCTTTAATCTGTTAATGATAATTAACGGACCAGCATCTTATACCAGCATCATAAGGATAAAACATTAGAGTTCGTTCGATGTTATTTTACAATTTCGAGATTATGATCAATGAGGCGGAAGATCCTGATTGGACGGATTAATATAAAATACGCACTTAACATGGTTTTGGAAATGTCCCACCGAATGTGGGAAAGCCTTTCTTAATTACTTTGAGCAAAGCTAGAGGAGATGATGAACATAACTAGTTAATTATAGTGTAGTAGGGTTTATTTAAATGGCACAAATCTCTGCAATAATATAGTTCAAGGCTGAGATGTGAGTTCTGAGAAGTCCTCTGAAGGGGTCATTTAAATGTCAAGAATGATTCATACATACATTACACAACTGTATACATACATCAGAGAGAAAGAGAGACAGATACAGAGACAGAGAGCGACAGAGAGGGAAACAGAGAGAGACACACACAGAGACAGAGACACAGAGAGAGAGAGAGGCAGAGACACAGAGAGAGAGAGACAGACAGACAGACAGACAGAAAGTGATAGACACAATGACGAGGAGGCAGACCGAGAGAAAGAGATTAATTCGACAGACAGACAGACAGACAGACAGACAGACAGGGTAGGACACGAGAAGATAAAGAGTGAGAGAAATAGTTAGGTAAAGAGTGAATGCCAGAGAAACATAAAATGAAAGAGGGATACACAAAGACAAGGAGACAGATAGACTGAGAGTAAGAGTGAGAATGAGTGAGTGTGTGAGACAGACACAAAGAGAGAGAGACAGACAGACAGACAGACAGAGACAAAGAGATACACTGAAGGCTAAGGGAATGACAGTGTCACAAGTTCTTTTCCGCATTCGACGGATGCAACCCCGTCGTATACTACGCGCTCAGGACAATAATTGCCACTTAATTAATGACGCATGAATAATTTACATTATTTTATACACTGTGCCCCGAAAAAGGTGCACTTAGCCAAACTCGAAAAACGAGTAGAATTATATTAGATTAAAATGAAACTAAAACTTTTTTTCTAATATTCAGGCTATTTGCAATTAATAAATTGGATAGTCGAAGGACGGTCACTCTGAAATGACGTCGTATTATTAACTTGTTTCGCAAACTCTAACCCGTAATAATTTTCATGGAATTGTAATTCAGTTTTATTAAATTTTAACGTTAAACTAAGAATTATTGTGCAAAAAATGTTTGCTCGAATAATTTTATTAATAAATACTTTTGAGTCCTCCGCACGTTTTACATATATTTCAGTGATTTTATGTAATTGCTTCTTTTTCAGGACACCGTGTAAATGGAAAAGGCTGATCGTATAGGCAACGAGTGTAGGCTAACTTAGGGCGTTTCTTCCGATAAGTAAGCAAATCCAGTAGATTAATAATTAGCATTCGGTTAACGTTTCGGCTATAGGAGAATCGCAGAGACTGTCACTACTAAAGTGGTTTTGCTATTATCATATAATTAATAACGGTGTTTCGGAAAGAGAAAAGATGAAGGCGGTCTACTTCGTATTTGTCGTTGGGTTTGTGATGGAGAATTGCTGTGCCTCTGCTCAGCCATGTGAGACCATATCCTTTTCGTCAAGTTATCTCTTTGAATTAGGCCTACTTTTAAGGAAATCTTGTTTTTTATAAGGTTTTTCTCTCGACTATTTCAAACTATATTTTCTGTAGCAAGTAGTTTCTTTCACTTGATTACTATTTCCTCTGTTGCACACAGAGTATTTTGAAGTACTTTTAGACCTACTAATTACTTTATCAGTAATAGCTTATAGTATATTTTCTCATAGTTACTTCGTATGCTAACAATTGCAGTATGTTTTACAAGTTTGGTTAAGGTTGCCAAGTAAACTTACATGACAAGATTCTAGGGAAAAGTGGGAAGAGAAGAGCTACCCTGGGAAGCAGATCACTGTGAAGCTTTAGCGGCTTTATATTTCTTAGCCTCGGCATATGATAGCGGGTGGTCAGTTCTATCCCTTGCCGAGCGGAAAACTGGTCAACTCAAACGGTCTTCAGAAGTTCTAAAACTGAAAAGTTTTCAGGGAGGTTGTGTACGAACTCGCTTCTTGTAAGTAGAGTACCCTATACTTCGGCTTCCCATGTCGCATATTGGAACGTATAGGCCTCGCTCATTTAACTCTGCTTTTTGGCTCCCTTGGGTCGGAAACGAACGAATCCCAAGATTCTGGACACGTGACCAGTGTAATGCAGGACTTCCTCTATTTCCCAGATGACACCTCCTATACAAAATTATACTGTTAGTGCAGAAGAAATGTGCTTGAAGAGCATGATCAGGTCGTTACGCAAAGTGAGGCTCTCATGCTTCCACTTCAGCTCGCAGTCATAATGAATTGGTAATTATGATTTTTATACTGTGCCGAACTCGTTAATCGGGAACACACAGTTTTCTCTTTCTCAACTGCTCCTGCTAGGCTACTTCTTTGTCCCTCTTTTACTCCATTACCCCCCTCTCTCTCCGTCTTTCCATTTATCCATCTCTCTCTCTGTCTCTCCCTCCATCTGTACTACTACTACTACTACTACTACTACTACTACTACTACTACTACTACTACTACTACTACTACTACTACTACTACTACTACTACTACTACTACTACTACTACTACTACTACTACTATTACTACAACTACTACTACTACTACTACTACTACTACTACTGTTGCTGCTGCTGCGGCTACTACTACTACTACTGCGACTACTACTACTGCTATTCCTACTACTACTACTACTACTACTACTACTACTACTACAACTACTACTACTACTACCTACTACTACTACTACTACTACTACTACTACTACTACTACTACTACTACTACTACTACTACTACTACTACTACTACTACTACTACTACTACTACTACTACTATTACTACTACTACTGTTGCTGCTGCAGCTACTACTACTACTACTACTACTACTACTACTACTACTACTACTACTACTACTACTACTACTACTACTACTACTACTACTACTACTACTACTACTATTACTACTACTACTACTACTACTACTACTACTACTACTATTACTACTACTACTGTTACTGCTACTACTACTACTGGTGCTGCTGCTGCTGCTGCTACTACTGCTACTACTAATAATAATTATAACACGCTTGCAGATACCGTCTCAGCCTGTAAGAATAACATACTGCTGCTAAACTGTCGTATCGGGCTCATCCAACTTCACGATGTCATTCTCGCCGATTCTAGTTGCAGCGGGAGTCGTTGTTGTCCGGGTCAGGGCGACTGTCGTGGAGCTCCGAGCGCCACCTACAGAAACCAAGTCCACACCAAATGCAACGGTCAAACCTCATGTTCTGTGAGCGTCGAGATTCGCGACATCGGCTGCAGTGTTTTCGGCCCGAACAACGATTATACCAGCGTTACATACAGCTGCACAGGCAGGTCTAATGAAGCGGATATTAACAGATGTGATTTAAAGTGTAAATAATCCACTGCTGTGTGAAGTAATGTCATTGAGTTTATTGGTCCTATAAACCCGTTAGGCCTAATCCCGTTCATTTCAGCTTTTTCGCAACCATAGTAAATTAGTATAATCCCTTTTGAAGCCGTGGGGCCTAAGTAAATTGGTCCTTTTAAACCCGTAAAGCTGTTTCCTTTCAGTCTATTCACAACCAAATAAATTAGTTTAATCCCGTTTGAATCCGTTAGTTTAAAAGAGCAATCGTTTAGGCCTACGGTATTTTAAAATTTTGTTTGAACCAAGTTTGAAAAAATCGTCCAGCAGTTAGAATCTAGGCCATTTTGTAAACACTGACGTCATTGGTCATGAGTATGCAGTAGTTGGAAACGGCAAATGAGAGGAGCGGGACAAAAAAATTAACTTCAGGAAAAAAACATTTCTCTTCTACTATATTATTAATTATTATTACTGAGAAAATTTTCACTCATTCAAGGTTTCCCACAGAAATTCGATTCTCAGGCGAGGTCACAAAGAAATTAGAATCAGTCATTAGGTGAAATGCTATGACAGAAGAGTCGAACCTTTTAAGGGTGCGTGCCAAAAGTGCAGCGACTTCATTTAAAAAATACCATTGTGTGCCCTCGGTATTTTGCAGAGTATATAGTTTTTTTCGCATAGGGGCCTATAGGTTTTTACTGCAAAGAACCGAGAAAGTTCACATGGCATTATGTAAACACTGTTATGCATTTTGAAGTAATATGATGTGATATGTCTCTACTTTACCTTACTCTGCATTTAGTTTGCTTTACCTTTCTTTCCTTACCTTACCATAACTATAGCCTCGTCTCAAGTAGCCTTACATAAGTCTTACTTTTATTTTCTTTACTGTACCTTAGCTCAGCGCTTCCCAAACTTTTCAGTGTGACGGACCGGCAGGAATTTATATTCAATGCGACCGACCGGCAGGAATTTTTCCATTTCAGCAGGACCGGTATCCAATTTAGTAATTATTTTTATCTCTAAATTGGGTCCAAAAAGTTAAATTATATTTTAATAGGAGCGCGGTATATAATTTAGTAATAAATATCAACTGAATTCTTTGTACTGATCTGATATGAATAAAAGTTGCATTTTTTCAAAACAATGATAAATATGTATGCTAGTGCTGTTTATTAATAAATTAATTATTTGTAATTTTTTAACGCCTCAGATACGAAAATATCCCTCAGGTTCTAAGAAAGTACATAACAGAAGTGTGGTTAAGCTTGGAGAACCCAGTCCTCGTCTCTGGAGTGTGGTATTGTATTTTTAATTGTTATAATTTTCAAATTTACAATATATCATACTTACGATGTCGAAACTAAAAGCAGACGTGTTTACTTTCTATTGACGGAAGCAGTGACCAGGTTATTAAAGACGAAAGAGATACGTCACATCCGGTTTCTAATTGCCCGTCAAAAACCACAAATGCTACGATCAAAATGTCTAGTAAAGGCGAACAACAACTTCTATTTTGACCTGCAAGCAATTCTTCGACTCTATTTCTTCGTCAGTCTTCGTTTACAATAGCTTAAATACATTTACTCCCAGAACAAATCCTTTTAATTTATATGAAAAAATATGGTTTTGATTGCGAGAAATCGCTATCGTCTTTTTTGTACAGTTTCGTGACTCGCTTTGCGGACCGGCAACTCAGGTCTCGCGGACCGGCACCGGTCCGCGGACCACAGTTTTGAAAGCACTTGCTTTCTTAGCCTTTATTTTCTTATCATCATCATCATCATCATCATCATCATCATCATCATCATCATCATCATCATCATCATCATCATCATCATCATCATCATCACCACCACCGTCGTCGTCGTCGTCGTCGTCATCATCATCATCATCATCATCATCATCATCATCAGTTCCTGAAGCCAGCCACTTGGCGGCAATGGGTGCGAATGAATTAATTTCTTAATTTTTCGGTAATTTGCAAAGTCCAATGCTGCTGTCGTGTTTAGTCGAAGTCTTATTATGTCTGCTTGTATGCGTTGTCTATCCAGCGCATTCTTCGTCTCCCTTTGTTTCTCTCTCCTTCGACTCTTGCATGTAAAGCAGGATTTTTTGATGTCTAGGAACGTCTAACGTCATCACTACCTGTGCCCAAAATACTCAGAAATTTGAACTGCACACTCTTCCTTAAATTGTCACACTGTACCCGAACTGGAAAGAAAAGATTTCAATATTAGAATGAAATCGTGTGTAGTTGACTTGAGCTATATAATCTCTAAACAAATTCTTACCACTTAGGACTTCTTCAGAACATCGCCTTACACTACTTTATCTTAACAACAGGCCTACTAACCACTCTCACGTAGTCTAAAACGATAAGTAGGTCTATCCCTAACAGTAGTGCCCGTCTTTGACATGTACTAGCATATACACTGTTCGAGCCCATCCCAATGTGCAGGGACAGCACAATGCGTTACACGTAGCCCACCGTACTTTAACTATGTTGATCGTACGTACTTGTTTCCATGTCAGACGCACACACCTCGCTGGCATCAACGACTCTCACCACGACACTTCCCACAACGCTTTCCAGCTCCTCAACCAGCACTAACACCCCTCCATTTACGACTGATGACTCCGTGGTTCATTCAGCTGACGACAACAAAGCGACCGAAGTCGAGAAAGAAGACTACGACAAGACTTCCACGAAACTGAACCCAACGCATCAGCAGAACCCAGAATCTACGTCACTGTCTGCAGAGGGAAATGTCGAAAATCAGGCCCATGCAGGCCGAGAGCAGGACAAGGATTACGGATACCTAGGTAAGAATAATACGGATACCTAGGTGGAAGATATACGGATACCTAGGTAAGAATAATACGGATACCTAGGTGGAAGATATACGGATTTCTAGGTAAGAATAATACGGATACCTAGGTGGAAGATATGCAGATAGATAGGTATGAAAAATACGGATACCTAGGTGGAAGATATATGGATTTCTAGGTAAGAATAATACGGACACCGAGATGGAACATAAAAAAATTCTTAGGCGTTTTCGTGACTTTAAGCTTCGGGGCTTGACCGCAGATTACTCAAATGGATTATCTTCGCACTTAATCACTTTTAGCGAATCCCCGTGTTTGTCATATTTTGGCCTTGCCCCCCTCGGGCAACTCCATCTGTAACAAGGCATGGGGAAACGGATAGGCCTACATAACACATAAAAATATGTATAGTCTACGTTGGGGAAAATATTGATATCTTCGTAACAGAAATACGTTTATCTGTAGATCTCAGAAACGAGAAACAAATGAAATTCGGGTAGCAGAAATACGGATATCTTGTTGCGAAACATGAGAGAATACTGAAATTAGGGTAGAAGCAATATAGAAAATAGAAGCAATATAGAAATACAAATGAGAGATATACGGATTTTCAGGTGGGATTAATACGGGTATCTCGGTTGGAGAAATACGGACCAGAAAGAGAAATTAAGATGTCTGGGTGAACAAACAAGTAGAAATCTTGGTAGGATGATTACGGGCATTGATTTTTTTACATAGAAGAAATAGTTAACTGGTAGGAGAAATACGACTATGTGAGTAAGATAAATATGGCTGTGAATAGGAGAATATGGCTAAGTGAGGAGAAATGTGGCTATGTGAATCGGAGAAATACGGTTAAATGAGTAGGAGAAATATGGTTGTGTGAATAGAAGAACTACGGCTGAGTAGAAGAAATAAGGATATGTGAGAAAAGGTTCTAGGACAATTCGTCGCAGGACAATTCGGCGCGGACAATTCGACGCGGACAATTCGGCGCGGACATTTCGTCGCGGACAATTCGGCGCAGGACAATTCGGCGCGGACAATTCGGCGCGGTTAATCAAAATATAAAATTGAAACTGCTTCATTAAGCCACCATAGAAATAAACAGCAACATTAAAAGTGAAATATAATAGTAGATTGTCGAGTTCACCATGCTATTTAATATTGCGTTATGAAATCCAAAAGTTAATAATCTAATACAACTAAATGTTAATACAAAAAACAATTTGGATAATCCTGTCCGAAATTGTATGAATACAGACACTCTAATATGTAATCTAAAAATTACTAATCTAACACAACTAAATGTTAATACAAAAAACAGTAAAATAATCCTGTCCGAAATTATTATTTTTTGATTATATCATCATCTTTATGTTTGAATGTAACTAAATCGTTACAATGGGTTAATTTGTTAATCCATTTAATTTATGTTGTGACTGCATCCCCGTAAGTATTCCATTGATGTTCAATTTTCGTAATCCAGCACAACAATAGGCCTAAATCAACGATAGCTAATCACCTCGCATTGATTAATTATATAAATTTTCCGCGATAACATTTTATATTATATAAATTTCCCGCGACGAAATGTCCAGCGCCGAATTGTCCTGCGCCGAATTGTCCGCGACGAAATGTCCGCGCCGAATTGTCCGCGCCGAATTGTCCTGCGACGAATTGTCCGGTCACCGTGAGAAAAATACGGCTGTGTAAGCAGGAGAAATATGGCTATGTAAGTAAGAGAAATACAGCTGTGAGTAGGTGAAACATGGATAGGCTATCTATCGCTAGATATTTGTACATAGGTAGGGCCTGTTAGTAAGCACTTCATATGCGTGAAACACTTAATATCAGAGACACGTTTACGCAATCGGCCACATAATTATTCAAGCCAATGTGTTTATTTTTGCAGATCAAGTTACAACGTTAGTCGCTGTTATTGTGGGCGGTGTAGTAATAACAGCCTTTGTTATATCGGTTGCCGTTGTACTTGCACTGAAAAAACGAAGGTTAGTCTCTGTGTCTTTTTATAACAAAAACTCATTGGAAACGAGCGTTGCAGTAGAGCACCCTGCAATCACTGGCGGATCATTGGATAAGTAAGTAAGTAAGTATGTTCTTTATTGACCGCTTGCAGACGCACTGCGGCTTACAAAACACAAGCATGCGAAACGAGGCGCAATAAACAGAATAAGAAAAACCAATAGATGAGTTAAATGATGATAAGTTCGTGAAGATGAAATTAGGTTAGATTTAACTAATAAAGTTTGGATAAGGTATATAACATTCTTATGATGAAACCCCGATAGATAATTTAAATGATGATAAGTTGGTGAGGATGAAATTGGTTAGATTTAACTAATAAAGTTTGGATAAGGTATATTACATCATCATCATCGTCGACGTCGTCGTCGTCACCTTCATCGTCATCATCTTCATCTCTTTTTCCTCCTCCTCCTCTTCTTTCGTCTTCTCTTCCTCTTCCTTCTTCAAGACCAGTTATCAGTATAAAACCAACAATCATCATACGTCGTCGTTGTCACCATGATCAGTCGCCATTCCTTGACGTCACCAATTTGCCGTTGTAATTGTAATCTGACATGTATAAAGTGCCACATCAAGAATAGACTCATCAATGGTGCTCCAGACCCGAACCAGTGAAACCACAGTCAAATAACAGACTCCAGGTGCTTGCGAAACTGTGAGGAAGACAAACTGAGGAGCTCCAGCCTCAGCTCTTGAGAAAGGCGATTCCAGTTGGTGGGTCCAACGTAGGAAAAGCAAAGCGGCTATTTGTCAAGTACACGGCTGTCTTCGTGTTGAATCCAAGTCTTGTTACGTCTTCGTTTATATCTTTCATCGCAATAGCTGCACTAATATAAATTTAAAAGTATTGGCTTGGCTCATGATCCATAGACAGCTTCTGATTTGGTACATAATTTTGAAAAAGTCTGACTTGATTGTTGGCGGAAATAGTGTTCCAAATTTGCTATTCGTCCCATCCGGTAACTCGAAGCCTGCGAATCAAATGGGCTTCATGTAATCATTGTTCGCAGGGTAATTGGAAAACACAACATCCACTATAGTAATTGCTCTGCTGTGCATGACATCAGACGCAAAAAATACTGCTCTCTCTTCCCTCCCCAACCGTAGTCACCCCTACGAACTTCTACCCCACCGTTGCCAACTGTTTCCTAACGCTCCTTGTCCGTCTGCTAAAATCTGTCAAATTCTCATTCTCTTTCCATTTCGCTCTCTCTACTTTGTCTCTGAAGCGTTTTCTCCCAATCTTCCAATGTCTCTCTGTCTATACGTCTGCATCTCGAGTTCCCTGTCTGTCTGTTTGTCTGTCTTTCTATCCGTCTGTGCAGTACTAATTGACTCATTTCCTTCCTCAATCTGCCATTTTGATTATGTGCCATAAGTCATGGTTTGTCTGGCTGTTTACATGTATGTGTCTGCGTCTGTCTATCCTATCTGTATCTTTCTCTGTGTAGGCTTTTGAACATGTGCAACCGTCTCTACACCTGCCATTGGGCGTGTATGTAAACTATTCTGTATACAGCTGTCTCAGTGTTTTAGTATGCCTAATTATGCCTGTATGTCTACCAGTTTGTCTGTCAGCCTGTCATTGTAACTGTATATATGTTACAGGCAATTCGTAAAACCAGGCAATTTGTAAAATCCCTGATTCACTCAGACACTTTACAAAATCCCTAAAATAACCAGGGATTTTGTAAAATCTCTGATATCAGAAGACGAAAATTTGACAGATTGCCTGAAATGAAAATGACGAACATAATCGACGTTTATTATGCAAACAAACCCTATTTTCAAAGGTTCATCATTCTTAGATGGTATTTTATTTAAAGTTCAGTTCTCAAGTTGCAAAACCAGGGATTTTGTTAAATGCCTGAATGTTATTATGCAAACAAGCCATATTTTAAAAGGACTAACATTTTTAGATGGTATTTTATTATACAAGTAAGTTCAGTTCTTGAAAGCTACAGCTGCAGTTTTCTGTATTCACACGACATACGAGAATGACATCGACTGTTGCACTTGATTTATTAATTTTTAATTGACAGATTAATTTTAGAACTAACCTAACCAAAGGAAAACCAGAAATGAAATAGTAGTAGTAGTTTCAGTTTAACGACGCTGTGTCATAACAAAGATGATTAGCGTCGCCCTCCTCCTTTATCCAGGCTTGGGACTGGCACTGTCAGGGTACGAACAGTGACGGAGTTAAAATGAAATAGTGCTGGCTGGGTTTTAATTTATAGCAAGGGTACTCGTCTGACCAGTCCTAATCTCAGCCAGTCGTAGATATTTCGGTCAACTTCTAATTTCTGCGACGGCACATCAAAGAATTAAAAGGAAATAGATGATCAAAGTTCACTGGGCGCTGCAAGACAAATAGGTGCAAATTTTTGAAGGAAAGGTGAAGTTGTCGTGCGGTAGGCCTATTGTTAATTAATTTGTGAGGTATCAATAACATCAATTATCCTGCAACTTCAAAGTTCGCTGGACGCTGCAAGACAAATAGGTGCAAATTTTTCAAAGGGAAAATGAAGTTGTCGAGCCGGATTAACACCGGATTGTTAATCTGGCCCGACAACTTCCCTTTCTCATGAAAAATTAAACTGTCATTTAATGATTAATAAGTCAAGTGTAACAGTCGATGTTATGTCGTGTGAAAACAGAAAAACTGCTTTTGAGAACTGAACTTAAAATATATTGTCATACCATGTACAAATGCTAATCCTTTAAAAATAAGGTTTGTGTGCATAATAAACATTCAGGCATTTTACAAAATCCCTGGTTTTACAACTTGAGAACTGAACTTTAAATAAAATACCATCTAAAAATGACAAACCTTTGAAAATAGGGTTTATTTGCATTTAGACTTCGATTATGTTCGTCATTTTAATTTCAGGCAATCTTCAAATTTTCGTCTTCTGATTTCAGGGATTTTACAAAATCCCTGGTTATTCCAGGGATTTTGTAAAGTGCCTGAGTGAATCAAGGATTTTACAAATTGCCTAAAAATTCGCTAAAATTTCAGGCATTTTACAAAATCCCTGGTTTTACGAATTGCCTGTAACATATATATCACACTAGACTGGAGCATGTGGTGTTACGGATACACGACAAAGAGCAAGTGGCACCATTCATTACAAATAAAGCACCGGACTTTTCAGTACATATGATCGCATGGATCTAGTTTACGCTAGTTAAGTATATTCTGGAAACAACAGGAACCGTTGTATCTAGAACGCTGAAAGAAACAGATTGGCTTCTAGCAGAGCACAGTCAGAGTGACCTGTGTAATGCCTGAAAATCGTAGGAAAACCAAGTCACCGGAGCGCTCTGTGGCATTACCTATCTAGTAACAAAGCCACTGCCGCTTGTAGCCAGAAGTCATTGTGGCTTTTTTTAGCAATTAGACAAATTTTTGTGGCAGCAGGCAACATTGCTTTGCATCAGACTATTCGTTTCTGTGAGCGATCTGGCGATACTAGTGGCTGTTCTTCGCAGATACTAGATATGTAATGTAATGTAATGTAATTAGTAACTTCTATTGCGCCGGTGTCTAATGCACAAGGCATCAACCGATGGCACACCAAAACCAAGCCGTAATCAGGTCAAAATCCGGAGGTCAGTCCGTAAGACAGAGAGGCAGCCTATGGTGTACGGGTGTAGACCTACATCAGCTTTTGTAAGATTATCAATACATCAAAGCTTTTGTCAAATTATCAATAGGGACGGTCGAATTAAATGGAACATAGGGCAGACGGTTTGTGATTCGTAGATGGAATAAGGAAAAGATTCCCATCTCTCTTTCAGCCTATCCCACCGCCACGTGAATTTTCCCTCGGCTCTCTTCCTTCCTGTTTCTCTGTCTGTCTGTCTGTCTGTCTGTCTGTCTGTCTGTCTGTCTGTCTGTCTGTCTGTCTGTCTGTCTGTCTGTCTGTCTGGGTTTGCATAAGCTTTTTTCTGAATTGCTGTATGTTCTATCTGCCTGTCTGTGACTGTACAGTACCTCTCACTAATAATAAAATTATACAGTAGGCCCCTATACAGTGTATGTGGAGGAGGAGGACTAAACGTGACATGTTTCTGACGTCATTATAGGACCGCGAAGAGTGAAGAACATTACGTCATGCCGAATTTCACTGGTAACGTAAATAATGACGACGAAAACGTCCGAAGTTCCAACTTCTACGACTTTATTCCCGATCCTGGCAACTGTTCCGCGCGCAACTCTTCCAGCGCCGACTGCACAGCAAAAGAAAACGATTACCTTACACCCATAACGGAACGTGAGGAGGCGCCATATGTGTGGATTCCATAGAGTTGATATTAGAGGCTAGAAAAGTGTTTATCTAGCGCAAGTATTATCACCTAAGCTATATCATGAATTGCTCATGAAGATAAGTATACGAAAGACTATACTGTACGTAACCGGTGAGAGAGGCAACTTTCAAAGACCTACTACGGGAGGTTAGAATAGGCAAACATAAAAATAATCATTTAGCAGAGAGGCTGGTTAAGTAAGGTCTAAAGTCACTTAGATTGTAGATTGAATTGCCAGACAACTGATTTAACATTGGATGTTTACACATGATATCTGCCTTTGCTGTTAATACTATTAAATCTCTTGTTTATACATCTAGAAGATCTTATCCTTAAACCTCTATTATGCTAATGATAATGGCCTACACAAAACTGACCTTGTAGGCTTATTATTAATATTACAAGTGATCGTGGTATAAGATCCAATACCAAACTCCTTTAATCAGGAGGTGCGAACATATACATGCGAACATATACATGCATATATACATATATAAATAAATACGTACAATCGTACATACATAAATACATACATGCATACATGCATCTGTATATACATACACACGGACATGCATACATATATACAAGCCTCAGCTAGATCTCCTCTCCGGCGTTGTTTGCCTACATCTCTTCAGAAAAGAATAGGCATCATAAATTTTTATTAATTGGTTATGAAAAATTGCACGAATCTCGACTACAAAAATGAATTTATAATATACAATTGTGTCCCGGGGGGGGGGCCTACCTGTGCTCTTTACTTTAACTTCCGCTTGTGCGGGGCGCCGTGCCTTGCGCTCGGCCTCTCAGGGTGATTTTGTTGTCCCCTATCTGCTATTGCGCAGCGTAGGGCATTCTCTGTGGTGTGTCCTACCGTCTGGAATGACCTCCCTCTCTCGCTTCGCTCCCTCCACAGGGACCTCTCAGGTACTTTCTATGGTCTTCTAAAGACTTCTTTTTGACCGGGCTTGGGTCGGAACGCCACTGAATAGATTTCTGAAGAGGCGCTATATAAGTTTATTATAGATAGATAGATAGATAGACAGACAGACAGACAGACAGACAGACAGACAGACAGACAGACAGACAGACAGACAGACAGACAGACAGACAGACAGACAGACAGACAGACAGACA
Organism: Allolobophora icterica; assembly: GCA_963556255.1. NCBI lineage: Eukaryota > Metazoa > Annelida > Clitellata > Crassiclitellata > Lumbricidae > Allolobophora > Allolobophora icterica. The sequence goes on from OY744611.1 coordinate 33,247,987, forward strand.
GACAGACAGATATACAACAGTTCTAAGGTATAAGTAAACAACTATGTTAAGTCGTTAGTTGTTAAGTCGTTAAACACCGACTGCAATGGTTGTATCAAGTGGGTAAGAACGCCAGCTGACCCAATCCCACGAGCGATGCGTCTGCGTTGAAGAAAAGACGAATGAGAAACAGAGGATGCGAAGGACAACGGTGATATTCAATATGGATAACATATAAGAAGACTTTGTAAGACTTGGATTAGATCCGTTGAAAGCTCTAGAATATGACCACTGGCCAAAACAACGGAGGTTCAATTACACGCCGCCGTTAAATGACTGGCGTCAGGATTTAAGCTTTTGCTGCTGCTGATCAATCAATCAATCAATCATTCAACTGAGCATTTATATAGCGCCTTTTCATGGAAAGTTTTCAGAAGCGCTCCCAGCCCAACCCGGCGAAAGAGAATAGTCTTTAGAGCAGAGAAGAAAGCGGTGGACGAGTCTCGAGGAAGAGACCGCAGCTCAGGAGGAAGCCTATTCCAAATTGTGGGTCAAACGATGGGAAGGCGCGCTGCTGCATAATAGCCGTGCGTGCGAAAGGAACAGAGATCACCACGGGTGGCAGAGAGAAGAGAGCGGTGACCAAGTGGAACAGAGGCACGAGAACAGAGCTCGTGCAGATAGAAGGAAGCATGGCCAAGCTGACATTGCCAGACAATGGAGGCAATCCGGTATACAATTATGACCGTGATGATAATACGATGATGGTGACATTGGGGTCATTCATAGGCTTATTATTAGGATTATTATTTAGATCGTTTGTTAGACTTACTATTAAAATAATTAATCTGATAATTATATGATATACTTATTATGAATATTAATAGGATTAGGATCGACATGTTGGAAACTAAACACTAAACTGAAGTTTGAATGTGTTATTATTTTATGTTAACAACTTTAAATACGCATACAATGTATTGCCATAACATCATTCAGTCAATTCTTCAAGTGTATGTATGTATCAAAACACTTCATATAGCGCCTTTAAAGTGGCTCATAAAAGCATTGCAATGATCAGTCCTTATATATACTTAGTCACTAATCGTGACTCAGTTAAGGAAACATTCCAGATAGAACTTCTGAGTGAATCAATCTTATGACCTCGTGATGAGAATACGTGCAACAGTCAGAATACAGTGATCTGTTTCTCGTCCTAACTGACAAGTACAATCGTGTCAGATAAATGGGCAATCCCAGGATTAGATGGGTGCATTTATCTGTGAAATATCAAGACACTTATAAGTGGGGTGCGAATTATCAAGTTAGTAAAATTTTATGGTTCACGGTATCGAATGATTTAGCTAAATGATAGAAGAGGCCCAGGGTATATTCATTTTTTTCAATAGCATTCGTTACTTTGTCTTGCATACTTAGCAGTGGCATATACGGGGAGTGACCCGATTAAAAGCCATGCTGGGAAGGGAATAGAACATTGATTTTAGTACTATATTTATAAAGCTGTTTAAACATTAATTTTGAAAGAATTTCTAAAAAGTAGGAGAGAGTTGAAATCGGTCTATAACTCGTTGTCATCTTGCCCCCTCCTTTGTAGATTGGTACAACTTTGGCAATCTTGAGGGCTTGCGCAATTTATTTACTTAGCTAGTGGTCCAGCAACGTTGCCTATATAGGAATTAGCAAAACAGTGGTCAATGTCATACACTCCCTTGCTATGACTTGTTCAAATAGCATACGACTCGGGGATATAATTTCATCGGGGAGGTTAGACTAAGATGGGAAGAGTTAGAGGTGCGGTACCATCTGGAGGTAATAAATCACTGTAAATATTATGCGCTGATGTGTAGGCCATCTATACATAAATTTGCCAAGTTCAGTTCATGTTTCGCTACCACCTGATATATGTCAACTGGATTTATGTATATCAACCTACAATTCTTGTAAAATTAATGTTTTGTGTATACTGGATCTAGTTCATACATTTGAACTGAATTTCTGTTAGAAGTGTTTGTAGTAAGCACTATTAATTTATATTCAATTAGATACCAGACCATTTTAAAGAGCAAACTATGTCAGGTATACCTGTATAGTTTAAAGTTCATGCTGTTTGTAAAATTGCTGATGTAAGATGTTTGATACATAAGCAGTCCGTGCTGCAGACTTTTAAACACAGATGTAATGAATTTTCCTTACGCCAGGTATCATTTTTTTTTATGATGTAATGTATTCGTCAATGATCCAGCTTTTAGTTTCAGTAAAATTTGCATCAATAATCCAACTTATTGCTTGAGTTTTACTATTAAATATTTCATGATCATCGCTCGTGCAGTGTATATAATTTCCGACGCTAAAATGGGGTTTACCGAATTTCTATAGCGCCTCTTCGACAGACCTATACAGATAACGGAACTGAATTGAGATGGGCCTACTAGATGAGTGCTATATGCAGCTATACGAATAGGATACCCCGGTACACAAAATACGCTGTACACAAAAGCTTCCGATGTCGACCGCACATTGCTCGCCTACTCGATTAAGCGCGATCGATTTTCAACCCGCCTAATATTTTCAAACGAGACTCTCTGCGCTATAGTAAGGGTTTTCATACATAAATACATACACACATATGTACATGCATACTTATATCGAAATAACTTTAAGGGAAATGTTTGTTTGTCATAATCTGGACGAAACTAGAGTTCAATTTTTATTCAAGGTGTAAGCATTAACGCCTTCTCCAGAATTTCCTCCGACGATCAGTTGTTTCTTTTCTTCGTCATAGCACAATCTCAATGGGTTTAAGATATTTTCTTCTTTTGTTGGACAAAGAGTTCGATTCCATTTAAGATTGCAATCCAAGAGAATCACCCTACGATTCCCATAGTCAGCTACGAAAACTTGATCATCTGTGTCGCGTGAGAGATACGCGGGATCATTCAGTTTTTGTGTTTCATTCGAAGGAATAAAACGACGGATGACCATCGCTCCATCTCTGGTTAATTCAGCTATGCCCCACCTTTCTACCATAGCACTCCCACTTAACCCACTCTCTTCCACCCACTCCTCTTTCTCTTCGTCTTTCTCCTCCTCTACCTCACCTTCCTCCGACTCCTCCTCTTCGATCGACTTTCTGCCACTTGACCCAATCTCTCCCTCCTCCTTTGCCATCCACGAGTAAAGGACGATGAAATTCCCGGTGGATGTTTCCACTGCATGAAGTGGGTTGTCGATGTCTCTTGGTAAGTGAATGGATCGAATAAGTTCTGCGTCTGATCCGTAGATCATCAGATTGGACGATGAATAATTGATCATCAACAACTGATCATCACTGCACAATGACATATTATATGGCTGATAATCAATTGTCAGCCATTTGATGATTTTGTGTTCGTCATCTGTTTCTCTTGTTAGGCCTATCTTCCAGATGCATTCTTCAATGAAGTCAGAGACGTAGAGACAATTTCCCTTCTCACTGGATCCACTGTCCCAGGGATGTTTAATCTCTTTTACTTCGATTGTCTTCTGAAGAGAAAACGGATTTTCATCCTCGAAGACACGAATTACATAAGGAGAACGAGAATGTGGTCGACAGAGGACGTAGATTTCATTTCTCAGTTTAGTCACTCCCCGCACATCTTCATATCCTCTTCCACCGATTCTCTCAGTGAAGTTTACGGAAATCGGACAAACGACTAAAATAAGAACAAAAATAATACACAAGTAATTGACTGATAAATTTTTATTTATGTTTCATTACAATTGACTGCAAATATTTACATATTTTTCCAATTATTTATTTCTTGATTTCTTTTGTTATTATTTTAATTTTTATTATGCAGTTAGATTTAAAGTGCATCTGGTAACTGTTTTTCTTAGATTCACGACTAAAATAAAAAAGGTAATTTTTTTAAATAAGAAATATTAGGCCTACTCATTCATTATTGTTTCTGTTATAATATCGGAATTAGTATTAAGCGCATTTGGTAATTTCTTTCGCTGAATCTACTATTCTGTGCTTATTTTTACTTTTTATTTTATTTCATATTTTATTTATTTATTTTATTTTCAGTTCACTCTTCCAAATAATTGCTCTCCGTAACTCGCTATTCGTCTGCAATTGCCTGTTAGTCTCACATCAATCAATATTCGTTCATTCAAGAAGTACAGGTTGACACAGACACAACTTGTTTACATAGGCCTATGCAGATTAAGGTAATCGACACTAATTAATTAATATTATGCCCTTTAAAAGGACGCGTGATATAAAGTTCCGATCGTCTTTGGAGGGCAAGTTGAAATTAGGCCTATGGGACCGGGAACAGAGATGGTAATGATTTTGTCGATATCTGGAAAGTATGGGCTGAAGACATGCGATGGATTAGTCAAGAAGATGCAAGATAGGCATTCACCCGTCATCACGGCCATGGCCTCTGCTCCGGGAGATGAAGAAGGGAGTAGGGAGTAGCCTCACTAGGTCGGGTAGGTATACATTAACGAAGCAACTGTTGTCATCCTTGCCACATCCTGGAGGGCCCAGGTGTCGCAGGTGTGCCTGGGTATAATGTACTTACTCTACTGTACGCGCTAACTGGCGATAGCATGCCCTCTATAGTACGAAATGCCTAGCCCTGTGGCAGGTGAGGTGCACTCTAGGCACAACGTACTGTAGAAAGTGTAGAGTACATCATACCTAGGTACTGCAGAAACTGTAATCGTCTCTTTAGTATAACTCAATTGCTCTTACGCATTCGAAAGAGTATAGGCTACACGTTGAGGTGACGGTCTTAATGACAATGACAATTAACGAGAAAAGGAACATTCGTGTCCAGTGTTGGTCAGTCTCAGCTAGGCGACAATGAACTATTCGATATTATTTGAAATTTCCTTTGCGTTAATAAGAACTTACCAAGTGATTTCTTGAATTCATTGCTGCTAATGTTTGTCGTTATCGAGTGGATGCTGTCAGACGCAGATGTTCTAATATTTGCAATGCCAAATAAGACAGCTATCAGCTGATTCGATTCGTGCAGCTTCTGAATATTTTCAAGGGCTGTTTGTGAATGACACCAGATCCAAACGACCACGGTCTGTCTATTCAGTTGAGAGCTGAGGATTTCTATGCCTTGGTTCTTCAGTCGACTGACGAGTTTATCCGTTAAATGTGACCGTGGTTTTGTTTTCTTTCGAAGGTCTTTGATTTTCTTATGAAGTAGATGTGTGTTCACGGACGTTGTACTACGCTTCGCACCACGAGTTTGCAATTTAACTTTTATTACGCCTGTAATCAAATGCATATTTGATAGGTCTTAGAGACGTAATTTTAGTTTGCTCCATTTAAATTGAATAAATTAAAATCGAGTTACGAAGTAAAATAAAGAATACTGTTTATATTGTAGATACGTGAGCAATTTGGTTTTTTATTCTTATTGAAGCAACTCAAATTTTGCATATGCTATCCATTTCAGAAATACGCAACGGGACATTTTTATGACATAACGTGATCAATGAAAATATCATTATTGATCAGGTATTTATAATGCGCTTCATCTCATCTGGCTCCTCTTTCTGGCAACCGGATTCGGAATTTTTTCATCTCTGGACAACCTCTTTGGCTTGACGCAGCACTATTGAATAAGCTTTACGGCTAGCTTTAGAGCAGCACTTACAAAAATTTGGAGTTTACGAGTACGATGCGCCAATTTGTGATTTCGCGTTAAAATGAAAGAACGTAGGATAAGGCTACATTTCAATTGTCAGCGAAATAAGGCGAGGTTAAGAGTAGGTCTCGTAAAGCCGATGGCAGTGAATTACATAGTCTAAAACCAAACAAAAAGTAAATTAAATTAAATTATATTTAACTGTAGTTTAATTAACTCAACTACGGACAACCGAATTTTGAAGGGTTGGAACATATGGCAGACAATAGGAAGCTGATCATTCATATGTATGAAAGCACAAGTCGGCGAAGTAAATTGATGCTAAACCACGAAGCGTCTTATAGATCAGTAAGCCTACAACGATTTTTAAGTTTAAGTATAAGCTTATTAATGTTAGAGATGCATTCTAGACAATTTCTTCATTTCACCCTATTACACATCAGTTTACTTTTGCTTCACAATTCACTGTGGCTTTTCAAGGGAAATTGCTTTAATTGTGGCAAAGTGCTAGAATGGTTTTGTTACGTTCATTCAGAATTTCTGACTCTTCTGAAAGTATCCCATTATCACCTAGACCTATTTATATGAGCCTCGATATAAAATTTGGACTGTAAACCTCCTCCATTTTCCATGATCTTCGCCACTGTCTTCTGGTTGGTTCGTCGAAGACACCTGACGAAACTGGAAAACTTTGTCTCGTCAAGGGATCCCATTATATCCAAAAGTTCGGCGTTCATATCTCGTGTTGAACGCTGTCGTTGAATGAGTTGATGTTGTTCTTCCGTTATGCATTTGAGAGACAACAGTGAAGCGATTAACTCCTCATTTGGTTGAATATTTTCCAAGATACAATTTCGGTTGTTTCTAATGATCGCAGATCTTTTTTGGGTTTTTCCATAGAAATCTAAAAACTATTACTGTTTTTAAAAATGTTCCAGCTTTGTTACATTAAAATATAGCATCAATAGGGAAAGATACTTCCCCGGAGTAAATGATAAACCGCTGCGCCTGCTGACTTTGGATTAGACAGAGGTGATGAGGCTGAGGATACTTCAGTTTAACCAGAAACATTTAAACCAATAACGCATGTATCTATATATTTTAAGTATTTAAATACATCATGAACCGGGTATTAAGCAGTAACTGCTCGTTCGTTAGATATTTCCAAGATGTCTAAGTCGTCTAAATGGCAAAGACAAATGCCTCAATCGTTTTTCACATACAGTGGCTTGAATTTAATTATCTTATATCTCACTGTATACGATTTGGTAAAGCTTGCTGTAAGGAAATTGATTTTGTGTATTAGGATGCGAACCCCATTAATTTTGGTTGACTCCTTTAAATATTTGGATGTGCATGTCTCTGGTAGTCGTAGACAGTTTATGTTTGATGTCGATACCAAACTGTCCTTCTGCCATGCATGTACTTGCATCTCGATTCATGCCTCCAATTAAGGCGAAATTATTCATCGCATTGTGCTGGAGAGCCCTGCTATTTGCCCATTGGCGAGCGCTCTTCTTGCTTGGACCTTGTTAGCAATACAAACGAAAGAATTGAATGTAATCTGGAACTCTACTTAGCGCATTGTATTTAAGTGTAAGAAATAGAAAGCGCAGATATGAGTTTTGAATTCAGTTTGTGCTCAGTTTCAGAACATGTTTAATCGAATTATGTAATACATTATATTTAAATTCACCAGTCGTGCTGTCAAGACCTTAAACCTCAAGACCAAGACCAAGACCTTGAACCTCAAGACCAAGACCAAGACTTTTAACCTCAAGACCAAGACCAAGACTTTGAAACTCGAGACCAAGACCAAGACCTTGAACCTCAAGACCAAGACCAAGACCAAGACCCAAAATATCGCAATCAGGTCAAGACTTCTAAAAATTGTCAGGTCGGAATATTCGCTATTTTAATGAAAATATGAGTCTTTTTTATTATTCAAGCAAATTAACTTTAAATGCAAACTGCAGAGAATTCCGAATTTGTATTCAAAAGTCCTTCATGCAAAATATTATTCCAAATGCCTTTTGTATTTTATAAAAACCAATTCCCTCAGAATTTTCTGACCAAGACGTGTCTGGTGGGCCTCATAAAAATTCAGCCATGTGAAAAATACGTTCTACAGGTGCTGAAGTCGCTGACACACACAGCACTGGGTGTAAATGTACAGATAGTGAGTCCTTTTGACATCTTTCCATGGTTTATCATACCGTCTGATACAGAATAACTGTTACTGCTGCCAATGGGTTTTGCTGACCAACAAGACTTGTATCCATCCATAGATATTCGTCGTATGATGCAAGCAGGCTTGATACAGAATTCTTGAGTTCTGGGTTAACCCCTTCCCTGGGGAAGCCGCATATATACGTCCAAAAACAGGCTTTAGGCATATAAATTCCCCAGGGAAGGGGACTGTTCATATTGATATTGACAGCCGGTCTTGGTCTTGGTCTTAGACCAAGACCAAGACCAAGACCAAATCTTAACCATGCTTACAAGACCAAGACTTTGAACCTCAAGACCAAGACCAAGACTTTTGGTCTCAAGACCAAGACTTTTAAAAACGAACTCGAGTGCACTCGAGACCAAGGACAACAAGACTGAAATTCATAAACTGAATTCAAAACTCTTTTTTGTGGCAACCAAATGTGATGTCTATGTTACGATGGCTTCAGATAGCATAATTGAAAAACGATCTACCTTTCAGCCGATGCCAGATACTATTCTTAAATCTTCGTCTTATTATTCGATGAAACCAACAGAAGTCGACTGAAGCCAAAGCTTTGATGACATCTTCGTTTCCCACGAGTGATGGAGAATTCAGCGTCCAATGCAGAAAGGAGTCTTCTAGGATTATATCCAACAGCTCCAGTGGAAGATCATTCACCTAAGAATGAAATTATTTTGTTTTCGTTTATTTCAACCGCTTGGAGAATAGTTCTCTAAAATGGGGCGTGCAAGTATGAATGCGAGGTTCACACGGAGCTATTTTTGGGTTTTGCTTGTTTCGGCTTGTACCAGGTCTAACTAATACTGGAGGGACTTTCAGCCAACGTTTTGAGTACCTGGCCAGCACTGAATATGAAGGAGCCAAGCCTGATAGTGTGCGCATGACTGATGAAGTTTTGGATGTAGTGGATCATTTTTGGCAAACACAAGAAACAGAAATTCCTTAATCTCATGGGATCTCAGATGGAGAAGAAGGAAGGTATTCAAGGCACTCACAGCATATGGGGATGCTGATTATGACATTGCAATGACTGCCTGCACAATTTCTCTGACAGTGCCTGTGGTAGTTGTAGGGGATGACATTGACCTTCTCATTCTACTGCAACACCACTTCTCGCTCAGCAACCATGAGACCATTTGTCTTCAAACTAGCACAAAGCTGATTGATATTTCCAACCTGTAGAAGGAACTTGACCCTGACCTCAGTCACTCCCTGCTCTTTATTCGTGCACTTTCTGGATGTGATACAACATCGAAGCCCTATGGCATAGGAAAAATGTCAGCTATAGGTAAATACTCTGGCCTCAAGGAATTCACAGAGTTGTTCATGGTGGCTGATGTTAATCGTGAAGAAATTGAGCTAGCTGGTACTCAGGTCATTGCAACTATCTATGGTTGTAAGCATGGTTAAGATTTGAATTTTGAACGTGCATCAAAGTTCACTGAGAAGGTTGCTTCAAGCTCTGGCTGTCTACCCCCTGAACGTCTTCCACCCACGTCAGATGCTGCCAGATTCCACAGCCAGCGGGTCTACCACCAAATGCGTGCAGACCTGGCAAGGCAAGAAGATGGAGACGGCAGAATGGAGCTGGATGTTCTGCAAGACCCAGCATGAGTCTATCTTGAAGCCACACAGAATGGATCAACTTGCTGCACCTGCATCTCTACTCAATACCGTTGGATGTAACTGTACTGGAATGTGTGCCAAAAATACATGCTCCTGCAGGAAAAATGGACTTACATTTAACGTGTTAAGGCATAACATGCACAAATGGGCAAATTCATGATTCCAGTGACACCAGTGACTCATAGTGACGCACTATTATAGGTGTTGAGAGGCATGGTAGTATTAACCTTAACTGTAGCTTATATATGTGTGTTCAATATTTCAATGTCTCACTCAAAGTGAGTCACTCTATATCCAACAAAGTAAATTTGTAATAAGTCCATGTGTTACAATTCAGTTGACATTATTATTTTGTCATCAAAAGTGAATATATAAATGCCAGGAATTTAAATATTACAAATGCTATTTTCTAAAACCGTTAGTTATGTAGATATGATGATTTTACTTCTTTTCGTCAAATCTTGGTGGCTATTTTTATTTTTTTGTGATGAATGCAACTGCAATGCAAACCTAAAGTCACAAAGACCTCCTTCTTTCCGGCAGTTGAAAAAATCAAATCGAAACGATTTATTTAATTAACCTGGTTCTGAAATCTGATCAATGCTATTAACTTAATTACACAGACAGGTTGAAGCTTGTAGTTATTTAAAGTATCAGAGATGGTCATATCGTAAACACTTTCCTAGCCGTTTTATTTATCTCTTACGTAGTTTGATAAACAGTTTGACAATCTTACCGTTGTCATGGAAGGTTGATGATCGCTTTCTGTTTAAATAAAAAAAAGTGGAGATACATTTTGCCCGATTGTATTTAACTTAAAATTTGCTGCATGTTCACATATATTGCAAAATATAAAATTCATTTTAATGACACTTCGGATCGTCTCGGTAATGGAAAGGTGAAATCATAATCGTCAAGGTAAACCAAATATAAAAAAGCATTTATAAAGTAGGCTAAACGATCGGTTATTGCGAACCGAACATTTGCATACTCGTCATCAAGCTCAACCTCTACCACCAGAGCGCAGGCTGTCCGCTGAAGCTTAGCTTTGATAATTACCGCATATACCTTACTAATCCCTACAAACACCTAGTATACACTGACCGAGGAACAGTAACGCTACCTTTGGCACTTACCAATGACAACACGATTTCTTGGTATGAATCCAGTTTCCCCACTTTCGAATTGTCTCGCCATCCACCAACCGAGATTTTCCCTGTAAAGAAGCATTACATTTAAATATAAATTCAACTGTTGTCGACTAATGATCTTTTCTTTAATACAGCAACAGTAATCTAACAACTGCAAGGTCCTTATAGAAGGTTAATCGCTCATAGGATCATCGCTCATAGAACGATCGCTCATACGCTATGTTATTTCGGAGCATCAAAGTAGGGACTCGAGCAATCAGCTAGTAAAAAAATAGTTTTGAAGCATATAGGCACATCAAAGTTGGAACATTTCATAAAGCTTTGTAAAGTCATGTGAAGTCAGTTGGAACAGTTGATTAGTTGATTACTTATAATTGCTAGCTAACTGGATGTTAATTACTCGCGTTTTCCTCGGGACTTCAGAGCGATTGTGTGAAGCAGAAAGCAATCTTCCTCCAGGGTGCTACTGGCGTCGAGCAACAGACCGCCGAGCGCTATAGTGTCTTGAAAGATCGAGTCATAAGGGCATTGGCAACATACGATAAAACTGTTATTCCGACGTATCTACGTGCTTTTCTGTCTTATCGTTCAAGTAGTGAACAATCTTCAAGAGCTTAGTAGTGTACAAAGTAGGCCTCTCCGCCAATTACCCAATTACGCTAATTAATTAATAGCCAATTATCCAATTACCAAATTAATTAATTAATTAATTACTTAATTAATTAATTAGTCATTTTTGTGGGTATCAGAGGAGCGACTGTGATCTGTTGACGTCGCTTGAAAGTACTTGTAAAATAGGCTTACGATGTGATAATATTTAGCTAGATACGATCGGTTAATGACGATCGGTTAATGACGATCGGTCACGTGTATCATGTTTCTGTGTGCGTGCCTGTGCGTGCCTGTGCGTGCCTGTATAAATAGTACGACGTTACTGGACAATTACGTGCTCGTGGAAATGCCCACACTTTCGGCGAGTGTCGTGCTGGTTGACATTTTTATGGAATTCTGTTGCGGCGAACCATAGCTTATTTCAGACAAGTATCGATGATTTTCACTTCCTCGAATGAATGAATGAATGAATGAATGAATGAATGAATGTGTGTTTAAGAGCGATCAGTATCACAATGCGGTCAAGTTTTCATTATCAACCCAAGAATTAAAAGATTCGGGATATCCCAGCCATTTCACAAAAGTTTTTTTTCCACGTTTCTTTATGATTTTTTCTATCCTATAGACTTCCTGAGTCGTTTTCTGTAATTCCTGTTCGTAAAATGTGCCCTGAATTTCTTCTCCGTTATAATCTGTTATCTTATACGTCGGAGGATCGGTGTATTGAATTCTTGTCACAGTAAAGACCTCTTCCGTCCAATTAGGCATATACCCTTTTTCGAAGAACTTCTTCTTCTTAGAAATTCTGACTCTGTCGCCTATTGAAAATTTAGGTTTATCAGGTGGTTCTGGGTGTAAGCCGTCATATAAATTCATCCACACAGCGCTTTCATTTGCTTTCATACTCGCTTTTATTGGAGACATTTTTATGGAGGAATGCCTAGTGCTGTTATAACGAGCAACCATATTTTCTAAAACATCGATATATTTTCTAGTCGAATTAGCAGTAAAATATTTGAACATCTTCTCTTTCATAGTTCTATTCCATCGTTCGATAACGGATGATTTTTCTTCATTCTCGGTAGAGTATAACTGGATTCCTATTGATTTCACGTCTTTATTGTAAAATTCTTTTCCTTTATCGACCCACAGTTTCTCGGGTTTTCGTTCGCTACTGGAAAATATTTTGTTGAAAGCATCGAACACAGATTTTCCGCTCTTATCTTTTATCGGGACAAGCCACCCGTATTTTGAAAATATATCGATAACACCTAATAAATATTTAACGCCATCGTTATCTTCCGCGAAAGCCTGCATGTCTATGAGGTCTGCAGCCCAAATTTGATCGATACCATTAACGTAAACCTTCCTTTTTGTAAAATGTCGTACTATCGGTTTATGTAATTGTTCGGCGAGTTCATCCGTCCATTTTGACGGCGATTTTGCACCCGGCTTCGAATCGGAAGAAGCTAGACCTAAACCAAGATTCGCTTTAGCAGACAAAATAGGTTTAACTATGGCTCTTTCGACGCGCTCACGTAATGTAGGATTATTTATATTATTTAATTCATTTACCATTACTCTGTCGGCGGCATTTCTAGCAGCTGTATCCGAATACTGGTCATAAGCTAAATCGTGACGATAAGCTGCTTGGTCGATTCGATCGACTGGCTTACTCCAGTTTTTAGGGGAGCCGTCAGGATTCAATCTTAGATCTAATCTAGTTCCGGGCCCAGTAAACGAATGTCCTGGAAGATGCAATTCTCCAGGGAATCGAGCCCACGGCAATTTAATACTACTAGTAGCTGAATTTAAAGACCCAACTAGATCGCCTCCTTTTTTGGCAGTGGAAACAAATCGAGTTTTAGTTTTTCCGCATTCGACACATACGGCTCTAATCATAGGTCTTTTATTTTTACTGATGACATTTTTAATATCTGTCATTTCGGTTTCTCTCTTGCACTTTACGCAATACATCTGTTCCATATACATTTTAATATAAAACTATTTTTATAATTAAAAAAGAAATGGAAGTTAAAGATTTATCCTGGAACGACGAGACATCGAAAAGATTTAATAACCCGTTATTACCTAGAAGTATAAGAGGTCTGATCGTAGGGAAGTCTGGATGTGGTAAGACTACGCTACTATTAAATTTACTTTTGAACCCAGGATGGTTAGACTACGACAGCCTACAGGTATTTGGAAGATCTCTCTTTCAACCAGAATATAAAATACTGAAAAAAGCATTCGAAGAAAAATTGCCTAAAGAAGCAATCGTCAGGCTGTTTGGTTGTCAAGACGAGATAGCCCGGCTGAATGTATCTCCAATATCAGTCGTTGAAGAAATGGCTAAAAGTATAGTTAAAAAATCTGATATGAACTGTCGATTCTTTGAAACTTCGGAAGAAGTCCCCGATCCGAGAGACTTGAATGCCAAGCAGAACCTGATGATTTTCGACGACTTACAATTGGAAAAACAAAACAAATGTGAATCTTATTATATCAGAGGGAGGCATAGTAATGTTGACTGCTTTTACCTCGCACAAAACTACTTCAAACTGCCTAGACAGACTATCAGAGAGAATGCAAACTTTATCTGTTTATTTAGTCAAGACCTTAAAAATATTAATAATATATACAACGATCACGTAGGCGTAGATGATATGCCTAAAGACGAATTTGTAAAACTGTGCAAAACTGCGTGGGAGCGTCCGCACGGATTTGTAGTGATAGATTTAACCAGTAAAAAGAATAACGGCAAATATAGAAGTGGGTTAGATACATTTTATATGCCTTCAGCATAAAAATAATCTTCACAAGTTATATATTATATATATTATATATATAAAATGGAAGCGCGGTTAGAAAAGATAGTTCTCAACACAGAAAAGATCGCTCGTAACACGGAGCCTAAAGAGTCATTCAGCATTTTGGTGAGCGAAAGGACCACACAAATTCGAACAAAATTTAATCCTCTGATTCAACTTGACAAAAACAAAAAGTATGAAATGTGTCTTGTTAATCTTGAGACTTATAATTCCTTCCCGAATATCCATTCTTTAAACAACAAGTTTGTGTATTCGCCGGATAATGGTAAAACGTGGTTTACTATAGAAATCCCAGAAGGGAGTTACGAAATCGTAGATATAAACGAACACATTCAGAGAATCATGAAACAATCAGGACATTATGACGAAACGGGAGATGCGTACTGTATAACGCTACAAGCGAACAACAATACTTTGAAGTCGGTGTTAGATATCGGTGCTAACTATCAGGTCAATATGACAATCGAGAACTCGATTAGAACTGTTTTAGGATTTAATAGCCGAGTATATTCAGAAGGATACAACGAATCGGAGAACATAGTAAATATAATGAACGTAAATAGTTTGAGAGTAACCAGCGACGTAATAGGATCTTCGTACTCTAACGGAACAACGGAAAACATTATATATTCCTTTTTCCCGAATGTAGGCCCCGGATACAAGATCATAGAAGTGCCCGTTAATTTAGTATATCTTCCTATTACGCTATTTACGATTTCAGCTATGGAAACAAAACTTACAGATCAAAATGGAAAACTAATCAACCTTCGAGGAGAGGAGTTGTCGATCAGGTTTAAAATTAGAGAAGTGTGAGAATTAATTATTGTGGTATTAAAGTTTTTAATTTCAATTATATATATAAAATGAGTCGATATACGAATATAAAAGTTAATGTTTCGGATGGACAAAAGGACAAAATTAAACGCGCAGTTGAAGCAGGGACCGGAACGAGTATAAGACTTACTCACGGAGATATATCCGGGGAACATGTTTTAGCTCTTACACGAGCACAAATTAATAAAATGGCGAAAGCATATCAGAATGGAACTGGTACTACGATCAAAATGAGTAAAACGCAAATACACCATAATATGAAAGTCGAAGGCGGTTTTCTTCCAGCGTTATTACCACTTCTAGCTACAGCTGGAAAATTCCTTCTTTCTAGCGTTCTGCCAAGTCTTGCAACTGGAGCTTTAAGCGGATTAGCGAGTACAGGAGTAAGTAAGATAATGGGATCGGGTGTTAATGGAGGTGCTTTATACATAAAGAAAGGAGGAAAAGCTACAAGATGGTTCCGCACGCAGCAGGTCTTTACCTGAAACCATGGTCAGGGTCGGGATTGGACGATGCAGGAGAAGGACTGTACATGCGCAGAGGTTCTGGATTTGTCAATGGTTCAGGATTGATTCTTGGAAACGACAACCCCATTTCAAAAGTACTTTCTAGTATTCCAATCCTTGGTCCGATTCTTGGTATGATTCTGTAAAGGTTATAATATATATATATACATATATATATATATATATATATATATATAATGTCGCGATACGGTATGCCAATACACAAGTTTATAACAAAATGCAATTCTCCGAGCAAAGTTAGAACTCGACCAGAATCAGTATTTTGGTTGCCTAAAGAAGTAACGCATCGGGCTATAAGACAACCGGGCTCACAGCGTTGGGAGATTTTCGCACAACGAGCGATCACAATTCAACCCAGATCATCGGTCTCGCAAGAGCTAGGATTTGGCGTTCGACTAACTAGGGGAGTATGTCTAGTGTCGCTTAGACAGGCGATTAAAGAAAAGGGATGTAGCTTGCAAGACTCAACCATTTGCGAAGCTGTAGAAGACATTGTTATTACTATTCAAAACAATTCCGATTCCGTAGTTATCATTAAGGAAAAAGATTCGCTATGCTACATTAATTACCACGTTTAAATTTTAAAAATCTTAATAATAATAATAATAATAATAATGGAATATAAACAAATGGAAAATTCAGCGCAATCGTATCGTTTTAAAAAAATTAACGAAATTCAAAAAGAAATCGAACAAGAACGAGATAAAAGGACCGCCTTAAGTACAAAGTATCGTAGGAACATAAGAATTATTAGCGTAATCGACAACGCTCTAATAGTAACTGTGATGGGCCTCAGCAGCTCGGGACTGGCAGCTCTGGCTACTGTAATTGCAACTCCGGCCATAGCGATAGCAACAGGTACGGCAGTAGGTGTAGGATTGTTAATTATTATCGGAGGACAAGTTAGTAAGAAGCTTGCACTGAAATTGACAAAGCACGAAAAGATCAAAACGTTAGCGGAAGCAAAACTAAACACTATCAGTAGCCTCATTTCAAAGGCTCTTGTGGACGACAATATTTCAGACGTTGAATATTCGCTAATTCTAAGCGAGTTTGTGAAATTCAACGATATGAAAGAAAAAATTAAAGATAAAACCAAAGTTAGCACAGAAAAATTAACGTTTAACGAGAACGTTTTAACTGGAACGTAAATTGAACGTTCGAAATCAACGTTCGTAATTACGTTCGAATTTACGTTTAAAAAATATGCATGTATATATA
Source organism: Allolobophora icterica (assembly GCA_963556255.1). NCBI lineage: Eukaryota > Metazoa > Annelida > Clitellata > Crassiclitellata > Lumbricidae > Allolobophora > Allolobophora icterica. Next base: position 33,264,682 of record OY744611.1, read on the forward strand.
AATAAAATATAATGTCGTTTCTAAAGATAACCGATCCCGCAAAAAGAGATTTTATCGTTGAAGAGTTTCTGAAATCGAAGAACAATATTCGACAAAACTTTTTATCCGAGAGATTAGGAGATATAGGACTACAACGAGAATTAACGAGATTGTACAAACCAATAGTCGACTCGCAATCAACAATTTCAAAAGAACAAAAGGCTTTGTTATCTACTATAAAAGACAACTCGGCAGAGACAGCTAACGCTTTAAAAGCGCTTCCCGCTTCTATTTCGACATCGTTAAAAGCCATTCAGTTTCCTCAATACCCTTCGATAGAGGCTTACGGTGAAGACCCGGTAGAAGATATAAAAACCTTAGAACTAGGAGATATTGCGGTGAAGTACCTGCAGCAATACGCGTCCGATAAAAAGATGGTAGACACAACGTTCGGTATAAACTCAAAAGACGGTCAATTTTATATAGGCGACAGCCATATATCGATCAACGGCAATAACGTGACGGTAGGAAATAAGATATACGAAGGAACTCCAGGACTTTGGGAATTATTAACGATGGCCAAACCGGACGAGTCGATTTTCAATGCAAACGATCGGGAAGAATATGCCGAGATTCTGAAGGTAACGAATGCTATGAGGCAGCCGAAAAATCCAAGAAAACCAAAATCCTCTAGGAGCTTAAAATATAAAAATATTATTAAACCGATATGGGACTCGACGATGTCAAAGACGCAAGGTAAAGGAATAGGCCTACCGCGTATCGTTATTCCTCAAGATCCTAATGCATTAGTAGAAATGTTATCTCTGCGTATGGCCAGCTTCGAGGCGGGCAATACTGGTGTGAGAAATGAGATAGTTGGTATATGCGACGAGTTACTAAGACAAGGAGCGATAAATAAAAATGAATATAAAAATATAATGCTATTAATATAAAAATGTTAGTAGTTGCTAAAAGAAGGTATAAGAAACAATATGTTATCGGAGGGGCGGGAATATTCGATGTCGTTGCGGGTTTTTTCAAGAAATTATTTACGTCGAATGCGGCGAAACAAATAGCGTCTACCGCTCTCAGCGTAGGAAAAGATGCTGCTAAAGACATCGGGAAAAAAGCGCTGGATGTTGGTAAAACTGTCGCTGCTGACGCCGGGAAGCGGTTAGTCGATAAAGCGATTGCTAAAATTATGAGTTCCAAAAATCTACCGACTGCAAGTTCACAAACGCTTTCAGCGCTTCCAGCGCTTCCAGCGCTTCCAGCGCTTTCAGCGTTCCAACCGCAACCGGTAGAAAGTAAAGACGTTCTAACTCAAGAAAGTAAAGACGTGCTGACTAGACTAATTAACGACGGAGCGCGTTCCAAGAATACAAATATAAATAATTTAATGATGGGGCACGGTTTAACTTCCAATGCAAAGAGCGCTATTAGAATTCAAGATCTCGTTAGACGCTTAAACGGAGCTGGATTGAAAGTTGCGTAGGTTATTTATATTTAAATAAAATAAAATCATATATTATTAATAAAAAAATGCAATCAGATATACTAAGATTCACGGAACAACCTTTGACGGACGAGAGTATCGAACGATACGAATTTCACGAGTACGAACCTACTGCGAGAACGAATCTAAACACAACGGGCGAGATTCGTATAAACATTGAACTCCAAGACTTGTTCAGCCACCCTTCAGAATCGTATTTGCTATTCGAAGGAAGACTGACTAAAGCTGATAATACCGCATACGTTAATGCCGATGACGTGGTTGTTACAAACAACGGGTTAATGCATCTGTTTAGTCAAATATCGTATTCTCTATCGAATCAAGAAATAGAAACTTTATTTCACCCGGGTCAAGCTACCACGATGCTCGGACTGCTTAAATACCCAAACGATTTTCAAGTGGCACAAGGTTTAAATCAGCTGTGGTATAAAGACAATGCCGCAACCGTTAATGCTAATGTAGGGTTTGCGGTCAGACAACAGTATCTTATTCAAAAACCAACTGCTAAGGGAACGTTCAGCTTTATAGTTGCATTAAAGCATATCTTCGGTTTTTGCGATGATTACGACAAGATTGTTTACGGTTTGAAACATACGCTAACGTTAGTGCGTAAAGCCGACAACGATGCTATTTACAGAGGTACCGATGCAGCGGCTGGAAAAGTTGCAATAGAGAAGATATCGTGGTTTATGCCGCACGTTATCCCATCCGATATGGAAAAAATGCAGTTGTATAAACCGATCGAATCGAAAGCATCGTTGGCTGTAGCCTATCGCACACGTCAATGCGATACCATAACGGTTCCTCAGTCGACTACTTTCAGTTGGAGACTCAGCGTCAAGACATCTCCGGAAAAACCGAGGTATATAATCGTAGGATTTCAGACAAGTCGTGACGGAAATCAAGAAGTTAATCCGTCGATCTTCGACCATTGCGATCTTAAGAACATGTACGTAATGATGAATCAGGAAAGATACCCTGCTGTAGACTACAACCTATCGTTTCCTAATCAACAAATCTCGAGAGCGTACCGAGCCGCAGCAACGTTTAGCGAAAAATTCTACGGAATGGATCAGTTGATAACGCAGAGTAATATAACACCGAGTGATTACAGAGATCTATATCCGCTTATGGTATTCGACGTTAGCAAACAATCTGAGCGGTTAAAAGCGTCGGTCGTCGATATTCAGATCAAAGCTATATTTAATACGGCAGTGCCGGCCGAAACCGAAGCTTATGCTATCGTAATTTCGGACAAGTTGCTAGAGTTCCAATCGGACGGACAGAAGCTAAACGTCGTCTACGGTAGAAGCTCGTCTTAAATATCCGCGAAACCCAACTCTAGCGAACGTCTCCAAAGTGAAACATGAGAAAAAAATTTCTAGAACCTATTTAAAGAGATGTTTACTTATATTAGTAATAAGAAGATGAAACTGCCAGAGCTGAGAAGCTTATTGGTCCAGCACAACGTTAAGGGTTGTGCTCATCTCAACAAGCCCGAGCTTATATCTCTATTGATCGAAAAGGGGATTTTTCCTCAAGATAACTCAGAAAAAGAGAAACTAGAGAGACTACGAGGGAACGAAGAACAACGGCAAGAATATCGGAAAGAATATCAGAAAGAATATCAGAAAGGATACTGGAAAGAATATCGGAAAGAACGAATATTGAAAAGAAACTTCCAGGAAGGCGCGTATAATAGAACGAGGTATATCAGAAATCAACCCAGAAAAGTAGAAATTTTAGATCGAGAAACCGGTGATGTTGTCGTGTATCCGTCAATGTACAAGGCAGCTAAGGCGCACGGGCAAACCTCGCGAATAATCACCGATTATAATGGAAAAGTATGGAGAAAAAGATACGAAATCAAGGTGTTGGAATAGAGTTGACGAATAAACGAATAAAAAAATGGGAGAAATAAATTGAAAATTAGAAAAAATTCTAAATATAAATAAAATATAAATAAAATGTTTTCTAGAGTATACTTAAAGAGATGAATATAAATATATGTATATATAAAGGAATGGACTACAAGTTGAAAACTGTCAAAGAATTGAGAGTTATGGCAAAACGGAGCGGCATGGTCGGATTTTGGAAACTGCGAAAAGCGGATCTGATTGCTGCTATCAGCAAAGGTTTTAATGGAGGAGGAACCTTTCTCGACTCTCCAGTTCCCGATATTCGAGCCCCAATTCTTACTCCGACCAAGTTCGTTTCCCAACCAAGTAATAAAGTTTTCAGCGAGTTGAAAACTAAGGTTAGGTCGAATATTAATTCTTTTGCAGATTGGTTAGTAAGTTACATACCTCCAAAAGTAAAGAAACCTGTGAACGAAAGATTGGAATCGTTTAAATCGAAAATAAAGAGTCTCTTTACTAAAATCAATACAAAGAAGTTTGAAATTCGAAAGACTGCATCGGCTATTAAAGGATTCACTAAACAATACACGATCGATGGCTCTTCTGGAATCGATGCCGTGTCTTTTCTTAACGCCGTTAGACCGAAGGTCCTTAGTCTGTTGTCAAGAAATCGTCAGGTTAAGGTTCAACTCGTTCTTACATGTACCATGGAGCGCGTTGATATGAAATCTGGAGAAGAAGAATCCGCGAATGTTCCATTCGTCTCGAAAACTGAAGTTATTTTAGACGCTACCGATATTAACGAGATATACAATTATGCAATAAATAAGATCCCAGAGACTATGGCGAGTTTTCAGATGCGGGGAAGTAATTGGAGATTCGTGAATGTTGTTAAATTAGATGTCAATACTGCTGTGTATAAACCACTGAAAGGCAGTTCTTACATTCCGTTGCCTACAGAACTATCTAGCAAAAAGGCTATTATCAATATGAAAAACGATGACGACCAATGTTTCAAGTGGTGCATTACTAGAGCTTTAAATCCAACGGACAATCATCCCGAAAGAATTACGAAAGAATTAATCAAACAATCGAAGAAACTCGATTGGAGCGATATCGAATTTCCGGTTGCGGCGGATGCTAATATAATAAGCAAGTTTGAAAGAAATAATAATATAAGCGTTGACGTATTCGGTTATGAAAATAAGATAGTATTCCCAATTTATGTGTCGAATCAACGGGATGAGAGGCCCAAGGTTTCTATCGTTGAACTATTGCTTATTTCAGACGGAGATAAGAAACATTATTGCTGGATAAAGAATTTTAACAGATTGATGGCTTCACGAACAGAAAAATCCCATAAATCAATGCACTATTGTCGAAGATGTTTAAACGGTTACAGAAGAATAGAAGCGCTTAATAAACATACCGAGTACTGTTCGCAAAACGCCGCTCAAAAAATAGAAGTCCCAGAACCGGGAACTACGTTAAGTTTTAAAAATTATAATAGGTCGATGAGAGTTCCCTTTATCGTTTATGCAGATTTCGAATCTTTCATCAAACCTATAAAAACATGCCAGCCAGATCCTCGCGTGTCTTATACTAATAAATACCAAAAACACACGCCTAGCTCGTTTTGTTATTACGTAAAATGCTTCGACAATATATTATATCAACAAGATCCTGTAACGTATACGGCCGAAAGCGAAGACGACGATATCGGTCAAATATTCGTAGAGAGTCTCGAAGAGACTATAAAACGAATATATAATCAGTTTAAATTTCCGAAGAAGATGATATTTACTCAAGATGACCGGAAGAACTTTAAACTAGCTACTTTATGTCATATCTGTGGAGAGGCGTTGGGTACAGATCGGGTTCGAGACCATTGTCATTTGAGCGGTAAATTCAGAGGTGCCGCTCATAATGGTTGTAATCTAGACTATAAAGTTCCAAAGTTTTTTCCAGTAGTATTCCATAATCTTTCCTTTTACGACAGCCATCTGTTCGTAAAGAAATTGCGAGGTGATCAGAATGAGAAAATTAAATGCATTCCTAATAACGAAGAGAAGTACATATCGTTTAGCAGAGAAGTGATCGTCGATAAGTTTCTAAACAAAGAAGGGAAAGAAATTAACGTTAGACGTGAATTGCGATTCATCGACAGTTATAGATTCATGGCTTCGAGTCTTGACACTTTATCGAAGAATCTGAAGAAAGAACAATGTAAAAACATTGGTGCATTATATTCTGGGATACAGCTCGATTTTACCCATATGATTACGTTACTTCAGTCGATAGATTTAAAGAAACCGAACTACCTCCCAAGTCCGCATTCTATTCGAGGCTAAACGACTCAAACATTAGCGATGAAGATTACGATCACGCCAAAAATGTATGGAATGCATTCGGATGTAAAACGTTTAGAGAATACCACGACCTGTATAATGTTTCGGATGTTCTACTCTTAGCCGATATTTTCGAGAACTTTAGAGACGTGTGCATGAAGAATTACCGGCTCGATCCCGCATGGTATTACACATCTCCGGGACTGGCCTGGGATGCCGCTTTGAAGTTGACCGGTATAAAGTTGGAGTTGTTGAGCGATTACGATATGATTCTGATGATTAAGCAAGGAATAAGAGGAGGAATCAGCACAATTTCGAATCGTTATGGGAAAGCCAACAATAAGTATATGACGGCGGATAAATTCGATAGCAGCGAGCCTTCGTCATATATAACTTATCTAGACGCTAATAATTTATACGGTTGGGCGATGAGCAAGCCTTTACCGACTCGTGGATTTAAATGGATGAGCGACAACGAGCTAAATAATTGGAATGTATTGGGATCGTGTATATTGGAAGTGGATTTGGAATACCCTCAAGAAATCCACAATCTCCACAACGACTATCCTCTGGCTCCCGAGAGCATCTCGTCGGAATTTACATATAATATACCAAAACTAATTCCAAACTTGAACGATAAAAAGAAGTACGTGGTACATTACGAAAATTTGAAGTTGTACGAAAGTCTCGGGTTGAAAATCGCGAAAATTCACAGAGGGATACTATTCGAAGAAAGCCCTTGGTTGAAATATTATGTAGATTTGAACACAAACTTGAGAACGAGTGCCACTAATAACTTTGAGAAAGACTTTTTCAAATTGATGAACAATAGCGTCTTTGGAAAAACTCTTGAAAGGATCGAAAATCATGTAGATATAAAATTGGTATGTCACGAGAAGGAAGCTATTAAGCTAGCTGCAAAAACTAATTATGACCGCCTGACGATTTTCGACGAGAATCTAATCGCCGTTCACATGAAAAGACCGAGGTTATTTTATAATAAACCGATATATCTAGGCATGTGTATATTAGACTTGAGTAAAACTTTGATGTACGACTTTCATTACAATTTTATACGGCAAAAATACGGAGACAGAGCTAAATTGTTATTCACCGATACAGATTCGTTGGCATATGAAATACAAACAGAAGATTTTTACGACGATATCGCTCAAGACGTTGCGGTTCGATTCGATACGAGTGATTACCCAAAAGATCACCCATCGGGTTTACGGCCCGGAATGAACAAGAAAGTAATCGGTATGTTCAAAGACGAATCCGCAGGAAAACAGATTTTCGAGTTCGTAGGTTTGAGGGCCAAGTTGTACTCGTATAGAATGGATGGTGAAGATCATAAGAAGTGTAAAGGAATTAAGCAAAATGTCGTTAAGAAAACGATAACTGACGATGATTACAAAAACTGTCTTTTTACCAAGAGAGAACGACTAAGAAAAATGAACGTTTTTAGATCGTATCATCACGATATTTATACCGAGCAGGTAAATAAAGTTGCATTATCCGCGGATGATGACAAACGAGTAATAATGGAAGACGGTATTCACACACTAGCGTACGGACATTACTCTTTACGCTGAGCACATAAAGAATCTATTCGTTGATTATAAAATGAGTTTTAGAAGTGTTTCAGAAATTGACGTTTGCGGAGTCGTGTTACCGAATGTTCCTTTGTCGAATATACAACTGCTAGACGCCGCTAAGAAGAAACTAAATATCACAAACTTCAGAGGCGTGTTCCTACGAGACGAGTTGCCCGAGAGACCGAGTAGGCCTACTAACGAAAGCGGCATTCTTAACCTAGATAAATCTAGTGGGAGCGGGACTCATTGGGTGTGTTGGATCAAGAAGAAAGGCGAAATTTCGGCGAAATATTTCGATGGCTATGGTCTCCCTCCACCTACCGAGCTACTGAAATATTTACGTCGTCCGGTTTATTATAACAGCGAACGAATACAGCCCGATAACGAAGTGTTTTGCGGTCATCTGTGCTTGTACGTGTTGAAGATGATGGACGATGGCGCGAATTTTCAAGAAGTTATAAACGGTTTGTTTTAATATAAAAAAATAATATTATATATTATAAAATGCCTGTGGATAAATTCGGACATACTGATGTTGGATATTCGGAAAGAGTAATTGCCGGAGGAGTTACACTGTCTCAAGCAAATGCTACTTTCCTTCGTATGGATGGAACAAACGCTGCGACCGAGAATATTAATTTAGATTCTCATAAAATTGTCAACGTGTTAGATCCTACTAACCCCCAAGATGGTGCTACCAAATATTACGTAGATAATGCTCATAAGAAATGTTATCTCGGATATATACCTAATTTAGAAGCCGTCGAGAGTAGTACCGGATTCGTCGCTAGTGCCAGTTCACACATAGACGGATATCGAGCGTGCGGAGCATTCAATAGTCTCAACGCGGATGGTTTGAACGGATCTTGGGTTTCTAATGATTCTTTAAATACCTGGATACAGATAAAATGTCCAGAGCCGGTTAAAATTTGGCGAATCGCGTTGAAAGCCATCGATAATGTATATAAAATACACAGTGTCTTTTGGACCATATCAGGGCGTAACGACGGCGATTCGACATTTACGACGTTATTTACGATGACGACTCCGTTATTGAGAACCGCAACTGCCCCGTCATTTTTCAATATTTCAACGAATACTGCGTATCAGTATTACAGATTTACGAAAACACATATTCCCGGTGGGACTATTATTATCGGTCAGATTAACGTAGGACTTCATAGCATACAATTATACATATAGGATACTTAAATCGATAAGTATAGGGTAAAATAGGGTAATTTCGGCACCTTAAGCAATTTCTTCAATATTTAAAATGCTATTACATCTGTAGGACATATTGAAGTTTCCACAGTTTGCTGCAACCCTCTGCTATGAAATGGCGCCTTCAAACTGTGAATCGTCTTTCACAAATTTATGTTATAACATGCGAAGTGAAGACACTCAAAGGCCGAAATTATCCACATGGTAGGGTAATTTCGGCCACAGGGTAGGGTAATTTCGGCAGGGGTGACGAAATTAACCGACATGAAAATTATCATACATTTATGACTAAATTGAGCAGATTTATAAGCATAAACTATGAATGTATACCCTATGGGGGATATATACCTGCATTTGTTTACACTCTACAGTCAGAGACTGTAACACGCAATGCTATGTTTAGCTTATGTTTATTACAAAATTCACAAACTGTTCAAACAAACCCGAGTCATAGTAGCCTAGTGCAAATGGACGGGCGAGTGGAGGCCACTGCCATCATGCAAGAGTTCTTTTGCGCAAATCCTTATCCTACCTAAAGTAAGTCAACAATTTAACGACGACAAAAATGACCAAGCAAAATGATAACATTTATGAAGCATTTAGGCCCTACAGTGCAATAAACATGACGTTTGTGAGTTGCGACATCTAAAGTCTACTCGCAACTACCACAGTTTGTTGTCGGTGCAAGTGGAGTTTTCACACACCCATTTCTGCACGTCTACACGAACGTTACAATGCGGAATCTTGCAAAACAGGCATAGAGTTGTGTCGACGAAACTACTAGCTGCAAACCATTCTGTGACTCGATATAGGCTAGAGTTTGGCCTTGTCATTACATGTCTTTCACAGCTGCTGCCGCTACTGCAGAATTCACGCTTCCTCCTCTTGTTCGTCTTCTCTAGTGGACGTTCGTTGAGTTTTCTTCTTTGCAGCCTCTTCCGTCTCCAACTGTCTTTTGTAGGGCACACTTTTCAAGACTTCTGCGTGCCTTAGTTGGTCGACAGCACCGTCCACGCAAGCTCTTTTCAGATAATCCTGAAGAGTTTGGCGTGGAATTCCAAGCTGTTTAGCGATCGTTTTTTTGGACGCTCTTCAACAAGCACAGCCTTTACTGCTAACCTGATGTCATTGTTCGACCATTGAGCATATCGTCCACATTTAGGGCTTGGCTCAGTTATCTCACCAAATCATCCATTTTACTTTTGCAAATACTCTAGCGTTTTAACTATGCAACGGATGCTGACAGAATTAAAAAGTCTATTTAAACGTGGCCAACCGAAGCAAGGTAATTTCGGCACTACCCTTGAGCAAATTTCGGCACTGCCGGAATTAGAAAAGAGTTGAATGCCGAAATTACCTCATAGATAGGCATTAATCTGACCGTACATAGAAAAAATAATCGGCTGCTATACACTTTGTATTCGCTCAGGGTTCTGAAGAGCAATATTTAAATGTGGAGAAAAACCAATGCATTTATTTATAGGAGCGATACCAAATTTTTAGCAACGATGACTCTGAATTGATATACAGTTAACAAAATGCATCAAAACAAACATGACTCACCAATCGTTCTAAAAATGCGATTCTTACAAGGTTTTATAACTTTTTCTATATTATACCGTCCAGACCTATGACATCACACCATACAGCTTTACTGCTGCACGATATTTTCTCGGCTACTCGGGGGTGCCGAAATTACCTCCATGCCGAAATTACCCCACTTTACCCTAATTGCCCTCCTTTGAGCTCATGAGCTCACCCAACGGTTTGTTCTGATATAAATAAAATATATATACATTGTATATATATTATAAAATGCCTGTGGATAAATTCGGACATACTGATGTTGGATACTCGGAAAGAATAATTGCCGGAGGAGTTACATTGTCTCAAGCAAATGCTACTTTCCTTCGTATGGATGGGACAAACGCCGCGACCGAGAATATTAATTTAGATTCTCATAAACTGGTCAACGTGTTAGAACCTACTAATTCCCAAGATGGTGCTACCAAAAATTACGTAGATTTAAACAGCGGTGTAAACAAAGTTTCTAAGACTGGTGACGTTATGACCGGCAATCTATTTTTAAGTGTGGGCTCGGATCGTCAACGTAATATGGGGTGTAAGGATCTACGCGGAAACAAACTGTTTGCTTTGATACTGGGTAATCTGTTAAACAAAATAGAAGGTTATTTAAACCAACCTATAACGTTGCAATCGATCGAAGGTTTCTTGTGCAAAGTGGGAACGGAAAATATAATTCGATTCGGTAAATCGTCCAGCGACCATAAAATCGATGTTTACCAAGATATCGTTATGAGACAAAAATCTATAACCGATTTAAAAAACCCCGTTAATCCTCAAGATGCCTCCACTAAAAATTATGTAGATAACGCTCTTAGTAGAGCGGATAATAATGCTCTGAAAAAATGTCATATCGGATACATACCTATTTTGGAGGCTGACGAAAGTGTTACCGGATTTATGGCAAGTGCTAGTTCAACTGTTACTGACAAGTATCAAGCGTATGGAGCTTTCAATAGTCTAAATGCAGATGGTTCAAACGGAACATGGATCGCGGATAGTAGTTCAATCCTAAATGTCTGGCTGCAGATAAAATGTCCTGAGCCGGTTAAAATTTGGAGAATTGCGTTGAAAGCGATAAGACGCAACAGAGGCGCATACCAGATTACAAACTGGATTTTAAACGGAAGTAACGATGGATCAACGTTCACCCAATTATTAAGATCGACGCAGGCATTATTAAACACCGAATCTGCTCCGTCATTTTTTAATCTTACAACGACTCCAACTGCGTACCAGTATTACAGACTTACAGTAACAAGCAACCCCAGTCACACTGTGGTAGGAGTAGAAGTCCTACAATTATACGTATACGATACATAAATCGGGGCTAGGTACCGTTATAAAACATTTTCAAGGTCAAGGTCATATTCAAGGTCTAATTTTAGGTCAAGGTCATTTTCAGGGTCGAGGTCAAACGTCAAGGTCAAGGTCAAGTATACTACTACTACTACCACCAGTATTTCCAGTATTTCAATATTTCCACATAGGTCCCATATTCCCACATTGAATCCATATTGCCCACATAGAACCCATATTGCCACACAACTCATATTGCCCACATAGAACCCATATTTCCCACATAGAACCCATATTGCCATGTTAGGTCCATATTTCCATGTAAGGTCCATATTTCCCACATCGAACCCATATTGCCCACATAGAACCCATATTGCCCACATGGAACCCATATTGCCCACATAGAACCCATATTCCAATGTAAGGCCCATATTGCCATGTAAGGACCATATTACCATATAAGACCCATATTTCCCACATAGTACCTATATTTCCAACATAGTACCTATATTGCCATGCAAGGTCCATATTGCCATATAAGGTCCATATTCCCATCTAAGGCCCATATCCCCGGCTGGCAGCCATGATCCGCAGCCATCGATTCAGCCATAACGAGCGTGTTAGCAAGAAGATTGACCTAATATAAAATTTTCGCGATTTCTGTCTGTTTTCTCCAATTTTTACCGAGTAGCAGGGCTGAAGTCGAGGGTATACGTGGGTATACAGCGTGTACTCACCTCTAGAGACCGTATACTCACCTCACAAAATATTTATATTTATTTATATTAAAATACTGTAGCGTATACTCACAAAATACTATAGCGTATACTCACCTCTAATTTGTTTCGGAAAACTAATCGGTAGCGTATACTCACCTCTAATTTTACCACTACAGCCCTGCCGAGTAGCGTAGCCTATATGTAATCATTCTGTTTCAGCCATCTAGTGACCTACTAACTACCCCAACATCACATTATAACCCAGTTGCAATCTTTCTTGCCAATTACACAGTGGTTCATCTTAAGCGCTGGTCCATCTTTTGCAACTTTCCCACAAATCGCGGAAAAATATGCTGCCCCGTGCGCTTTGGCGAAATATCAGCCAAACCGCACGGGGCAGCAACCCAAAACTTGTCACGTCCAGACGAAATCTGTCACGAACGAAAATTTCCGTCACGGATCTTTTTCGTGACGAGTTTGAGAGTGAAGGCCGATAATATTTCGCTCGCTCGTATCGACGCACGACACAGCGTCCAATCTGCTGCTAGACTGATTGTTGCGACGCCTGGTGAATGGCAAGGCTAGAAGATGCATTTACTATAACAACACTAGGCCTACAGACAGTCTACAGGATAACTGTTGAAAACATATGTTGTATAAAAATAACATTTTTAAACAGTATATCAAATATTGCGATAGCAATAATTTTCTGTTAAAGATGTGAAACACTCTTATAACGCGTTCTAATCTTGCACAGCCAAATGACATCAATGGTCCAGTGGTGTAGGTCAATGCCTTAGAACCGAACGACCGTGGGTTCGAATCCAACTAAGTCCGTGTTTATTTATGTTTTTATTTTTTTTTGTGGAGAATGCTAACAGAACACCGCTGTGGGTGTGCAACAGTGTATTGAACGATCATGATGATAGAAAGAGAGCTGAAGATATTATAAAGGTGATTTCGAGTTGTCTAACATAGACGATAGAGGCGAATCGGCTCGAAACGTGCAGTGAGGAGACAGACAGACATACATACAGACAGGCAGGCAGACAGACATGCATAGGCCTACAGACATACACGTGACCGCTCTTCATTAACCGATCTTCATTAACCGATCGTCATTAACCGAACGTATCTAGCTAAATATTATCACATCGTAAGCCTATTTTACAAGTACTTTCAAGCGACGTCAACAGATCACAGTCGCTCCTCTGATACCCACAAAAATGACTAATTAATTAATTAATTAATTAATTAATTAATTAATTAGGTAATTGGATAATTGGCTATTAATTAATTAGCGTAATTGGGTAATTGGCGGAGAGGCCTACTTTGTACACTACTGAGCTTCAATGTCTTATTTTCAACAAATGGATCCATAAAATAAACCTTGGCTTATGTGTTTTTTAACAACTTTACTATTTTTATAAATGATCGCGGGGTATCGTCCTATGAGGAATCGTCCTATGAGGAATCGTCCTATGAGGAATCTTCCTATGAGCAATCGTCCTTTGAGCGATCGTTCTATGAGCGATCGTCCTATGAGCGATAGTCCGCATACCATTCTCAGTTGCACATTAAGCGCCTGGATTGGAATTAGGAGCAAATGAACGTTAACGCTAAAATCCTGTCCTTATTCTTGGTTGTTAAATAACTCTTATTAGGTTTGCGTGATTTAACCAATCGGCGGATTAAAATATTAAAAAAAACGATTGTCTGCGGAGCAATATTATAGTAACCTGATGTTTGGGGTGGGAATTCTCTTCAGTTGGTCCCCTCGTTTAAGCTTAATTGTGAGCGCTGCAGCGTAATAATCGTATCCTTCCCTATAATATATTATATCATAATGCTTTCTCATTTCAGTTTCCTCTCTTTCATAGGCCAGTCTGTGACTTTCTAAGATACGATCGAGTTCTCTTTTCTCTCTGTAGTTCATCTGTTTGGGATCGAAATCACAAACTACACGTAAATTGATTTCTTCTGAAAGTAAAAATCACAAAAATTCTTCACTCTTGTTAAATGAATCCCTGAAAATTATTACGTATAAAATAAATTCGGAAATAGGCAAGGCATGTATGTATGCATGCACGTACGTAGGTATGTATGTAAAGGAAGGAACGAAGAAATGAATGGTGGATTTATTGAATGAAGGAAATAACTGGATATTTACTTCAGCGCCTTTTAAAGTACCCGAAGCGCTGTGAGAGCTTATGGAAATAAGTAAAAAAATTCGAGAAAGAAGAAAATCAATTTCTCTGTTGACCTACGAGGAGCAGAATCCTACCGTACAAGTTTACGTCTTTCTCAGCATTTTCATCATATGGCAACTTTCAGGGACCTCACAAAAACCCAGGTACAAGGTACAACTTATTGTAGCGATACCGATTAAAAGTGCATATTTTCAGTGAAAGGTGATTCTTGATGGACGACGCGAAAACATAATGATTTGTTGAGATTACCTTCAGCTGCAGAAGTTCTTTGTGAGGCCATGTCTTTCATTCTTCTTCGTGAAAACATAAAATATACAAGGTATTTTGCAAGCATTACATGAGAAACAGTAATGGTAGTAGTTGTATTGACAGTAGTAGAAGTGATGGACTTTTGAATGTCAATTACAGATGATCAGAGTTTGATTTTGTCATGACCCTGCTGCGATTCGCTGATTTCATTGAGGCTACTAATGAACTTCAATGTCTACCCTACATTAACCGATGTTGTGCTAGCCCTCTTAAATGTTCTTTAAATGTCATAAAATAAATGACCAGATACAAGGATCGTAATTAAGCTAAAATGTATTGTGATGGTAATGGCGTGGGTTTGGTGAGTCATCGATTGATGCCTTCTGTATTAAGCATCGGCGCTATCTAAGTTACTAAATTAATAATTAATAATACCACTCAAATATAATCGCGATCGCACTCCTCTTCCAACATCGAAGTCTTAATAAGTATAATCGCGATCGCCATTCATTCCTCCCTTTTCGTATATAAATGTCATTATTGATTGATTGATTATTCGTTTATTCTCATCGCACGTTGACACACCGCAACATGTTACAGCAAGCAAATGAAGAAATATATAGGAAATGAAGTAACTAGTGATCTCGACTATTTAAGGGCAGAATACAAGACTATAGGTATGAAATTCGAGTCGTCCTTAGGAGGAAGGGCAAAGTCATGTGGGCGCGGGCGGAGATCGTACTGTCGCTCAATTACAGGCGGGAATAAACCCCTTAGAACGTGAAATGAGTTACGAGAGTACCAGGACCAAATCGGCCCTTCTCATCAGCTGCTCCACATTAGGCATTGATTCAGTAAGATAGCCAGCCCTTTTCCCTCTGAGAATAAATCTATCCATCCTGTCGCGAGCAGCTGCTGTGGTTCTTCCCCACCATAAGGGGGCTGCGTATAACATTCTAGAGACGGTGGTGGCGGTTGCAACCTGCTGCAGGGACGCGATCGGTAGGCCCCTTGGAGGCCTTACATCTAGGCAATTGAACGTTACTTCTAATATTAGAATATAAAACTAATATAGACTTACCATAGTTAACATAAATACTTATAATATTTAATAACAGTGTTGATCTAGGTCAAGTGACATAGGCTTATGTTTACAGGTGCGAGCTAAGCAATGCACAGGTTGCAACCCAAATCTGCCAAACCTCAGTGGTCTGTTTTGATTTGTTTTTTTCTTATGTAGTACAATGTACATAACGATAATTCAACAAATGATGTAAAAGTATATATGACTTTGGAATGCTTACCTTGATCCAAACAGGTTTGATAATCTCCACAATGGTTACTTGCATGGCGATTAACTTAAGAGATGTTCTTTGTGCTTTACGCTTCGTTGACTCTGCACGACACGGTATAGCTTGAAATATTTACACTGGGAATTCCACTGGCATTTTATGATTGCTTTGGAATTTCCATAAGCAAACATTCCTAGACGACTATTATTATATTTCAGACTTATAATATTTTTGTTAGCAAGAGATCTTTTCTGTCTGCCCTTCTATTACGTCTACGTAGCAGGTGGACCCGTATCAGCAGCAGTAGTTTCTGAGAAAGACCTTGTTTAGTCTAGCACACTTCTACGCGATTCATTTTAATGAATTACTACTACTACTACTACTACTACTACTACTACTACTACTACTACTACTACTACTACTACTACTACTACTACTACTACTACTACTACTACTACTACTACTACTACTACTACTACTACTACTACTACTACTACTACTACTACTACTACTACTACTACTACTACTACTACTACTACTACTGCTACTACTGCTACTGCTACTGCTATCATTATCATTATTATTACTACTACTACGACTACTAATACTATTATCATTATTATTATTATTATTTTTTTGCCCCGAGGTAAAAAAGATCCCTCAGGGACTTCAAGATTACTAAAACTGTCAAGAGTCTGGAACGGCTAGAACTCCTCGGGCTCAGGCAAAAGGTGAGCAAACGTCCCACAAATTGCAACGGCATTGAAGCGTTGGATGGTCAGGGAAATGCGTTGAAATAAGAATGCAGTTTCGCGAAGGTCTCCTGTTGAAAGGGTTAGATGTCTCCCAATGTCACTGATCAGAGACATGCCGGTGGCGTTCGTGGGGCTCAGTGTTTCGAAGGCCAGAGGCACGAATTCGTATTCCTCCAGAAGAGCGGTTTATTTCGTGATTTTCTTTGGGCAGCTATTTCCGCTGCCGGACCGGCTCTGATGGCGGTCGCCGAGACATATGACGCCGAGAATTCTTATCTAGGCTCTGTTCAGTCAGAAAATCGAGTTCCACCGCCGCTAAGAAGGCGATGGATATCGACGGGTTCGTTGATCATTGGCTCCGGGCAACTTTGACATGGTCCTTGGAAAGCCACCGCATCACCGACAAGCTCTTGAACAGGAAGCTTGTTTCACGGGGTCATCGGTGATTTTCGATAGTCGGCGATCAATTTCCGATAGAAAGGCGAGGTCCTCCCTTTTACATAGACCGAAGGTTCCACCGCTACAGGTATGAAGATGTATCTCTTCTGTAGTTCCGAGTATTTGGAACTACAGAAGAGTTATATATTCATACCTGTAGCGGTGGAACCTTCGGTCAATAAGGACAGCCTACTATTCCACGGTATCAAGGTCTGGCCATCCGGTCTCTTGCCATCCGTCCTGGACAGGCCGAACGGCTCCTTGACCGCCGTGATGCCGGCTCTGTTGAGGCTGCGGTGGATGAGGTCGTTGATGTTGCTGTGCCTAGCTTGTCGGCCGAACCCCATTGAGCACAACAGCCCATGTGCGCCTCTGGACGAAACGTAGGAGCCGCATGCGCATTTGTGCGGTTCGCTGATTGCAACACCTAATCGTAGGCCATCCTCATGGCCTCGCCGTCCGGTCTGAGGCCGCCAGCAGCGAGCGGGAGGCCGTGTAGCCAGTCCGAGGCTATTATTATATTGCATGGAACAGTCTTCCTGACCATGTGAAGAATACGTCATCTCTGGAGACATTCAAATCACAGCTCAAATCCTATCTCTTCAAACAATGCCATTGAACTCATGCACAGCGCCCTTTCCTTCGGCCTCGGCTGTGCTACGGTGCTATACAAATCGTTTTATTATTATTATTAATATTATTATTATTGTTGTTGTTATTATTATTATTATTATTATTATTTTTATTATTATTATTATTATTATTATTATTATTATTATTATTATTATTATTATTATTATTATTATTATTATTATTATTATTATTATTATATTATTAATATTATTAATATTATTATTATTGTTATTGTTATTATTATTATTATTATTATTATTATTATTATTATTATTATTATTATTATTATTATTCTTTATTGAAAACCAAAAGCGAACCGCACATTGGTGAACAAATTGAGAAATAATATAAAACATAGAAGTAATCTATACATATAATATCCATATAGTGTCCGTCTGTCGATAAACGCTACGTCACAAACGGCTTCTGTTCTATTGTGAAACATAAACCGGTTGTCTTGACGACGGGGGTCTTGACGACGGCGATAACCATGATACATATAGGCCTATAATATGACGTCATGATATATTGTGGAACAGAAGTAGTTTGTGACGTCAGTACTGTCGTCTTGACGACGGCGATCAGAGCATTTTAACCAACGATAAACCCTGCCGTCATAATTATGACGGGCAAATACACTAGTAAGAAGATAATAATATTTGAAAAATATTATTAATAACACTACACCAAAGGCATCATAATAAGTTAGTGTGCTGGCAGTGCCGGATTTAGACTTGGTGAGGCCCTAAGCTATATTGTATTGTATATGGGCATTTATAAAGCGCCTCTCGCGGTATAGACCATTCAGAGGCGCTCCCAGTTCGCGAGACCAGGAGAGAAAAAGCAGGATTTAAGTGAGAAAACGAAGAAGCAACGCTACCAGAGAGAATGGTGGTGCGGACAGAAGACTATAGATTCGACTATATATAGAAAGCTTGGAGACCCATTGTTAAAAAATTGCACCAGAAGATCTCACAAAACTTGAAAACATATATGCCTTTTAGATTTTATACAGCAAGGCACTTAAAGTGAACAATTCAAGTTATTTACAAATGAATGCATTTACTTAGGTATGCATGAATGACTGTTTGCATCTCTGTGTGCATATGTGTTTATGCATGTATTTTCTGTACAGTAGTTATGTATGTATGTTTGTACGTTTGCAGGCATTCATGTATGTGTGTACATAAACACGGGTGAGTCGGGATATTTTTGTATCTGACATATCCGAGCAGATACGACCTATGAGAAGCCGACTGGGTCACAGCATCACAGCGCTATATACTGACACATTAAATATAATGTGCAGGATATGCCCCACCGAACGTGCATGGGAAAGCCTTTCTTAATTACTTAGATCAAAGTTAAAGGAGACGATCAATATTATTAGTTAATTAAGGTGCAACACGGTTAATTTAAATGGCACAACTCTCAGAAATACTGAGATGTTAGTTTGAGAACTCCTCTGAAGGGGTCACTTAAATGT
Source organism: Allolobophora icterica (assembly GCA_963556255.1). NCBI lineage: Eukaryota > Metazoa > Annelida > Clitellata > Crassiclitellata > Lumbricidae > Allolobophora > Allolobophora icterica. The sequence continues at coordinate 33,283,871 of OY744611.1, forward strand.
CATGATACATACATACATTAGGGGCCTACACACTTGCATACCTACATCACCAAATACTGATCTGAGTGACGCCATATATAAGTGTTGGGTTACAATTACAATTACATACACATGTACACATACATACAATACAGATATCACTACATAAATACACGTGCCAGCCGATGCACGTGCGTATGTACTTAGTACTTACGTAACATAAATACGTCTCTGAGGTTTGTATGATTGTATGTGTGCATGTGCGTAATTAATCATATGTGTGCTTGTGTATGAATGCGGACGTTATCACGATGTAATGGGAATGATGAATAATAATGGTGGCACTGTAGACCTATCGTTTAGCAGTTAATGCTTCATGTTTCGCAGAAACGGAACTTGGAAAAAGACCAAGTAGACAGACAGAGAGGAACAGAAAGAGAAACAGAAAGATGGGGAGAGAGACAGACAAAGATAAAGTAATGGCGTAAGAGAGGAAGAGAGAAATAAAGGAGACAGAGGGATAGAGAGAATGGGAGAGGGAGAGGGAGAGAGAGAGAGAGCGAGAGTGAGAGACACACACATAAAGTGAGGAATACACAAAGATGAAGAGGCAGACAGAGAGAGATGAATGAGCGACAGACAGACACACACACAGGCGGACATACATACATCGGAGGGCACGAGAGGATAAAGAGTGAGAGAAATAGTTAGCGAAAGAATGATTGCGAGAGAGACATAAGTGAAAGAGCGATACACAGAGACAAGGAGACAGATAGACAGAGATTAACAGCGAGAATTTGTGTGTGTGTGTGTGTGTGTGTGTGTGTGTGTGTGTGTGTGTGTGTGTGTGTGTGTGTGTGTGTGTGTGTGTGTGTGTGTGTGTGTGTGTGTGTGTGTGTGTGTGTGTGTGTGTGTGTGTGTGCGGGGCAGAGACAGAGACAGAGAGAGATACACTGAAGGCTACGGCAGTGACAGTGTCACAAGTTCTCTTCTATATTCCACTAACGGAATCCCATCGTATATTACGCGCTCAGAAAGGAAAATGATTGCCACTAAATTAACGACGTGATTAATTTACACTTCACTGTGCCCAAAAAAGTTCGCATAGCCAAACTCGAAGAACGAGTAATATTGTATTGGATTAAAATGAAACTAAAACTTTCTTTCCTTATATTCAGGCTATTTACTATTAATAATTTGCATAGTCTAAGGACGGTCGCTCTGAAATGACGTCGTATTATTAACCTGTTTCGCTAACCCTGACCCATAATGATTTATTAAATTTTAACATTAAACTACGAATTATAATGCAAAATGTTTGCTCGAATAATTTTTTGATAAATATTTTTGAGTCCTCCGCTATAGATGTTACACATGTGTAAACAAGTTTTACATATATTAGTGTTATTTTATGTAACGCCTCTTTTTCTGGACACCGTGTAGATGGAAACAGCTGATGGTATAGGCAGCGAGTGTAGGCTGCATAGGCGAAGTTTCTCCCGATAAGAACGTAAAGCTAACGGATGAATCGGCCTAATTAGCATTCAATTAGCAATTCCGCGACACGAGAATTGCAGGCTGTAACTACTAAAGTGGTTTGCCATTTTCATAATTATTAACTGTGTTTCGGAATGAGAGAAGATGAAGGCGGTCTGCTTCGTATTTGTCATTGCGTTTGCGATGGAGAATTATTGTGCCTCTGCTCAGTCATGTGAGACTATATCTTTTTCGTCAAATATTCTCTTTGAATTAGGCCGACGTTTAAAGAAATCTAGATTTTTTATAAAGCATTTCCTTCGACGATTTCACCAACTGTATCTTCTGTAACAAGTAGTTTCTTTCACTTGTTTACTATTTCATCTGCTGCATAAATAGTATTTTCAATAAGTCCTTTTAGACTTACTTACTATTTGATTAATTATAGTTTAGGGCCTATAGTCTATTTTCTAATAGTTACTTCTTATTATTTCTTCTACCAATTGCAATTTGTTCAACAAGTTTGGTCAAGGGTTGCCAAGTCAACTTACACGACAACGATTATAGGAAAAAGTGAGAAGGTAAAGAACTGCATTTGGGGAGCAGATCAGTAAGAGGCGTTACTGACTTTATATTTCTTAGCTCGGCGTGTGATGTCGGGTGGCCAATTTTATCCCTTGTCGAGTAGAAAACTGCTCAACTAAAACGGTCCTAAAAATCCGGAGAAAGTAAACAGAAAACGGTTGTCAAAAGTTCTGAAAACTGAAAATTTTCAGAAAGCTTGTGTACGAACTCGCTCTTATAAGTAGAGTAGCCTAAACTTCAGCTTCCCATGTCGCATAGTGAAACGTATAGGAGGCGCTTATTCAACTCTGCTTTTTGGCTCCCTTGGGTCTGAAATGAACGAATCCAAAGATCCCGTATACGTGACCAGCGTAATACAGGACTTGTCCTCTATTTCCCAGATGACGCCTCCTCTACAAAATCATAAGCAGAAGAATAGTGCGCAAAGAGCATGATCAGGTCGTTACGCAAAGTGCATTCCTTATGCCTCTTCTACAGCCAGCAGTTATACTGAATTGATTATTATAATTGGTTATTGTGACGAACTCGTTACTTGGGAAGATAAAATGTTTTCCATTTCTCAATTACTGGAGTCGTATGTTGCAATTCGAAGTCACATTCTGTGACTGCGCGTTACAAATTTTCGTACTACTACCACCACTGTAGCTACTTCTACCACTGCATATCCACCACCACCACCACCACCACCACCACCACCACCACCACCACCACCACCACCACCACCACCACCACCACCACCACCACCACCACCACACCACCACCACCACCACCACCACCACCACCACCACCACCACCACCACCACCACCAACACCAACACCAACACCAACACCAACACCAACACCAACACCACCACCACCACCACCACCACCACCACCACCACCAGATACAACACCACCACCACCAGATACAACACCACCACCACCACCACCACCACCACCACCACCACCACCACCACCACCAATAATAATAATAAAATAGTGATAAAAGTAACAATAAACTAAACCTTAAACTACGTTAACTCTCCTTACTCTAAATAGCCGTCGCTTGATTTCGCTTCCCTACATTAACTATCGAACCTTAAAAACTAATAAAAGTCATAATAATAATAATAATAATAATAATAATAATACTAATAATGATTACAATAATGATGATGATGATGACAATGGTAATACTAATGTCAATAATAGTACCAATTATAAATTTCATAATTATAATAATGATAATGATGATGACGATGACGACGGCGATGATGATGATGATAATAATAATTTTTTTGAGCCATGAGGGCTCAAAATTAATTAAAGCCTTTTTTGAGGGAAAGCACAATAATAATAGTAATAATAATAATAATAAAAATAATAATAATAATAATAATAATAATAATAATAATAATAATAATAATAATAATAATAATAATAATAATAATAATAATAATAATAAGACGAGGCCTGACCCTCCAGACAATTACCCTGCTCCTAAATAATTTTTTCCAAATCCCAGGGATCACTGATACATCGGGTGAAAAAAAAATAATAATAATAATAACAATAATAATAATAATAACGCAGCCGCCTTCCGCAACACTTTTGCACTTCCAGGTCACGATGAAGATGGTCACTCCAGAGATTAATTTTCACATATTTAGTATCTGACTCCTGAGGGATTATATCAGCGGTTCTCAACCTGTGGGTCGCGACCCTCACGGGGGTCGCCTTTCGATTTGCCAGGGGTCGGCTGGAACCTTCAGAAATTTGTAGAAAAAAGTTGTCAGTGTAGTTTCTTAATATTTAATTTTTTCTGTAATTATGATTTCTGCGTTGTGCTCTTACAGAAACTGCCCAGTGAATTTCTGATCTAGTCAGAAAGAAACAAGCACAGCCTTTACATTGACGCTCTTCTTTGGATTGCGAAACTCCATAATTTTCTAGTTTTAATTTAAATAATATTGTTGGCTTTCTGTAGCTTTGTTTTCTTAAATCTTAAGTAATGTTTAAACTTTAAATTTAGCAGCTGTCGTTGAAATTTATAACTCTTAATTGTACAGTCACAGTACAATACAAGATAAATATTAAACTTCAATTAAAGTAAACATTTCATTTACTAAATTTTACTTTTAAAATTTTCAAAATTATTACCAACAAAAAGTTATAAATTTTTTTCTTTGATTAATGATTTATTACCCCATAATGCATGATGCGTATGGATTGACAAATGGTGAGAAGTGAAATGCATCATAACGGTAGCAAAAACTGCGGTGAAGGGGAGTAACCCAATCAATTTTTTCGGGGGGTCGCCACAACTTTGGAAATATTGTAATGGGGTCGCGGCAGTAAAAAGTTTGAGAACCGCTTGATTATATGTACCTCGGGGAAAATAATAATAATAATAATAACAATAATAATAATAATAATAATAATAATAATATTATTATTATTATTATTATTATTATTATTATTATTATTATTATTATTATTATTATTATTATTATTATTATTATTATTATAACCTTTCCCACGAACCCCGAAAACGAGGCCTGACCTCCAGACATTATTTCTGGTCCTAAATAAAAATATTCTTTCCAAATCCTGAGGGATCATTGATTCGGTTGATGCCTTGTGCATTATACACCGGCGCCATTGAAGTTACTAATTACAATTTTTTTAAATTATCCATTTGCAGATACTGTCAACGCCTGTAAGAATAACGTACTGCTGCTGAGCTGTCGTATCGGACTCATCCAAGTTCACGACGTCTTTCTCGCCGATTCTAGTTGCAGCGGGAGTCGTTGTTGTCCGCGTGAAGGCGACTGTCGTGGAGCTCCGAGCGCCCCCTACAGAAACCAAGTGCTCACTGCCTGCAACGGTCAAACCTCATGTTCTACGAACGTCGAAATTCGCGACATCGGATGCGGTTTATTCGCCCCGAGAAACGACTATACCAGCGTTACATACAGCTGTATAGGTAGGCCTACTCAAGCGGATATTAACAGATGTGATTTAAAGTGGACCTAATCCAATGCTGTGTAAAGTAATGTCATTGAGTTTAGTGTATTGTAGGTCACTCACAGAAATTCGAATATCAGGCAAAGTCACAAAGAAATGAAAATCAGTCACCAGGTGAAATGCTATGACAGAGGTAGCGAACCTTTCAAGGGTGCGTGCCAAAAGTGCCGCTATATAATTTAAAAAATACATCACGTGCCCATCGGTATTTTTTGCCTATGGGTTTTAATTGACAAAGCGTAATAAAAGTAAAATAAAAGACACTTTTTACAAAGATGCTTTTAGCAAGGTGTCAAGACAAAATCCTCTGCAAAGAAAATATGGATTACTAGAGTGATTGTGTATTTCGAAGTTTGAAATTTTGGGGGACGCTCTGAACTCCGCGTGCCCAAAAATCTTTACGCGTGCCACTTTTGGCACGAGCGCCGTGGGTTTGCACCCATGCATCCATGGTAGGCCTATATAATGCAAAGCAAATTATTGAAACGAATGAAACGTACGGAACCGCAGAGGTATTGAAGATGTATAATCTAATGTTCTGTGAATGGATATGTAGTAACTGGTAGCCTAACGCTATCTAATGCAGTGGCAAAATAGTTTATGGAAGGGCTGCAGAAGCATTGAGAAAATTCACATCGAATGAAAGCCTGGAAACATTACTATGCATCTTGATGTAATATGATGTGATATGTCTTTACCATACCCTACTTTCACTACCTTGCCATAACTAGACTCGTCTCACCCAGGGCTATAGTGGTAAAATTAGAGGTGAGTACACGCTACCGCCTACCGGTTAGTTTTCCGAAACAAATTAGAGGTGAGTAAACGCTACAGTATTTTGTGAGTATACACTACAGTATTTTAATATAAATAAATATAAATATTTTGCGAGGTGAGTATACGGTCTCTAGAGGTGAGTACACGCTGTATACCCGCGTATACCCTCAACTACAGCCCTGGTCTCACCCAAACTTACCTAAGTCTCACCTTAATTTGCCTTACATTTACTTACGATTCTTGGCCTTTACTTCTTCACCCTTTTCATCATCATCATCATCATCATCATCATCATCATCATCATCATCATCATCATCATCATCATCATCATCATCATCATCATCATCATCATCATCATCATCATCATCATCATCATCATCATCATCATCATCATCATCATCATCATCATCATCATCATCATCATCATCATCATCATCATCATCAGCATCATCATCATCATCATCATCATCATCATCATCATCATCATCATCATCGTCACCACCACCATCATCATCATCACCACCATCATTAGTTCCTGGATCCAGCCACTTGGCGGCGATGGATGCGAATAAATTATCTTCATTTTTCGGTAATTGGCAAAACCCAATGCTGCTGTTGTGTTTAGTAGAAGTCTTAACATGTCTGCATGTCTATCCAGCGCAGTTTTCGTCTCCATCGACTCTTGCATGTAATGCAGTCTGTGGGATTCGATCAAAACATTGTTTCCACAAGAGCCAAACCACCTGAGTCTTCGCTGAACGACTTTGTCAATCAGGATTCTTTGGGTGTCTAAGAACTTTCTAATGTCATCAGTACCTCTGCCTAAAATACTCAGAAATTTGAACTGCACATTCTTCCTTAAACTGTCACACTATTCTTGAACTGGAAAGAAGCTATTACACTGTGTCCCGATGAAAAGTGGACCCCAAGAAAAAGTGTCATAACTCGGGCAAAACTTATAGAATTTGCCTGAAATTTTAAAATCAGCAAAAGTAGCCATATTGCCACCAAATTCTAACGCCGTTTGGAAATGTTGGCGAGTTTGTGAAGTTTGTGAACGTTTGAGACGCAGCCCTGAAAATGGGAAATTTCCAACATACAAGAGCCATAAGGAAGCGAAGTTCAGCTACAGCTGGTGTTCACAATGTCCTTTTTGGTTACGGACACACGACCGTAGACGTGGACGCCACTGTTTGATGGCCCGATCGATGATAACGTGGTCAAACAGCTGCCACTCTTCAATCAGGGCGTCTCAGGTGATCGACGTCACGAATGCGGGAACGATAAACGCGCTCCTCCAGTACACTCCAGGTTTGGATTTCGCGTCTGATTGAGGAGTGGCAGCTGTTTGACCACGTGATCATCGATCGGGCCATCAAACAGTGGCGTCCACGTCTACGGTCGTGTGTCCGTGAACAAGGAGGATATTTTGAACACCAGCTGTAGCTGAACTTCACTTCCTTATGGCTCTTGTATGTTGGAAATTTCCCATTTTCAGGGCTGCATCTCAAACGTTCATAAACTTCACAAACTCGTCAGTATTTCCAAACGACGCCAGGATTTGGTGGCAATATGGCTACTCTTGCTGTTTTTAAAATTTCAGGCAAATACTAGAAGTTTTGCCCGAGTTATGACACTTTTTCTTGGGGTCCACTTTTCATCGGGACACAGTACGTGTAGAATGAAACTGTACATAGTTTACTTGAGCTAGTCTGTCAAACAATTCAAACAACACACTGCACGCACCCGACAAGTCAACTCTATTTTAGGCTAGTTCACCTGCCTTACACAACTTTACCATAACTACAGGCCTACTAACCATTGTCACGTGGTTTGACACGATTAGTGTCCATAACAGCAGTACCCGTCTTTGTTATGTTCTAGCGTTTACACTGTTAGAGTCTACCTCAATGTGCAGGGCAACTGTTACAGGTGCAGCGTATGTGTGGCCTTTTATATAGCGCCTAATTCCAATGCGTAATTTCACCATACCTTAACTATGCTGATGATACGTACTTGTTTGCATTTCAGCCACACAGACCTCGCCTGCATCAACGACCCTTCCAACGACACTTCCCACAACGCTTTCCAGCTCCTCCGCTTCCACGCGACAACACTGGACAACGTCCACCTCAACCCCCATTATCACCACTCCTTTTGCGACTGAGGACGCTGTGGTTCATTCAACTGAAGACAACAAAGCGACCGAGCTCGAGAAAGAAGAGGACGACAAGACTTCCACGAAACTGAATCCAACGCATCCGCAGAAGCCAGGAGAAGCTACGTCAGGGTCTGAACAGGGAAAGTTCGACTATCAGGACCAGCCAGACCAGGACAAGGATTATGGATACCTAGGTAAGAATAATGCGGATACCTAGGCATTTGCGTGACTTTGGGCTTCGGGGCCTCCCCGTAGTTTACACAAATCGGCTATATTAGCACTTATTAACTTTTAGCGAATCCCTCTGTTTTTTCACATTCGCTCCAATTGTAACTATAGGTATGAAAAAACGAATGCACACGGCATAAAAATATGTATATATTGGAAAAATCAGGGACATCTTCATGTCAGAAATACCGTGATCTGTAGCTAAAAGAAACGAGTATCTGACAGGAAATAAATGAAATTCGGGTAGCAAATGCATGTGAGTAGAATAAGGCTATGTGAGAAGAAATACGGCTATGTATAAGGCTATGTGAGAAGAATGGCGTCAGTAGGTATCACACAAGCCTATAGGTATGATGTAATACCTAAAACGAAGTATGACGTGTGCCGATAGAAAAGTGGAGATCTACTTGGGAAGCATTTGAATCTGTGGGGAAGAAATACTGAAATTAGGGTAGACGCAAGAGAAAAACACATGTAAGAGAAATACGAATGTCTAGGTAGGATAAACACGGATATCTCGGTAGGAGAAATACTGACGAGAGAGAAATTTATAAATCTTGGCGAAGAAACAAGTAGACATTTTCTTAGAATTGTGGGCATTGATTTTTTGTATAGGAGAAAAAGGTATATCGTAGGAGAAATACGGCTGTGAGAAGAAATATGGCTACATATGAGAAATACGGCCATGCGAGCAGGCGAGAAATGGCTGTGAGCAGGAGAAATATGGCTATGTGAGTAGAATAAGGCTATGTGAGAAGAAATACGGCTATGTATAAGGCTATGTGAGAAGAAATACGGCTATGTGAGTAGGAGAAATAGGGCCAATGGCTATGTAAATAGGAGAACTACGACTGTGGGTATAGGAGAAATACAGCTGTGAGGATAAACATGGATATCTAGGTCGCTAGATATATGTACATAGGTCTTAGTAAGCACTTCAAATGCATGGAGCACTTAATACCAGAGGCACGATTAGGCCTACTTAATCGGTCACATAATTATTCAAGCCAATGTGTTTTTCTGCAGATCGAGTAACAACGTTAGTAGCTGTTATTGTGGGCGGTCTAGTAATAACAGCCACTGTTATATCGGTCGCCGTTGTACTTGCACTGAAAAAACGCAGGTTAGTCTCTCTGTCTTTCCATATCAAAAACTCATCGAAAAGAGTGTTGCAGTAGAGCACTCTTCAATCACTGGCGGATCATTGGATATCATCATCATTATAATCATCACCATCATCGTCGTTGTCGTCGTCGCCGTCATCATCAGCGTCATCGTCATTATCAGCATCTTCTTCTTCTCTTCATCCTCCTTCTTCAAAACCAACCATCAGCATTACCATAAACAACAACAGCCATTGTCATAAGTCGTCGTCATCATCATCACAATCACTATCATCATCATCATCATCATCATCATCATCATCATCATCATCATCATCATCATCATCATCATCATCATCAAGGGTTATTTCTTGACGTTAGCCATTTGTAGATGATGGGTGTGAATAAACGATACCGGTATCCATTCTTTTCGGTTGTAATTGTAATTGTAATCGGATATTTATAAAGCGCCCCTTCGGGTATACACTCATCAGTGGCTCTCCGCACCCGAACCAGTGAACCCACTATCAAATAATACAGACTTCAGGTGCTTGCGAAACTGTGGAAGGGACAAACTGAGGAGCTCACGCCGCAGCTCTCGAGAAAGGCGATTCCAGTTGATGGGTCCAACATAGGCAAAGCAAAACGCTTGGTCCAACATAGGCAAAGCAAAACGCTTGCTCCAACATAGGCAAAGCAAAACGCTTGGTCCAACATAGGCAAAGCCAAGCAATTGGTCCAACATAGGCAAAGCAAAACGGTTATTTGTCAAGTCCAAGGCTGTCTTCGAGTTGAGCCGAAGTCTTGTTACGTCTTTATGTATATCCATTGTAGTAGCTATACTAATAAAGGTAGTGGTTTGGTTCGCGATCGAAGACAGCTTCTTATTTTGCATGTAATATTGAAAAGCCGGACTTGGATGTTATCGGGAATAGTGTTTCAGAGTTGCTGTTCGTCCCATCCGGTTACTCGAAGTCTACGAATCCTAGGGACTTTCTGTAATCATTGTTCGCAGGGTAATTGCGGTAATTGGAAACCTCAGCACCAACTGGTAATTGTACGGCTGTACATGACATCAGACGCAAATACCACTGCTCGCTCTCTCTCTCTCTCTCTCTCTCTCTCTCTCTCTCTCTCTCTCTCTCTCTCTCTCTCTCTCTCTCTCTCTCTCTCTCTCTCTCTCTCTCTCTCTCTCTCTCTCTCTCTCTCTCTCTCTCTCTCTCTCCTCCCAACCGTAGTCCTACTTACGAACGTCTCCCCCACTTTTGCCAACTGTTTCCTCAAGCTCTCTGTCCGTCTGCTAATCTGTCTAACTAGCATTCCCTCTCCCTTTCCCTCTCTCTACTCTGTCTCTAACGCGCTTTCTCCCAACCTCGATGTCTATGTGTCTATCCGCCTGCCTATTTCTCGCTGTCACACACGTCTTCTCGAGTTCCCTGTCTGTCTGTCTCTTTATCTGTCTTTCTGACCGTCTGTGCAATACTACTTGACTCATTTCCTCCCTTCAATCTGTCATTATGATTCTGTCCTATGTGTCAAGGTTTGCCTGGCTGCGTGGGCGTATGTATCTGCGTGTGTCTGTCCACGTATCTTTCTCTGTCTAGGCTTATGAACATATGAACCCGTCTCTACACCTACCACTGGGTGTGTATGTAAAAATATCTCTCTGTCCTAGTGTTTTAGTATGCCTAATTCTGCCTGTATGCCTACCTGTTTGTCTGTCTATGCACCAGTGTGAGTGTAGAATATCACACTGGACTGGAGCATGTGCTCATAGGGATACACGTTAAAACCTAGTGACACCAATTATCACAGATAGAGCACCCGACTTTGTCAGTACATATGATCCCATAAATCTAGTTTACAATAGTTAAGTATTTTCGAGAAACAACAGCCTCAACAGGCACCGCTGTATCCAGGACGCTCAAAGACACACATGGGCTGTTAGCAGAGCACAGTTAGTGTGACCTGTGTAATGCCTGAAAATAGTAGCAACACCAAAGTTACCACAGCGCTCTATGACATTGTAATTGTAATTGTAATCGAGAATTTATATAGCGCCACTCATAATCAGAGGCGCTTCCGACCCGGGTCAGTGTCTTCACTGACAAAGAGAAATGTTTTCAGGCGCTTGCGAAACTGGGCAGGAGAGAGAGAGAGAGAGAGAAGGAGAGAGAGAGAGAGAGAGAGAGAGAGAGAGAGAGAGAGAGAGAGAGAGAGAGAGAGAGAGAGAGAGAGAGAGAGAGAGAGAGGAGGACAAGCCTAAAGCCTTGAGTAACAAAGCCACTGCCGCTTGTAGTCAGAAGTCACTGTGGCCTTTATTAGCAATTAGACAAACGTTTGTGGCAACAGGCAACACTACTTTGCCTCAGACTGTTCGTGTCTGTGAGCGTTCTGACCACACTATTGTCTGCTCATGGATAATAGGTTAAAGAGTGTAAGCGTACATCAATGATTTTGTGAGATTGTCACTACGAACGGTTGAATTAAACGGAAAAGGCGTCTATTAGCACCTAGAAAAGCGTTTCTGTGGCGATTATCTGAGTGTTGAAATGTCGTGAAGAAATAAATATTAACACTTTCTTAAGTGTGGATTTTTATGTTGAGAAATGTTTAGCTTTTGTTCCTTTCATATAACTTTGTAACAACTGAGCAACAGTGCAGATATGAATGTTGGCCTAGTTTATCAACACTGAGACAAAGCCAAGACTTGTATGTTGACTGGGTTACAACCGGATGGAAGTTAAAGGACATTTATAAATCGCACTTAACATCCCACCGCCATGCGAATGTTCCACATTCATTTCGCAACTGCATCCACAGGTAACTCGGCTCTCTCCCTCCCTCTTCCTGTCTGTTTCTCTGTCTGTCTGTCTGTCTGTCTGTCTGTCTGTCTGTCTGTCTGTCTGTCTGTCTGTCTGTCTGTCTGTCTGTCTGTCTGTCTGTCTGTCTGTCTGTCTGTCTGTCTGTCTGGCTTTTCATAAGCTTTTATATGACCTAAACTACACAATGAATTGCTGTATGTTCTGTCTGTCCATGTCTGTGACTGTACCTCTCTAATAATATAAAGTATACAGTGTATGTGGAGGAGGACTAAACGTGACGTGTATCTAACGTGTTTCTGACGTCATTATAGGACCGTGAAGATTGAAGAGCATTACGATATGCCGAACTTTTCTGGCAACGCAAATAATGACGACGAAAACGTCCGAAATTCCAACTTCTACGACTTTATTCCCGATCCTGGCAACTGTTTCGCTCTCGATTCTGGCAACTGTTCCGCTCTCGATTCTGGCAACTGTTCCGCTCCCGATTCTGGCAACTGTTCCGCTCCCGATTCTGACAACGGTTACTGTTCCGTTCGCGACTCTTGCAGCGCCGACTGCACAGCTAAAGAAAACGATTACCTTATGCCCATAACAGAACGCGAAGAAGCGCCATATGTGTGGATTCCATAGAGTTGCTGTTAGCAGCAAGAAAAGCGTTTCTGTGGTGATTATCTAGCTCAAGTATTATGTCCTAAGCTATATCACGAATTTCTCAGTTAATTAATCATGCGAAAGACTATACTGTATGTGACCGGTGAGGGTGGCCTAGTGGTAATAAGGATCTTTCATCACGAAGTTCGAAACTCGACGGGCTAAATAAAACTCGGAGCTGGGGCAGGGAGGCTAAGAGGGCTCGTTTCTCTTGAGAAAAATTGGTTTCTGGTTTGCGCGAAATCGCAACTCGATAAGAGAAATTGAGATCTACTTGAACGTACCTTTTTGCTCCGTATTTTTGTGTGCTTGAAACAATAATTATTATTAATTGGTAATTCAAATAATGTATTTATCTGGACTCTTAAACAGCGCATTCAAAGAAACTCTGAGAAGCGCTGTGCATTTGTATTTGCGAGTTTTGAGTGTAGGTTGTCATGTTTGAGTTTGAAGTCAGAATCTAACGCAGTTCTTTCGTAAGCCGAGCATCGTTGAACGAAGCTCGATTTTATATCGATCGGCTTCTCTGGTCATTGTTATCTGCTAGAAACGGCGCCAAATATATGCCTGTCTTGTAACGATTACACTACCGGTACTCTAGTACTGTGAAAAGTATTGTCTGCGTGGAAATTTGTTGGAGAGAGGCGGAAAAATTCCTCAACTACTTCACAGCATTTTCCAAGAGAGGGATTCATTTTCCTCAAGCTTCATACATGTGTCTATATCTATCCTTTCCGTCCTCTGTCCCAGATAATCTTCCATTTAACCCATATTCCCTCATACCTATAGGTAGAGCCTTGCGCTGACCGCGCCGCGCCGCCGCCGCCGACATTTTGTTTGTCGGCGCGCCGCCGCCGCCGCCAACAATCTGTCGGCGCGCCGCCGATGCCAGTTTGATATGCTTAATTGTTATTGTTGCATTTTTCATGTTTTCCATGATATTGCAAAGATAAGCAAACTATTCTCAGAAATGGCACTTTGATTGGTAGGAATTCGCGTGTTAATAAAGAAGATAAAGAGTGAACATAGCTGATTACAATGTTTGTGGTCTTTATCTTGATACCAAGAATGCATTGTCTTCCTGACTAAATTCGTTTTCCTTATACCTTGATGATCTTGTCATTGTGCCATGATACACAGTCATTTAAAGCGATATCCTTGTTGCAAGTAACCATTGTTTTGATACATCTATTCCTGTTGCCATTTCCTTAATACCTTGACAACAAAGGCAATATGCAATGCATGTCTTTGTATGTGTACTACAGTACTACAGTATTCCCTCATGCGTTACCTTCATGTTGAATAGCTTCTATAACTTATTATCATTATTATTATCATTATTATTTTTATTAGTTAATTAATTAATTAAATATGTAACGCGCGCACGGTCTATCGAAATGAAAATCTGAGGTGCGGTTAGTCATAATAGTCAACCGCCAGGAGAAGATGCAGTTAGATATCCAAGTGATTGAAAGCCTAAGAGAAACGGTGACTTTTGAGCCAGGTTTTGAAGGTAGGAGGCGTATTTGAGCTGCGAATAGAGAGTAGCAATCGATTCCATTCCTTGGGGGCAGAGGCATAGAATGCACGCGAGCCCATAGCCAGGGCCGGATTAACCAGTATGCCATTTATGCCATGGCGGGGGGCCCCCCGTCGTCAGGGGGCCCCCCGGGTGAACAAGAAGAATCTGTTTCAATGTGCATTTTCACATTTATTCAGCTTTTCTCTTCAAGGGCAGTGTAAATTTAGGCCTACATCAGGAGTCAGTTGTGATGGCGATCAATGGCCCCTATATCTATGCCAGTTATAATTATTATGACTTCATTGATATTCCATATTTTAAAAATATTAATACTCCGTTCTCTCCTATGACGTCAAGACCCATCGTTATCGATAATTTCGTCTTCATGTCAAAAAATAAACAATCGTGCTGGATATTACATAATTATATTCACGAAAAGTGAACAATGCCAAAGAATAAAATATTTCAACTTTCCGGTGCTCAAAAAAGGCGAGTAGCTAACGAACGTATACTGACAGGGAAAGAAATAGCGTTGCCTCTGTTCCGAAACTGGGGAGATTTTTCATACACTCCAAAGAGATTGTCACATCAATGAGCCAGACGAAGGGCAGGATCGAAATATTGGTGGGGTAGCTATACGCCTTGCACTGAAGAAACATCAGCAGTCTCTGAAATTTGTGAGTCTGGTACTGCATCTTGCACTGCTTTAGCGGTAACAACACACGTGTACATTTCTGTTTTGGACCCGTCAGTGGGAGGTGTACGAAGTACGACGACAGCAAACAACGCCTAACTTCACTGGAACTTCTCAGTCTCTTAGATACTGTTTCTTTCGATGACATTCTTGTCGACTAATTTGCCACTACCAAGAGTGGAGAAGTGTGAACTAAAAAGTGACAAGTCTGTAGATCATAGGATTGGAAACCGTTAAACTGAACTCTCTATCTACTGTATGGACGTTTGTTCGATCACTTAGCTGTATAGGACGTCACTTTGCAGTCTGTTAAAGTTAAATTTATTGCATGAATCATTGAAAATGGATGACGGCTAAGGCTAACTTTCATTCAGTTTTAATCTTTGTTTTGCACTGCGACTGATTCTGATACTGAAAAAGTGTCAAGATTTGCTGAAAACAGCAGCTTTGTCTTAGAAAGTGAGCGTATAAATAAAGTGTCATTTTAAAATGTTTTTTGGTATTTTATTAAGCTACACATTATTAAGTTTGAGTTATATAGTCAATAATAGACAATGGGGAGGGGGATAGAATAATGGTAACACTCATGACCAGGAGAGCATAAAGTACGTGGATCGATTCCCGTAATCCCCCTCTCGGGTGGCGCCTTGCATGGCTGCCAAACCGTGTGTTTAATTAAGATCTTGATTGTACTTTCATGTTTCAATGTAATCTTACTGCGTCTGTCAGTTTGAAATAATAAAGAATATTATTTTTTTGTGTCCCGAGGTATACAGGATCCCTCAGGGACTTGAATATTAACTATTATTATTTTAATATTATTATTATCATTGTCATTATTATTATTATTATTATTATTATTATTATTATTATTATTATTATTATTATTATTATTATTATTATTATTATTATTATTATTATCATTATTATCATTATTATCATTATTATTATTATTATTATTATTATTATTATTATTATTATCATTATTGTTATCATTATCATTATCATTATTATCATTATCATTATCATTATTATTATTATTATTTATTATTATTATTATTCAACCAATGAACTCATGTGCAGACGAATTATGTTAACTGTTTGCGGTCACTATATTCCTAGGCCGTCATTCAGTCCTGGCTGTACGGTCTTCTTATTGATCCAATCCGAGGTGCCTAGGACAGCTAGAGAGTTTCCAATCTGAAGGGCGACTGACAAACGCTGTAGCAGATGGCTCGTCTCATTATTATTATTATTATTATTATTATTATTATTATTATTATTATTATTATTATTATTATTATTATTATTATTATTATTATTATTATTATTATTATTATTATTATTATTATTATTATTATTATTATTATTATTATTATTATTATTATTATTATTATTATTATTATTATTAAGCATTAACATTTGGGAAAGGAAGAAGGAGGTATGGTGAGGGAAGTAGTAGGGGATTAAGGGCCCCCGGAGAATTTGGCGAGGGGCCCCCCGAGGGCTTAATCCGGGCCTGCCCATAGCTGTTCTGCATCGTGGCTCTGCAGGTAAAAGACCCGTATTGAGGATCGCGGGCAACGAGGAGGGATGTAAAGAGGTAGTAGTGATTGAAGGTAGGGAGGTGGCTTTCGCTGAGGTCTTTGTAGGTCAAACAGGCCAATTTGAATTTTTTTTCTGGATTCATCAGAAAGCCAATTCAGCTGATGGAGTAGTACTGAGGAGCTTGTTTGTAATGGGACACAGCACTACGCGAGCTAAGGAGTTTTGGACGCGTTGCAACCTGTTGAGTTCAAGGTCTGACAGACCCACAAAAACCGAATTAGCATAATCAAGGCAAAAGGAGGCAATGTAACAGGCTATAGTTTGCGACATATTCTTGTCAGTGCCGACCTGATGTGTCGTGTTGCCCTGATGTGATAGACACCAGATTTACAAAGATTTGTTATGCGCGGTTGGAATGTGACTTGCTGTCCATGGTTACACCCAGTGTTACATAAATACATGCATACAAATATACATACATACATACATGCTTAGATACATACATACATAGTACATACATACATATATGCATGCATACATACAAACAAATGATACAATGTCATACAAGCTTCAGTTACATTCTCTCCGGTATTTTTGCCTACATCTTTTCGGAAAAGAATAGACCCTATATACTCGCAACAGAAATGAATAGGCAACAGAAATTTGCAAGAATCTCCACTACAAAATAGAATGCTGATATACAGCAGTTCTAAAGATTAAGTCGCTAATTGTTAAGTAGTTAGACAACGACTGCAGTGTTTGGATCATTGGGTAAGAACGCCACGCGTGATGTAGGCCTATACGTTCAAGACACGAAAGAATGAGAAACAGTGGATGACTGGGACCACCGTGATATGCAAGATGGATAACGTACAAGAAGACTTAGCAGGGCTTAAACTAGACCTGTTGAAAGCTTTGACCACTGACCAAAAACACCCGAAGTCATTTACACGTATTGGCAACAACCGCCGTCAAATGACGGGCTTCAGGATTTATGCCTCTGCTGCTGATGATGATTATGACCATAATGACGCAGCTGAGATAATGATGATGGCATCAGAGGGTCATTCATAGGCTTATTATTCGGATTATCATTTAGATCTTTTATTAGACTACTACTAAAATAATTAATGGGATAATTATTAGGACAATTATGAGATACTCACTGAGATGATTAGTAGGAGGATTACTACAGGATCGACAATTCGGAATCTAAATAAGACTGACTAAAATTTAGAGTATGAATAATTATGTTATTATTTTTATTCCATTAACAACTTTAAATACGCATACAATGTATTGCCATAACATCATTCAGTCAATTCTTCAAGTGTATATATGTATCAAAACACTTAATATAGCGCCTTTAAAGTGCCTCATAAAAGCGTTGCAATGATCAGTCGTTATATATACTTAGTCACTAATCGTGACTCAGTTACGGAAACATTCCAGAAAGAACTTCTGAGTGAATCAATCTTATGACCTAGTGATGAGAATCCGTGCAACAGTCATGATACAGTGCTCTGTTTCTCGTCATAACTGACAGGTACAATCCTCTCTGATACATGTTTATAACCCAGGGTTAGATGGGCGCATTATCTATGAAATAACAAGGCACTTTAAGTGGGGTGCGTTTTTTAGCGTGCTCAGTGGCGCCGGCACGCGGACGCAATAGACGCATTTCCATTTATGTTCATGTACATATGTATGTATGCATGTATGTAGGCCTATGCGTGAATGGCTGTTGGCATCTATGTGTGCATATGTGATCATGCGTGTATTTTATGTGAAGTATTTTTGCATCTATGTGCACTTGTGTAGGCATTCATACATGGGTGCAAATAAACATGGGTTGGTTGGAATATTTTTATAACTGACAGAACCGAGCACGTGCGACCTTCGAGAGGCCGACTGGGTCACAGCATCACAGCGCTATATAATACGCACTTAAAATAATTTAGGAAATGCCCCATCGAACGTGGGTAAGTTTTTCTTAATTACTCAGAGCAAACTTTAGAGATGACTATAAAGTCTATAATTAGTTAATTATAGTGCAATACGGTTAATTTAAATGGCACAAATCTTAGCATAATAGTTCAAGACCGAGATTTGAGTTTTGAGAAGTTCTCTGAAGGGGACATTTAAATGTCATGATTCATACCTACATTACATATTGGCGTACATACATTACTAAATATATACGCATGTATAAACAAACACACGAACATAAATAAATAAATACGTACATACATATAAAATACACATATATACATATACAATACACACGTGCATACCGTTGCACGTACGCATGTACTTGAGCTAAATAAATACGTCTTTGAAGCATGTATGGTGCATGTGCGTAATTATATGAGCGTTCACTGGTTTTGTGTGAATGCGGATGTTACAGTTTCACAGAAACGGAACTTGAGAAGAGCGAGGCAGAGAGACAAAGGGAGAGAGAAGAAGAAGTAGAAGAACGAGGAAAGGTAGAGGGAGACGGAGGGTAATGGAGTAAGACAGGAAGAGAGGGACAAAGAGAGAGATAGAGAGAATGAGGGCAGGAGTGAGACAAAAAGTGAGAGATACACAAAGGTGAAGACGCAGACCGAGAGAAAGAGATTACTGAGCGCAAGACAGACATAAAGACGGCCAGACACACTCACACAGCCAGAAAGACAGACGGACAGACAGAAGAGGACTCGAGATGACAGAGTGAGAGAAATAATTAGGGAAAGAATGATTTCGAGAGAAACATAAAGTGACAGAGCGATACATAGAAACAAGGAGACAGATATAGACCGACATTAAGAGTGATAATTTGTGTGTGTGTGTGTGTGTGTAGGTGTGTGTGTGTGTGTGTGTGTGTGTGCGTGCGTGCGTGCGTGCGTGCGTGCGTGCGTGTGTGTGTGTGTGTGTGACAGAGACAGAGAGATATACACCGAATACTACGGCAGTGACAGTGTCACAAGTTCTCTTCCAAATTCGACTGATCCAATCCCATCGTATACTACGTGCTCAGACAGGACAATAATTGCCTCTAAATTAATGCCCTGGATAATTTACACTACACTGTGTCGAGAAAAAGTTCGCTAGCCAAACTCGATTAAGTAAAAACAGTATTATATCAAAATGAAACTAAAACTTTCATTCCTTATATACACATTATACAGGCTATTACCATTAATAATTTGCATAGTCTAAGGACGGTCGCTCTGAAATGACGTCGTATTATTAACTAGTTTCTCTAACCTTAACCCATAATGACGTTAATAGAATTGTTATTCAGCGTTATTAAATTTTAACGCTAGACTAAGAATTATAGTCTAAAATGTTTGCTCCAATACTTTCTGATAAATAGCCAACTTTTCAGTCCTCCGCTACAGGTGCCACATATGTATAAACAAGTTTTATATATATTTCAGGTATTTTATGTATTTACATCTTTTTCTGGACACCGTGTAGATGGAAACAGTTTATCGTATCTAGGCAGCGAGTGTATGCTGCATAGACGACGTTTCTCCCGATAAGAACGTAAAGCTAGCGGATGAATAATTAGCATTCAATTAGCGATTCTGCGACAGAAGAATCGCACAGATTGTCATTACTAATGTGGTTTTTGTCATTTTCATAATTAATAACGGTGTTTTGGTAAGACAGAAGATGAAGGCGGTCTGCTTCGTATTTGTCGTTGCGTTTGTGATGGAGAATTATTGTGTCTCTGCTCAGCGATGTGAGACTATATCTTTTTCGTCAAGTATTCTCTTTGAAATAGGCCGACGTTTAAGCGAATCTAGTTTTTAAAATAATGTCTTCTGGAGTCGCCCGCGATGCAACAGGCATCGTGTGTCACACTGTGTGACTGCGCGCTACAAAGTTTTGTACTACTACTAAATGTAAATGCAAATGTACGCGATTTTCTGTAGCGCCCGTATGGCCTCAATCTTGCTCATTTTTCAATGAATTGATCGGGTGAGATTTTTCACCATCGCTGCCCGTTTGAGTAGGTGCCACGCCATTTGAGGTATCCGTGTACGGACCGTGCTAGCCCATGATTCAAATCTCTGAAGGAAGCACCTTTTGGGAAGCGAACCGCGATCCGCATGCTCTCTAACACAGAGGCGCGTGAGACGCGGCATACGTTCTTACCGATGTAGCTAACTGGGCCAGCAACACTGTAACCACTTCTACCACTGCCACTACCACTACCACTACCACCACTACCACTACTACTACAACAATAATAACATCTACTACTACTACTACTACTACTACTACTACTACTACTACTACTACTACTACTACTACTACTACTACTACTACTACTACTACTACTACTACTACTACTACTACTACTACTACTACTACTACTACTACTACTACTACTACTACTACTACTACTACTACTACTACTACTACTACTACTACTACTACAACTACTACTACTACTACTACTACTACTACTAGGCCTACTACTACTACTAGGCCTACTACTACTAATACTACTACTACTTCTTCTTCTTCTTCTAAAAATAATAATAATAGTAATAGTAATAATAATAATAATAATAATAATAATAATAATAATAATAATAATAATAATAATAATAATAATAATAATAATAATAATAATAATAATAATAATAATAATAATAATAATAATAATAATAATAATAATAATAATAATAATGAAACGTTTGCAGATACCGTCTCCGCCTGTAAGGATAAAACATTGCTACTGAGCTGTAGAACCGGACTCATCCAAGTTCACGACATCGTTCTCGCCGATTCTAGTTGCTTCGGGAGCAGATGTTGTCCGCGTGCGAGGGATTGCAGTGGACAGCCGAGTGCCACCTACCGAAACGAAGTCCACACCACATGCAACGGTCAAACCTCATGTTCTATGAGAGTCGAGATTCGCAACATCGGCTGCGGAATATTCGCCCCGAGAAATGACTATGTCAGCGTTACATACAGCTGCACAGGTACTGAAGCGGATACTATTTAAAGTGGACCTAATCCCCTGCAGTGTAAAGTAATGTCATCAAGTTAGTGTATTATTATTATTATTATTATTATTATTATTGTTATTATTATTATTATTATTATTATTATTATTATTATTATTATTATTATTATTATTATTATTATTATTATTATTACTGAGAAAATGTTTACTCATTCAAGGTCTCTCACCAAAATTCGAATCAAGGTCACACAGAAATGAGAGTCAGTCACTAGGTGAAATGCTATGACAGAGGTGGCGAACCTTTTAAGCATGCGTGCCAAAGGTGCCGCTACATCATTATTTAAGGCATTCTTTCAAAGATGCTTTTAGAAATGTGTTAAACTAAAAAGTGGATTGGTAGAGATTTGTGTACTTCGGCGTTTAAAATATGGGTATTCTGTGAATTCCGCGTGTATAAAAATTTTTCCGCGTGCTACTTTGGGCACGCATGTGATGGGTTCATTATCATCATCATAACCGCAAGCCCAATCTTCATCATCATCATCATCATCATCATCATCATCATCATCATCATCATCACCAACACCACCACCACCATCATCATCATAATCATCATCGGTTCCTGAAGCCACTTGGCGATGGATGCAAATAAATTATCTTCATTTCTCGGTAATTGGCAAAGTCCAATGCTGCTGTCGAGTTTAGTCGAAGTCTTATTACGTCTGCATGTATAGGCCTACGTTGTCTATCAGCGCATTCTTCGTCTTCTTACGTTTCTCTCTCCTCCGGCTTTTTCTTCTGCTTCTCTTTTCTTCGTCTCTTGCATGTAAAGCATTTTGTTCCACAAGAGCCAAAACATCTGAGTCTTCGCTGAACGACTTTGTCAAGCAGAATTCTCTGGACGCCCAGGAACTCTTTAATGACACCAGTACCTGTGCCTAAAATTTGAACTGCTCTCTCTTCCTTAAACCGCCACACTATACCTGAACTGGTAAGGAAAGATTTAAGGTACTAGAATGAAATCGTATGTAGTTGACTTGAGCTAATCTCTCAAAAATTCATACTACACAGTACACGCTGCACAATCCAAACATGTCAACTGCACAAGTGACAATGTTGAATCCACACTTTGTTTAAAAAACACACTATTTCAACTATTTCAGTACAGTACCTTGCAGTACTTAACCTTAACTACAGGCCTACTAACCACTGTCACGTGGTCTAAAACGATAAGTATCCCTAACAGTAGGGCCCGTCTTTGGTAAGTCCTATCGTATACTCCGTTCGAGCCCACCCCAATAAAAATGGACAACACGATGTAGCGTATTTAACAACAATGCGTTAGTACACCGTACTTTAACGATGCTGATCGTACGTACTTGTTTGCATTTCAGCCGTACAGACCTCGCCTGCACCAACGACTCTCACCACACCATCTCCCACAACGCGTTCCAGCTCCTCCGCTTCCACCCGGCAACAGCTGACAACGTCCACCTCAACCACCATTAACACCCCTCCTTCTACGTCTATTTCAGCCGTACAGACCTCGCCTGCACCAACGACTCTCACCACGACATTTCCCACAACACTTTCCAGCTCCTCCGCTTCCACCCGGCAACAGCTGACAACGTCCACCTCAACCCCCATTAACACCCCTCCTTCTACGACTGACGCCGTTGTGGTTCATTCAACTGACGACAACAAAGCGATCGAGATGGAGCAACAATCCACAACGTCCACCCTGATCCACATTCACACCTCCTCATATGCGCCTGACGACAACAAAGCGACCGAGATCGAGAAAGAAGAGGACGACAAGACTTCTTCTCAATCGTCCTTGGAGGGATCCACGAAACTGAATCCAACGCTTTCGCAGAAGTCCGTAGAAACTACGTCACGGTCTGCAGAGTCTGCATTTCAGGCCCAGACAGACCAGGACGAAGGCTACGGATCCTCAGGTAAGAATAAAACAGATACTTAGATGGTAGATATACGGATTTCTAGGTAAGAATAATACGGACACGTAGGAGGAAGATATAACCTATTGATCCCAAGGTAAGAATAATACAGATACTTAGGTGGAAGATATATGGATTCCTAGGCAATTGCGTGTCTTTAAATGGGTTATCTTCGCACTTATTCAAACTTTTACCGAGTCCCTTTGTTTTTTATATTCGGACCTTGCACCTTGCTCGGACCACCCCAGTTGCGGGCCGTACGGGCCAATTTAGTTACGCTACTGTTACTAGGTATGGAAAAGAGTAATATAAGGCAGAAAAAATGCGTATACATTGGCATAAAATATGAACATCTTCATAGCCGAGATACAGTGATCTGTAGATAAAAGGAACGCGTGTCTGAGAAAAAAAACTGAAATACGGATGTCTAGGCAGAAAACACATGGGCCTAGGTATACTGTAAATACCTAAAATGAGACAGGAGCTATGCGAATAGAAATATGGATATCTAGTTAGGAAACAGGGGAATTTGTGTGGGTTGGTGCATTAATCTACGAAACATGAAGACACGTGTAAGTGGAGTGCGATGGTTAGCGTGTTGGACTGTCGACCCAGACGTCAGGGCTTCAAATCCCCGTCAGAAGCGACAGATGTCTTGAGGTTTCTGATACACACTTCCCATTCCGTATCAACCTCACCGTATGTATACACTGTCGGTGGGCAGATCAGTGGATGAGGAAGAGAATTTACGTAGAGACATGAATATATTTACACACACACATATACTATATTAAACACACATGTATGTATCTATAGTATATATATATATATATATATATATATATATATATATATATATATATATATATATATATATACATATATATATATATATATATATGAATGGCTGTTTGCATCTGTTTGCGCATTTGTGTTGATGCATGTATTTTACGTAACCCGCCAGGACAGAAATTTGGTTCCAGATTTCTACCCAACCTGCGCCTCTAGGCAACTCAGTTATAATGAGTACACTGACCGTACACTGTGGGTGGGAAGATGAGATGGCGAGGGAGAGCACTCGCCACCAGCCCTCATATGCCGAGGCTAAGAAAATGAAGTTGTTAACACTTCGTACCCGTGCCTGCCTCGGGGCTAGCTTAAGGGGCTGCTCTTTTCTTAGTATTTATGCATGTATGTGTGTAGGTTTGTAGGCATGCATATATATATATATATATATATATATATATATATATGTGTGTGTGTGTGTGTGTGTGTGTGTGTGTGTACATAAACATGAATGGTGCTGGATATTTCTCTATATGATAGATCCAAGCAGGTGCGACCTACGAGAAGTTGACTGGGTCACAGCCTCACGGCGCTATATAAATTTTTTTTAAATTCCTCTGAATGGGCCATTTAAATGTCATGATTCCTACATACATTACATACTTGTATGCATACTTTACTAAATACATATACAAGTACACAGAAACACACATACATAAACACATACATAAATACATACATAAATACAAGCATAAATCACTACATACATGTAGTGATGTATTCGTTAGTGATTCGTTAGTGATGTAACGAATCCCAAGATTCTGGACACGTGGCGAATCTCAGGACTTCCGACTTGTCTTCTATTTCGCACATGACGCCTCCTCAACAAAACTATACTTGTACTGCCAGAAGAAATGTGCGTGAACTGCATGATCAGATCGATAATTACTACTACTAGTCTACT
>OY744611.1:33314102-33329231 GCA_963556255.1 Allolobophora icterica
CTTTTACTGATTTGTTTTGGTTGATGCCCTGCCTTTGACTGAGTTGTGTTCTTATCTGTTTTCATGTTGATTTTGCGTCCTGTTTATGACCCTTTTGTGGCTAGTCATATGCACTTATTTTAATCACGACATCTAACTATATATAGCCTATACGTGTAAAGGTTATCTAGGGTTTAGCGGGACATCTCCCTTTCTGGATTACCCATCATCAGTGTTTAATCTAGACATCTTCGTGGGGGATTCCGCCAGGATTAATGTTTCCTCCCAGAGGCCAGCAGTATAAGAATAAAATAATAGTTTTGAGTTGTTGTTGATGACATAACTGTTATATGTAAGATTAAATTCCCAAAAAGGGACGAATTCGTA
Organism: Allolobophora icterica; assembly: GCA_963556255.1. Taxonomy (NCBI): domain Eukaryota; kingdom Metazoa; phylum Annelida; class Clitellata; order Crassiclitellata; family Lumbricidae; genus Allolobophora; species Allolobophora icterica. Next base: position 33,314,469 of record OY744611.1, read on the forward strand.
AAAAAAAGGTAGTCAAATTTTTGTCGGACGAATTCCTATAAAAAAACAGTCATCAAGTTTTTTTCCGAACATGGATGAAATTATTCCCAAAAAGTTCATCAAAATAGTTTTGTGTTTTCGTTAATATGACATTGTTTTGCGACCGCCCTTGTTGGTTCCCCCACAAACCTTGTTCCCCCTCCCCCAGAAGTTGGGGACTAGATTAAACACTGATTACCCATTGTCTATGAACTCTCTAATGTCACCAGTACCTGTGCCTGAAATACTTGGAAGTTTCAACTGCACATTCTTCCTTAAACTGTCACACTATACTTGAACAGGTAAAAAAGATTTCAGGTACTAGAATGAAATCAAGCCTAGTAGACTTCAGCCAATCTCTCAAAAATTCACATTAGGCCTACACACTGCAAAATCCAAACAAGTCATCTGCACACTGTCTGTAAGAAAACAAACTATTTTAGGCTCAGATCAGAACAATACCTTACACTACTTTACCTTAACTACAGGCCTACCAACCATTGTCACGTGGTCTAAAACAAAAAGTAACCCTAATAGTTGTGACCGTCATTGTTAAGTCCTAGCGTATACAATGGTCGAGCCCACGCCAATGTACAGGGACAACATGATGTAGCGTATGCAACAACAATGCGTTAGCTCATCGTACTTTTAGCTATGCTAATCGTACGTACTTGTTTGCGTTAGCTCACCGTACCTTAACTACATGTATGCTAATCGTACGTACTTGTTTGCTATTCAGCCCCACAGACCTCGCCTGCACCAACGACTCTCACCACAACATTCCCCACAACGCTTTCCAGCTCCTCCGCTTCCACGCGGCAACAGTTGACAACGTCAAACGCAGCCCCCATTAACACCCCTCCTTCTACGACTGACGACGCTGTGGTTCATTTACGTGACGACAACAAAGCGATCGAGATGGAGCAACAATCCACACCGTCCACCTCGATCCCCGTCAACACCCCTCCATATGCGCCTGACGACAGCAAAGCGACCGAGGTCGAGAAAGAAGGCGACAAGAAAGGATTTACGAAACTGAACCCAGCATATCCGCAGAAGCCAGCAGAAGCTATGTCAGGGTCTGCAGAGGGGCAGTCTGCACATCAGGACCAGACAGGCCAGGACAAGGATTACGGATACCTAGGTAAAGATAATACGGACACCTATAGGTGGAAGATATACGGATTCCTTGGCAGTTGCGTGCTTTAATCTTCGGGTCCTCCACGCAGATAACTCAAATGGGTTTTCTGCGCACTTATTCACTTTTGACGAATCTCCGTTTTTCACATTCGGGTTTTGCACCCCTAAGGCCAGCCCAATTGTAAGGATAGGTATGAAGAAACGGATACACAAAGCATAAAATATGTATACATTGGCAAACATATGGACATCTTCTTATCAGAAATACGGTGATCTGTAGATAAGCGATACGAGTATCTGACTGGAAACAATTGAAATGAGGGTAGCAGAAGTAAAGATCTCTAGGTACGAAACACGCAAGCCTATAGGGAACCCAGGTAGAGTGAACACCTAAAAATAGGTAGAAGACTTGCATATGGAAATATGGATATCTAGTTGGGAAACGTGGGAATCTGTGTGGGAGAGACACTGAAATTAGGGTAGAAGCAATAGAGAAACACAAGTGAGAGAAATACTAATGTCCAGGTGGGATAGGCACGGATATCCAGGTGGGAGAAATACGGACGAGAAAGAGAAATTTAGAAATCTAGGTGAACAAACAAGTAGATATCTCTGTAGGAGAATTATGGGTATTGGTTTTTTGGTAGGAGAAACAGGGCTGAGTGGGAGAAATACGGCTATGCGAGTAGGAGAAATATGGCTATGTGATTAGAAGAAATAAGGCAATGTCAGAAGGAATACGGCTATGTAAGTAGAAGAAATAGGGTCTAGGGTGATGTAAGTAGAAGAAATGCGAATGTCAGTAGGAGAAATATGGCTGTCAGTAGGATAAATACAGCCGTAAGGAGAATATGGCGTTCTAGGTCGTTAGATATTTGTATAGGTATTAGTAAGCTCTTCAAATGCATGGAACAGTTAACCACGCTTACTTAATTGGTCACATAATTATTGAAGCCAATATGTTTTTCTGCAGATCGAGTAACAACGTTTGTCGGTGTTATTGTGGGCGGTGTAGTAATAACAGCCACTGTTATATCAGTCGCCTGTGTACTTGCACTGAAAAAACGCAGGTTAGTCAAACTGTTTTCGATAACAAAAACTCATGGGAAATGAGTGTTGCAGTATAGCACTCTATAATCACTGGGTGATCATTGGGGATCACCATCATCATCATCATCATCATCATCGTCGTCGTCGTCATCATCATCATCATCATCATCATTCTCTTCTTCTTCTTCTTCTTCTTCTTCTTCTCCTGCTCCTTCTCCTTCTCCTCCTCCTCCTCCTCCTCCTCTTCCTCCTCCTCCTTCTTCTTCTTCCTCTTCTTCTTCTTCTTGTTCTTCTTGTTCTTGTTGTTCTTGTTGTTCTTGTTGTTCTTGTTGTTCTTGTTGTTCTTCTTCTTGTTCTTCTTGTTCTTCTTGTTCTTGTTGTTCTTGTTGTTCTTCTTGTTCTCCTTGTTCTTCTTGTTCTTCTTGTTCTTGTTTTTGTTCTTGTTCTTGTTTTTGTTCTTGTTCTTGTTCTTCTTGTTCTTCTTGTTCTTCTTGTTCTTGTTCTTGTTCTTGTTCTTGTTCTTGTTCTTCTTGTTCTTGTTCTTGTTCTTGTTCTTCTTGTTCTTGTTCTTGTTCTTGTTCTTCTTCTTGTTCTTGTTCTTCTTCTTGTTCTTCTTGTTCTTGTTCTTGTTCTTGTTCTTGTTCTTCTTGTTCTTGTTCTTCTTCTTCTGCTTCTTGTTCTTGTTCTTGTTCTTCTTGTTCTTGTTCTTCTTCTTGTTCTTCTTCTTGTTCTTCTTGTTCTTCTTCTTGTTCTTCTTCTTGTTCTTCTTCTTCTTGTTCTTCTTGTTCTTCTTCTTCTTGTTCTTCTTCTTCTTGTTCTTCTTGTTCTTGTTCTTCTTGTTCTTGTTCTTGTTCTTGTTCTTGTTCTTGTTCTTCTTGTTCTTGTTCTTGTTCTTGTTCTTGCTCTTGTTCTTCTTCTTCTTGTTCTTCTTGTTCTTGTTCTTGTTCTTGTTCTTCTTGTTCTTCTTCTTCTTCTTCTTCTTCTTCTTCTTCTTCTTCTTCTTCTTCTTCTTTCCGCTTTCATTTTCGTCTTCTCCTCCTCCTCCTTCTTCTTCAATATCAGTCATCAGCACTATCATAAACAACAGCAGTCATCATCATCATAAGTCGTCATCATCATCACATCATCATCATCATCATCATCATCATCATCATCATCATCATCATCATCATCATCAGGCGCTTTTTATTTACGCCAGGTGATGAGTGCGAATAAACGATATCATTCTTTTCTGCTGTAATTGTAATTGTAATCTGGCATTTATAAAGGGCCACATCAAGAATAAACCATAGATATAATAAACCTGGATGGTGTATGCAAGCCAGCTCCCAGGCTAAATCTGAACTTTTCATGAAGTCAGTACCTATCTATGGTGTGTGACGTCATGGGTTGAAGAAAGCTTGATAAGGTTATCGTGTGCGATGGAATTTTAACGTTGTTTATCTAAATTGAGCCGATTAGTTTAAGTAAATTTTATCGAAAAATGACTAAATGATGTGCTGCTTACGGATGCACAGCAAAGCATGTTACTGGAGGATTACGCACGTTTCACAGGTTAGTAAAGACTAATATTGCTAAACATAATACTGCGCTAGATCTCACCCGACCAGTTCATTGAAAATGTGAGCAGAATCGAGGCAGTGCGATCGCTATAGAAAACGTGTTATATTTGCATTTAGTCGATTTCTTAATACGGCCCATCCAAATTTGGACAACCTAACATGTGATGATATAACTTGAATAATCACATGTAATATAGTCTATAGACACCCAGAATAGACCAGTTTGAGCTGTGAATTTGTTGTTCTACATGTGGACTGTGTAATATGATTAATTAGCATTGTATGGGCAGGTCTACTGTCCAGTGAATGCTGTATCGTTTGTTTTTGTGCTACCATATTTGGTTGGTGAATAAAAGATTGATATATTTAGTTGCATTTAGCTGATTCGTCTTGGCTACCTCCCTCCTTTTCCAACATGTGAGGAACTCTGCAAAAAGCTGATAACATTCTTAAAAACCTTAGTCACCTCCTCCATGACCTTCTACCTCCCGTTCTAAAGACCAGGTGTGATTTGCGCCCGCGTTTTCATAATCTGGTTCTCTCTAGATTTGAATCTCTTACCCGACGAGGTTTCCTGGGTAGGATGCTGTACAGTTAGGCTCTGTTGCTATTATTTCATTTTTGATCTAACTAACGTTATTACTTCATTGTTCTATTTTCTTTCCTCTCTGTGTAATATTGTATATAAAGCGCTGTGCGTTTGATAGCATTCATTAAAGAATGTACTTACTGACTTACTTACATGTTCTCAGGCTTTAAGAAAGGCTGTTATAATGGCATATTATAGTGCACTTTGGAAATCATGTGAGTTTACTGGGCACTGTTTTTGCCATGGAGATATATGGTCAAACAATTGGTTAGGCCAGATTCCATTCACCTCATGCCACCATTAGGGCCTTCTAAATCAATGTTTTCCATGCAAGCATCACAAGCGCAAAAACATTTACCATTTCTTGTGTTTTGTTAGATATCCAAAAAATGCTGGTCTTCGTGAAAAATGGATTATAGCAACTAAGCGAAAGAATTTCAAACCAACTTCAGGGAGTTACATCTGTTCGGATCATTTTGTCGAGGAGGCGTTTGATAAAAGCAAAAATTCTGGATTTTGCTCTAGACGGTATTTAAAAGCAGGACAACGGAAAAATGAACTCCCCAGGACTTCATGAAGAAAGTGCCAGCAATGAAGTTAGCGATTAGAAAACATTTGGCAGGAAAACAGCTGTTCATTGGTCTGAAGGCACACATTGAAGATTTGCCTGTGGAGGACAATCATATGGTCTGGCTGATTAATTTGATTATTGACTCTTATGTTGATGTCCGGGTTCACCATATCGCAAGTGCAGAAACAATTCGACTCCAAGGAACCCGAGTTCGAAACACTCTCACAAAGCTTATTCTGTTTAAGAATCAATAGGGGACTTAAATCAGACATTCTTTCAATTGTACGTGTACACGTAATGGAAGATAGCCATGTTCATTTTTGAAGTGAATATTGAGTCAAGCTGTACAGTTTCTCCAAGAAAATGTTCTGTAGAAAATATAGTTTTTAAATTTGTATTTATATGTGAGCTCATCAGTACACATAAATAACTTATTAGGTCTATTGTACTGATCTTTCAGTAGTATTATAATTATTAGTTCCAGCTGTGGGCATGCCAAGTTTACACACATTGACATAGGTGTAATTTGTGGGGGTACGAGGGGTACCCGTACCCCCCACTTTTTGGACTGGGGATACAGTACCCCGACTTTTTGAACAATGCCAATCAATATTTTGTTTATGTGCCTTCCCAGAAAGCGCAGTCTCAGCCTTGCTTCATGTATGTAAGAAATTGGTACCCCCCACTTTTTAGACCAAAGTTACGCCCCTGCACATTGATAACTTTATAAATCAAAATAACCATACCAAGAACCATCTAATAACGATGTCAAGTTATGAGTTCAGTTTGTACAGATGAAATAAATTTGCATTAGTGTTTATTAAAGGTCATTTGCTATGTTGCATGTTGGAAGCATTTTGGGAATATACAGTAAAAATAACAATTGTGTTGTTATGTAAAAATTCTCATAATTACAAATATTTTAATTTATTAGCAATTATTATAGTAGAGATTTCATTCCATTAATTTTAACCTTTAAAGTAATGGTTTATTATAACTACATATCCATCAATATCTTAATTTTCTACCAAAAGGCTAAGCCTACAGCACTATTAACTTGTTTGGGAAATATGTAGGCCTATGACTAGAAACTTTGCACTAGAAAACAAGAAGTTTAAATTCATTCAGAATTAACTAGCCCCATCTGTCATTAGGATACCCAACCACCACCATTCCCACCTCTGACCTAAAATCACTCCACTGGCTGAAAATTCATCCACTTCAAGGTCCTATCACTAACCTACAACTTGTCACAATAAATACTCTTGGCCAAAGTATCTTCGCAAACTTCATCATCTAGGTCTATTCGTGCATCCTACCTCGCTCTCTCCCATTCCCCAGTGTACTCTCCTAAAATTCTCCAATCGACCCATTAAAATATCTATATCTACACTGCACCTCAACTGTAAAACGGTTAACTTCACTCTGAATTCTCAGTTCCTCCAGCAATACCGCCACTCAATGCACCATTCGGAAAACCACTCACCGTCATCTGCCTCAACACCACACAGCCTTTCCAGTCCAAATTGAAATCTCACCTCTTAAAGAACTCATTCCAATCCATCCAAATCTGCCTTACAAGCTTTCTCATCCTCAAAGAAGCCTGCTGCAGTTGCTCTGCCTCCTCTCTGGCAATCGGAACTCAACTCGACATCCGTGGACAAGGACAACCCTTCTAACACGACGCAGCACCCTCGAATAAGATGGTGCCGTGCGCTTAGCTTAAAAGTAGCGCTTTAGAAATTTGGAGTTTATAACTACGATTATGAGAAGTTCTATTCATTGTACCGCAGAGACTGCTTTCTACAACCCATGACGTCACTGGCTAATTTTAGATGTTGGAATCAAACATTTACGGCATGCTGTATCCAGGTTTATTATATCTATGGAATAAACTCATCAGTGCTGCTCCAGACCCCAACCAATCAAACCACATGTCAAACAATAGAGTACAGGCGAAACTGCGGAAGGGACATATTGAGGAGCTCAAGCCGCAGCTCTCGACAAAGGCGATTCCAGTTGGTGGGTCCAACATAGGAAAAGCAAAGCGGTTATTTGTCAAGTACACGGCTGTCTACGAGTTGAGCTCAAGTCTCGTTATGTCTTCCTTTATATCTATCCATTTGCAGTAGTTGCAATAATAAAGGTCTTGGCTTGGCTCGCGATCCATAGACAGTTTCCTATTGTGTATATAGGAGTCTAATCAGAGGCGCGTTTACACGTAGGCGCACTAGGCGCGCACCTAGGGCCCCCAAACCTCGGAGGGCCCCAAACGAATGAAAATATTTTTAAGTTATAAAATATAACATTAAACCAAATAACTTCACTCTCCTTGAAATAGCTTCTACAAGTAATCATAATTACAGGGTCAATAACACTCACAAAAACGGCTTCGAGTTCAACTTCGTGGGGTTTTGCACATATTGGCTAAACCCCACAGGAGTTTCAGACTCTCAGCCTCATGGGCGGCGATCCCGGGGGTCGAGGGGGACACAGAATGCAGTTGCCACCTTACATTTTGAAGAAACACAAAAAAATGTCAGAAAATTTTTTCACGCTCCGAAAATTGTTTTTCACCTCTTTTTCACCAGATCAGTTCAACAGTGTCTCATATCTCCCGCCTGTCAAACAAGATCGCCGCCTCTGCATGCTCAGTCTACACGTTGAGAAGGGCCCAAAATGTTTGTGCCTAGGGCCCCATTTTCTGCCTAATATTGAAAAAGATGGACTTGACTGTTAGCGGAAATAGTGTTCGAAATTTCCTATCCGTCTCATCCGGTAACTCGAAGCCTGCAAATCCTAGGGGCCTTCTGTAATCATTGTTCGCAGGGTCATTGTGGTAATTGGAAGCCTCAACACCCACTTGTAGGCATAATTGCACTGCTGTGCATAACATCAGATGCAAATTCCAATGCTCTCTCGGTCTCTCTCTCCCAACCGTAGTCCTACATACGAACGTCTCCCCCACCTTTGCCAACTGTTTCCTTACACCCTCTGTCCGTCTGATAATCTGTCTAATTCGCATTCTCTCTCCCTTTCCCTCTCTCTACTCTGTCTCTAACGCGCTTTCTCCCTATCTGGATGCCTCTCTGTCTATCCGTCTATTTCTTGCTGTCACACACAACCTCTCGAGTTCCCTGTCTGTTTATCTGTCTCTGTCGATTCTGGTCACGGGTTGTGTGGCTGTATTTCTGCGTGTGTCCGTGCACATATCTTTCTCTGTATAGGCTTATGAAAGTGTATACCCCCTCTACACGTACCATTAGGTGTGTATGTAAAAATAAATCTATATATACATCCGTCCCAGTGTTTTAGTATGCCTAATTCTGCCTGTAGGCCCCCTATGTCTACCTGATTGTCTGTCTGCCTGTATAAACATCACCCTGGACTGGAGCATGCGGTCATAGGGATACACGATAAAACCTAGTGACACAATTTTATCAGAAATAAAGCACTTGACTTTTCAGTGCTTATAATCGAGTAGATCTAGCTTTTCAGTGCTTATAATCGAGTAGATCTAGTTTACACTATAGTTAAGTATTTTGGGGGACACCAGGCACCGCTGTATCCCATCCCGAATACATCCGTGATCTCTTCACCATCCAGGAAACCCGCTCCACCCGATCCTCCTCCTATCTGTCTTCTCGACCTCCAGTCACAACTCATCTCAAGTTCTCCAACCGAGCTATATCCAACACAACACCACGCCTCTGGAAGGATCTCCCCTCTGAATTCCGCAGATTTTCCCTTCCGCCATCATCATTGCAGCCTGTCCTCCATCCTTATCCTCATGTTCCTCTATCTATTACCCGTCGGGCCTTTCACTCAAAATTGAAGTCTCACCTTGTCAAGTACTCCTACCCTGACTCATCTGATCCGTCGCCTTCCAATTATTCTCGCCCAAAACGACACCCGCTTTGACAGATGCTCTGCCTCCTGTCTTGATCAGGACCCCTGGAAATCGGACTTGGAACTCTTTTGGACTACTCTCTATAAAAATTCCCTCTGATTTGGTTTGGCCTTCTGGAAACCGGAATTGGACTTCTTTTGGACTACTCTATGGAAAACCCCCTCTGATTTGATTTGGCCTTCTGGAATCTGGACTGGGATTACTTGGATTGGATTACTCTCTGGAAACACCCTCTGATTTGACGTAGCGCTCGTGAATAGGCTGGTGCCCTGCGCTTGGCCTTCGAGTGGCGCTTTAGAAGTTTGGAGATTACGATTACTATTAGAGCGCTGAAAGACACACATGGGCTACTAGCAAAACACAGTTAGCGTTTAGTGTGCAATGTTTAGAAATAGCAGCAAGCACTAATATCGCCATCTAGTAACAAAAGCTACTGCCGCTGGTAACCATAGGCCATTGTGGCCTTCATTAGCAATTAGACAAATTCTTGTAACCGTCAACAATGCTTTAGATAAGTCTATTCGTGTTTGTAAGCGTTCTGGGTATAGGCCTACTAGTATCTGTTATTCGCAGATAGCAGATGTAAGGATTTAAGAGTGTAGACCCAAATCAGTGCTTTTTGTGAGATTATTACTAGGAACGGTCGAATAAAATGGAATAGGACAGACGGTTTGCGATTCGTTGATGGAATAAGGAAAATATTCTCATGTTTCTCTCAACACATCCCAATGCCAAGTGAATTTCCCCATTCATTTCGCTACTGTATCCAGAGGTCCTCCGCTCTCTCTCCGTCTCCTTGTCTCCGTCTGCCTGTCTCCCATCTCTCTGTCTGTGCTTCTATCCAATTATATATATATATATATATACGGCATATGTATATATATATATACGGCATATGTTGAGGATTGGACGTGACGTGTTTCTAGCGTGTTTCTGACGTCATTATAGGACCGTGAAGATTGAAGAACATTACGACATGCCGACCGTTTCATGCAACGCCAATAATGACAACGGAAATGTCCGAAATTCCAACTTCTACGACTTTATTCCTGATTCTGGCAACTGTTCCGCTCCCGATTCTGGCAGCTGTTCCGCTCCCGATTCTGGCAGCTGTTCCGCTCCCGATTCTGGCAACGGTTACTGTTCCGCTTGCGACTCTTCCAGCGCCGACTGCACAGCAAAAGAAAACGATTACCTTACACCCATGACGGAACGCGAAGAGGCGCCATATTCATGGATTGCATAGAGATGCTATTAGCGGCCATGGCAGACAAGCGTTTCTGTGGCGATTATGAAGCTCAAGTATTATGGCCTAAGCTATAATCACGAATTAATTATACGAAAGACTATACTGTTGAGGGTGGCGTAGTGGTAAAAGGATCTTTCATCATGAAGTTTGAAACCCGAGGGCTAAGAGAAAAATTTCTTCTGGCTTTGCGGGAAATCGCAACTCGATAAAAGAAATTTAAATCTACTTGAAAGTGCCTTTGGCCTTGTATTTTTTGGTGCTTAAAACAATTGTCAATTTATTGGTAATTCCATGGACATTTAAAGAGCGCTCTTAAAGAACTTCTGAGAAGCGCTGTGCATTTGTATTTGCGAGTTCTGAGTGTACATTGTCATGTTTGAGCTTCAATTCAGAATCCAAAGCAGTTCTTCCGTAATCACTACATCGTTGACCGAGGCTCTATTTTATATCTGATCGGCTTCCCTGGTGATTATTATCTGCTAGAAAAGGCACCAAATTAATGCCTCACTTCTAAAGATTACATAACTCTAGTATTGGGAAATGTATGGTCTGCATAAAATTTGATGGAGAGAGGCGGAAAAATCGCCAACTGCTTCAGAGCATTTCCGAAGAGAGGGATTCATTTTACTCAAGCTTCATATCTATATCTATCCTTTCCGTCCTCTCTCCCACTGGTTCAGATAATCTTCAGCTGAAGACAGCATTTCCCATTAAAATTCCCTCCTGCCTGCGGGTCTTACCCTATCACTGGTTAAGGTTACATCTCACTGAAGAGAGGCCAACATGTGCCGCTGTATTTCGGTTGTTCTCATCGTTTTCCACCCATCGCAACCATTTGCAATCGGATAATATATTAAGCGCTTATATCAAAAAGACAATGCACCAATAAACGACATAATGGGGCAAACATTTTGTTTGACTTTGCCACAGAACAAACCTTCAACATGAATGAAATATAAATGGAGATCGGTTGAAAGAACAGCAACGGCTATGTGTATTTGGTAATTGGTGGCAAATACAGCATAACATTGTGGTTAAATCAACTCTTTTAGAAAAAGAAAGAGGAAGTTGCGTGTAGATTATTTCAATTCATGACATGTACTTAAGTTCGCAAACTCTTCTCTACGAGGGGAGTTCGTAAAAACTTCACATGCTCCAAATGTACGCATGTTTGCAATAATTACGCATTTACCAGAAATTACTGTAATTTATTATTGCTCATTTGTATGAGCGATACATATAATTGACACACACACACACACACCTACACACACACACACACACACACACACACACACACACACACACACACACACACACCGAAAATGACAGTTTACAATTGCAAATTTCCACAATAACAAAACATGTGGAATGTGCCGGACTTTAAAGAGGGTATGGCGTTATGTACAATGTACATTAGGGTGGAGTGAAAATGGCAAAAAAAAAATTTTTTAAGCAAACGTTTTCTAATAGCGATGGAAAGTTGCCAGCATGTGAGTGTAATTAGTGCTCAAAATATTGTTGATTTTGCTTTGAGTCTTCTGCCCTCTACCGACGGTTTTATATTTACCATATTAAATTCTTTGAATAACGTCAATGTGGTGCATTATTTTTCTTTCTCTTCAACTGACTGTCTTCGAACGGTCGCAATTCATGAAATACACGTTCAAATCAGTTGCGGAAATCGCCTCTGGTGTGTTACAGGATAATATAATTGTAACCAGGGACGTAACTTTGGTCTAAAAAGGTGGGGGGGGTACCAATTTCTTACATACAGGAATCAAGACGTTGACTTCGATCTCTGGGAAGGCAAAATAATAAAATATTGATTGGCATTGTGCATAAAGTGGGGGTACGGTACCTCAGCCCAAAGAGTGGGGTGGGGTACGGTTACCCCTCGTTCCCCCGACAAATTACGCCTATGATTGTAACGCCTAATGAATGCAGCGACATTACTGAAAGGAAGAAAATTAGGAGAGAACGAAAGAAGTATCAAAGCTCTGTTCAAGCAGGATGCGCCAGCATACGACTGTGAGTGTTGAGGGGGTTTTCCAGAGAGTAATCCAAAAGAGGTCCGAGTCTGGTTTCGGTGGGGGGGGATCAAGAGAGGACGCAGAGCAGCTGTGACGGTGGGTGTTATTTAGTGGGAGGAGAATTGGATGGCAGAGGATCAAATGAGTCAGGGTAGGAGTAGGCTCTACTTGAAAAGGTGAGACTTCAGTTTGGAGTGGAAAGCCCAGAGATGGATAGAGGAACATGAGGAGAGGGATGGAGGACGGGTTGGAATGATGATGGAGGAACCAAGAATCTGCGGAAATCAAGGGGGAGATCGTTCCAGAGGCGTGGTGCTCTGTTGGATATGGCTGGGTTGGAGAACTTGAGATGAGTAGTGACCAGAGATCGAGAAAGACTGAAATATGAGGAGGATCGGGTGGAGCGGGTTGCCTGGATGGTGACCACAGAGGTACTTGGGCTGGACATATTGTAGGGAGTCATAGGTTAGTGATAGGACTTTGAAGTGGATTCACTCTGGGATTTTTAGCCAATGTAGTGATTTGAGGATGAGAGTAATATGACGATGTTTGGGCATTCTCGTGACAGCCCTGGCTAGTGACTTTTGGATAAGTTGCAGACGGTTGATTTGGGTGGATTCAATTCTGTAATCAATGAACAATCGAGGTTACAATGGTAGAGGCAGTTTTAAGGTCGATCTTGGGCCGGATGCGACGAAGGTCACAAATGTGCCTGAAGCAGGAGCGCGAGAGGTTGGAGATGTGGTTAGAGAAGGAGAGGTGTGGATCACAAGTAATGGAGAAGGGGGGGGGGGTCTGACGTGAAAGTTAAGAAGCGATGAGTTAGTCGATGGGTGTATGAAGGGTTAGGGCTTTTCTTGATATGATCAGGAAGGCCTAGGATTATGAATTCTGTTTTGGAAAGGTTAAGGCAGAGGAGATTGGATGACATCCATTGTGATATTAGGTTAATCACGTTGAAATATTGCATCGACGGTAGAGGGCAGAAGATGTCATATGAAATTTAAAATATTTGGTGTGTTTCTTACTCTACCGCAGTTGCATCTTTTGCCCACTATTAGAATTCATTTATTTAAAAATCATTTTTTCACTCCACCCTAATGTACATGCCATTTGCTTTATACAGTTTATGTTACTTATTGAGTCGTGGCTCAGTTTGATTGGTCTGATAGCGTGCTCTATGTTGCATTGACATAAAAACTGAATAAGGGTCGATGCTAAACAACAAAGAAGTGACGATTCGTAGCCAGAATTTTAAATGCGAAGTATCAAGGTTGGATTTGAATTAAGTCAAAACTGCAGCAGTATACCTGCATGTTCTAGTTTATTGGTTTTTGTTTTAGTTGTATACTGTATATGTTATATTGCGATTCGTAGCCAAAGGCTGGATCTGAATTAAGTTTTAAAACACTGTTCAACTTTCTGTTTTTGTTGTGTTTTCTGTCACTGCTGCTGCTGTTTGAAAAGTTACCTCATGGTGCTTAATCAATACTTCCTTTGTTTAATTGGACAGTACCTGCTGCGTTTATGAAGCACTTGTTGGAGTTTATGAAATACCTATTGATGTTTGTGAAAAACTTGTTGCCGTTTGATTTGTCAAGTACTTATACATATTTGTTAAATACTTGGTGGTGTATGGTAGGCCTAAAGTAGTTGATCAAGTTTGTTAAAAACTTGTTTGCATTTGGGAGTACTTGCATGTACGACATTGTATGTATGTATGCATCAAGATACTTAATATTGCACTTTTTAAGTACCTCACAAAAGTGTTGCACACATGGCTATCTGACTGATCTAAACAAATGCATTTTAAGACAGTTTGAGAATGTTTGCTGCACAAAGCTGAGTGCAACAGCACGTAAGTGCAATGGAAGACTGTTCCACGGAAATGGTCCGATACTTGTTATCCGTGTCCAATACACTGACTGATTTCTATATTAGAAATAATTTGATGATATTCATTTACATTTTCAACATTCGTTTTCACTGCTTTTTATATTCACCGTTGGCTTCTGTTGTATAATGAATTCATTCTTCTACCTAGAGCTTAAGTTTTTGCTCTTAATTAGATATTTAAATGAGCGACGCAAAAAGAAAAAATTGTTTAATAATGTCAACAGAGGTTAATACGTTTCACACGAAACAACTATCGAGATTTTAGTTTTATGACCCCAACAGCTTTTCAGTTATTTAGCTGAGGGAGTTAGATGAAAAGCTCAGGCTCAACAACAAAAACGTTGCACTTATCATAATGTTCAACGGATTATTCGATGGTCGCTTCAGGTGAAACCACCAGAGTGAAAAACTTAACCTGTAAGGAAACCCAATCAGACTTTGAAGGGGAATGGAAACAAGAAAATAGGCTACAATGGGTGCGCGAGTAGAAGCCAACGAGTCTGAATTATATTTTTACAAAATAAAAATTTAACTGGGCAGTGAATTTTAAACTTCAGTTCGGTTAATTTAAATGGCACACATCTCAGCAATGTATTTCAATACCGAGATGTGAGTTGAGAAAAGTCATCTTAAGGGTCTATATGAATGTCAAGATTCATACATATAGGCCCTATTACATACTTGTATACAAACATCACTAAATGCGTACACATTAACGCACAAATGCACAGACATAAATACATAC
>OY744611.1:33329431-33366931 GCA_963556255.1 Allolobophora icterica
CTCAGACAGGACAACAATGTCCACTACATTAATGACGTGAATAATTCACACTACACTGTGTCCAGAAAAAGTTCACTTAGCCAAAATCAATTGAGTAAAATTGTATTGGATCAAAATGAAACTAAAACTTTCTTTCCTTATATTCAGGCTATTTACCAGTAATACTATTTTGAATAGTCTAAGAACGGTCGCTCTGAAATGACGTCGTATTATTAACCTGATTCGCTAACTCTAACCCATAATGACTTTAATAGAATTGTTATTTAGCGTTAGTAAATTTTAACGTTAAACAAAGAATTATAGTGCAAAACATTGCTCGAATAATTTTTGGTAAATACTTTTAACTCCTCTGCTGTAGAAGCTACAACTGTACAAACAAGTTTAGATACATTTCAGTTATTTTGTGTAATTGCTTCTTTTTTCTGGACACCGTGTAGATGGAAAAGGCTGATCGTATAGGTAACGAGTGTAGGCTAAACGTATACGCCCTGCGGCGTTTCTCCCGACAAGAACCCACAGCTAGCGGATGAATAATTAGCATTCACTTAGTGATTCGGCGACAGGAGAATCGCACAGACTGTCATTAGTAAAGTGGTTTTGCCATTTTCATAATTAATAACGGTGTTTTGGTAAGACAGAAGATGAAGGCGGTCTGCTTCGTATTTGTCGTTTCGTTTGTGATGGAGAATTATTGTATCTCTGCTCAGCGATGTGAGACTATATCTTTTTCCTCAAGTATTCTCTTTGAATTAGGACGACGTTTAAGCAAATCTAATTTTTTATGAAGTATTTCCTTCGACAATTTCACCAACTGTATCTTCTGTAACAAGTACTTTCTTTCACTTTAGTACTATTATAGCGGGACGCCCTCTAGTGGTCACGCGCTGCCGTAAGTCTTCGTAGGAGGGAGCCAGTTCAACGGGCGGCCAAGCACATCCCCGTAGCACACAGGCTGTTTGGCCTGCAGGCGCTCACTACACCTTTAATACCACAGGAGGCTGGCTAATTATATTACGATTCTTCATTGCCTCCAGCTGCACTGGGTTCAATTTCGGAAGTGGAGCTACCAGGATTTCAGGAGTGGCGTCCGGGGTTCCTGGGTGGGGGAAGGTTGTTGTCCTTGACGACGCACCAGGGTTTGTTTTCGATTCAGGAGCGGACTTATTGTGATTTCTTCGGATAGATCAGGCAGGGAAAAGGCACCAGGGCAAGATACCTCTTCTTCATCTGGGGTTCGAATGCCTTTATACACCCTTCAGATTCACTGGCCTCTGACATCTGACCGTCCAGAGCCTCAGCCAAGTCGCCTATTACCCTGCCTGCCTCCTTCAGCAGGGGTAAGTAACTATCAGATTCAAGAGTTCTTTTCGATTGTAACTCATTATTATTATCCAACACAAATTGTATACACTACAGAAAATTATATCGACAGTCAGTCAGCTTAAAACACAGAATGCTCAAATAATCGCTATCTCTAGTGTCCTCTACGTTGGCAATTATAGACAATTGAGCACAGAATCAAGGGAAAGCAAAATTCTATGCAAACGCATCTATAGCCCGCACATCCTACCAGGGGCGGATCCGGGGGAGCCAATCCGGCCATGGCCCCCATTTGATATTTACGCAGGACGTGGCCCCCCGTCACGAAGTAGACGAGGAAAATGACGATAATAGCCCCCATTAGATATTTACACAGGGCGTCACACTTGTTCCCTTTCTGAACTACTGGAGTCGCCAGCGAAGCACAGCCGTCGTATATCGCACCTAAAAGTCACTTTGTGTGATTGTGCGAGTTACAAATTTTTGGACGACGACCATTTCTATTTCTATCACGGCCACTACCACTATCACTAGCAAACTGCCACTGCCACTACTGCAGCATCACTACTAATACCACTACTACTACTACTACTACTACTACTACTACTACTACTACTACTACTACTACTACTACTACTACTACTACTACTACTACTACTACTACTACTACTACTACTACTACTACCACCAGCACCACTACTACTACCACTACTACTACTACTACTACTACTACTACTACTACTACTACTACTACTACTACTACTACTACTACTACTACTACTACTACTACTACTACTACTACTACCATTACTACTACTATTACTCTACAACAACAACTAATAATAATAATAAATAGTAATAAAAGTAATAATAAACTAAACATTAACCTACGTTAACTTCCCTTACTCTACATAGCCTCGCTTGATTTTGCTTCCTTATATTATCTATCTAATCTTAAACACTAATAAAAATCATAATGATAATAATAATTATACTGACAATGATAATAATAATGATAATAATAATAATAATAATAATTATTATTTTATTCCATATGATTTACTTATTTTAATTAATAGTTAAGTCCCCAAGGGATCATATGTACCTTGAGGCAAAAAAATTAATAATAAATACGTTTGCAGATACCGTCTCCGCCTGTAAGCATAACACACTGCAGCTGAGCTGTTCAATTGGACTCATCCAAGTTCACGACGTCGCACTCGCCGATTCTAGCTGCCAAATGAGCCGCTGTTGTCCGCGTCAGGACGACTGTCGTGGAGAGCCGAGCGCCACCTACAGAAACCAAGTCCACACCACATGCAACGGTCAAACATCATGTTCTACGAGTGTCGAGATTCGCAACATCGGCTGCGGAATATTCGCCCCGAGAAATGACTATGTAAACGTTACATACAGCTGCACAGGTACTGAAGCGGATATTTTCAGATGTGATTCAAAATGGACCTAATCCTCTGCTGTAAAGTCATTGAATTTAGTGCATTAATGAGCTTGTAATTACTTTTATTACCATTCATTATTATTATTAGTAGTAGTAGCTGTGGTAATAGTAGTAGTAGTAGTGATAGTAATAGTAGTAGCAGCAGTAGTAGTAGTAGTTGTAGTAGTACTATAATAATAATATTATTATTATTATCATCATCATCATCATCATCATCATCATCATCATCATCATCATAACTGAGAAAATTTTCACGCATTCATGGTCACTCACAAAAATTCGAATCTCAGGCAAGGTAACAAGGAAATGAGAATCAGTCACCAGGTGAAATGTTATGACAGAGGTGGCGAACCCTTCAAGAGTGCGTGCCAAAAGTGCCGTTATATCATTTAAAAGCTACCATCGCGTGCACATCGGTATTTTGATGTGATATGTCTTCACCTTACCTACTTTGCCTTTAGCTTAGTTTACTTTTGTTTCCTTACCTAAGGTGTTAAGAGGCTCACGTGGAAGAGCGCGCGAAAGATCTGCTGACAGATAGGTTTTAAGACTCTGTAGAGAGGGCTGACTGTATAATTTTGTATATTTCAAGAGAAACTGGTTCATATATGGTGTGTGAATTGCAAAGAAAATATTGTGAATAAATTTTCGGACTGTTTTTTCGTGAAGGGACAGCTACGTTATACTTTCACTTGAGCTACCTATACGTATATATGGAGAAATCAGTGAACAGTTAATTAGGCGAATTAGAGGAAGGATATAATTAGTGACAGTGTCAGTAGAAGAGAGTGTTGACAAAATGATCTTCATTTTTTCGATAATTTGTCAAGTCCAATGCTGCTCTCGTGTTTACTGTTTAGTCGAAGTCTCATTATGGCTGCGTGTACAACTGTACATACGTCGTCTATCCCGTGCAACCCTCGTCTTCCTTTGTTTCTTTTTCTTTCGAATCTTGCATGCAATGCATTCTGTGCAATTAAATGGTTTCAATAAAGAATGTTTTGATTTGATTTTGATTTGATTTGATTTGATTTGATATATACTGTTCGAGCCCAACCCAAAGTGCAGTTCAACAGATGCAGCGTATGCATGTATGTATGTATGTTTGTATGCATGTATGTATGTCTGTATGTATGTATGTATGTATTGTGCCTAAGGATAATGCGTAATTTCACCGTACGGTACCGTACCTTAGCTATGTTGATCGCACGTACTTGTTTGCATTTCACCAGGACAGACCCCGCCTTTCACCACGCAATTTCCCACGCTTTCCAGTTCCTCCGCTTCCACGCGCCAACACTTGACAACATCCACCTCAACCCTCATTAACATTCCTCCTTTTACGTTTGATGTTGTAGTTCGTTTATCTGACAACAAAGCGACCGAGATCGAGATAGAAGAGGGCGACACGACTTATTCTCCACCATCCTTGGAAGGTTCTACGAAACTGAATCCAACGCATCCGCAAAAGTCAGGAGAAGCAAAGTTACAGTCTGCAGAGGAAGAGTCCGCACAACAGCCCCAGACAGGACAGGACAAGGATTACAGATACTTAGGCAAGAATAATACGGACACTTTTAGGTGGAAGATACACGGATTCTTGGGCATTTGCGTGCTTTAAGCTTCGGGTCCTCGCCGCAGATTATTCAAATGGTTATCTAACTTATCTTCGCACTTATTCACTCTTAGCGAATTTCAATGTTTTTCATATTCTTGCCTTGACCCCTTCGGGCCACCCAGTTGTAACGATAGCTATGAAGAAACGGATACCGAAGGCATAAAATATGTATATATTGGCAAAAATATGGACATCTTCATATCAGAAATACGGTGATCTATAGATAAAAGAAACGAGTATCTGACTGGAAACAAATGGAATGAGGGAGCAGAAGTAGGGATATCTAGGTAGGAAACACACCGGCTTATGGGTAGCGTAAATATCTAAAATGGGATAGGAGACATGCGGATAGAAATATGGATAGTTGTTGGGAAACAATTGAATCTGTGTGGGAGAAATCCTGAATTTAGGGTAGAAGCAATGCAAAACACAAGCTGGAGAAATACGAATATCCCGGGAGGTGAAATACGGACGAGAAAGAGAAATTTAGAAATCTAGGTGAACAAATGAGTAAATATCTTCGTAGCAGAATTATGGATATTGACTTCTTTATATTAGATAAATATCTGGTAGGAGAAATATGGCTATGTGAGTAGAAGAATATGGCTATGTGAGTAGAAGAAATGACTGGCTATACAGGGTGGCGCATAAAAAGTGGGACCGCCTCATTAAATCTTGTGCAATATTTTTCAAATTATGTTTTGAGCGATTTTTTAAACTGGAATGATATCCTGACTCACTAACTCAACGTGTGACGTCACTATTTCGTGGACTTTCGGTCGCCATCTTTATAGTTTACGCCATTTTTACCTTACGGTGTTGATAAAATGACAAAAATAACAGCAGAAGGTCATATTCTCCTTCGCTGTGTCTCGGATGGGAAAACCAGTGTGGTCTTTGTTGAACCTGGAGCGAAAGTGAATATTGAGTATTACTATGATCACGTCTTAAGACAAGGATTACTTCCAGACATTCGAGCGAGATATAATCGTCAAAGCTGGACACTGCAACAGGACGGAGCGCCTTCGCACACGGCAAGAAACACGATCAAATTCCTTCATCTGTAGAATGTCACCTTCATCGAACCAGACATGTGGTCCCCAAATAGCCCGGACCTAAACCATGTAGATTATGCTATTTGGGGTGCTCTTCAACAAAAATTCTACCTTCGTCGTAGGGGACCACATGTCTGGTTAGATGAAGGTGACATTCTCCAGATGAAGGAATTTGATCGTGTTTCTTGCCGTGTGCGAAGGAGCTCCGTCCTGTTGCAGTGTCCAGCTTTGACGATTACATCTCGCTCGAATGTCTGGAAGTAATCCTTGTCTTAAGACGTGATCATAGTAATACTCAATATTCACTTTCGCTCCAGGTTCAACAAAGACCACACTGGTTTTCCCATCCGAGACACAGCGACTGAGAATATGATCTTCTGCTGTTATTTTTGTCATTTTATCAACACCGTAAGGTAAAAATGGCATAAACTATAAAGATGGCGACCGAAAGTCCACGAAATAGTGACGTCACACGTTGAGTTAGTGAGTCAGGATATCATTCCAGTTAAAAAAATCGCTCAAACATAATTTGAAATATATTGCACAAGATTTAATGAGGCGGTCCCCCTTTTTATGCGCCACCCTGTATATGTGAGAAGAAATACGGCCATGCGAAGAGAGAAATAGGGCCTATGGCTATGTAAGTATGAGAAATACGACTGTATGTAGGAGAAATATGGCTGTGAGTAGGAGAAACACAGCTGTGAGGAGAAATATTGCTATCTATAAAAGGTCGATAGATATATATGTAGGCCTACATAGGTTTTAGTAAGCACTTCAAATGCATGGAGCATTTAACAAATACCAGAGGCACGTTTACTTAATGTGTTACATACTTATTCAAGCCAATGTGTTTTTTTCTGCAGATCGAGTAACAACGTTAGTAGCTGTTATTGTGGGCGGTGTAGTAATAACAGCCGCTGTTATATCGGTCGCTGTAGTACTTGCACTGAAGAAACGCAGGTTAGTCACTCTGTATCCATAGCAAAACTTCATCGGAAACGAGTGTTGCAGTAGAGCACCCTGCAATCACTGTCGGATCATTGGAGATCATCATCATCTTCATCATCATCATCATCATCATCATCATCATCATCATCATCATCATCATCATCTTCTTCTTCTTCTTCTTCTTCTTCTTCTTCGTCTTATCCTTCTGCCTTTACTTCTCATTCTTTTCCTCTTCCAACTTTTTCTCTTCCTCCTCCTCCTTCTTCAAAACCAGTCATCATCCTAAACAACAACAGTCGTTATCATAAGTCGTCGTCATCATCATCTTCAGTCGCCATTTTTGACGTCAGCCATTGTAGGTGATGGGAGAGAATAAACGATATCCATTCTTTTCGGTTGTAATTGTAATTGTAATCTGGCATTTATAAAGCTCCACTTCCAGAATACACTCACCAGTGTCTCTCCAGACCCGAACCAGTAAAACTACTGTCAAATAATACAGACTTCAGGCGCTTGCGAAACTGTGGAAGGGACAAACTGATTAGATCTAGCCTCAGCTCTTGAGAAAGGCGATTCCAGCTGGTGGGTACACAATAAACAAAAGCAAAGCGGTTATTTGTCAAGTGCACGACCGTCTCCGAGTTGAGTCGAAGTCTGGTTACGTCTGCGATGATCCATCGCAATAGCTGGACTAATAAATGTTTTTGTTTGGCTCGCGATCCATAGACAGCTTCTTATTTTGTATATAATATTGAAAAAGCTGGACTTGGCTGTTAGCGAAAAGTGTTCCAAATTCGCTGTTTGTCCCACCCGGAAACTTGAAGCCTGGGAATCCTAGGGGCTTTCTGTAATAATTGTTCGCAGGGTAATTGGAAACCACAACACACACTGGAATTTGTACTACGCAAATACCACTTTTCGCTCTCTAATTCTCTTTCTCTCTCTCTTCATTCTCTTTCTCTTTCTTTTCTCTCTCCATCTGTTTCTCTCTCTCCGTCTGTCTCTCTCTCTATGTCTCATATAAATCAGCTTACTCGTAGCTGCGGATTATCTCTCGCTCATTATCCCATGATGCTGCAGCTACCTTATCCATGCCTTTGTCACCAGTCGACTTGATCATTGCTGCTCAATTCTGGTGGGCCTGCCACTTAATCTGACTGCTCGTCTTGATCGGGCTCTTCGATCTGCTGCGCGTCTCATTGGTCACCTTCCTAAACGCGCCCCTTTCTCAGCCTATTTGCGTGACACACTACACTGGCTTCCCATCTCGCAACGCATCAACTATAGAATAGTTGCGTTGATCTGGCAATGCCTTCTTGGCTGTGTCCCGGTTTACTTACGTGAGCTCTGCTGTCCTGTCTCTCATGTGACTGGCCGCCGTGCCCTTTGCTCTTCTTTTGCGGGTGAGCTCTTGGTTCCACAACAGTTGCCTGGCTCATCATTCCTGCTGCAGCAGCAGCAGCAGCCTGGAATGCAGGGCAGTGGACATAGGCCTAAGTTACTTAAGTCCAGATTATATTGCCGTGGTTGGGCTGGGAGCGCTTCTGAGTAGGTAACTTGAAGAGGCGCTATATTAAATTTTCAAAATGAATGAATGAATGAATGAATACAGTATAATTATGTTGAGGATTGAAAGTAACGTGTTCCTAACGTGTTTCTAACGTCATTATAGGACCGCGAAGAGTGAAGAACATTACGTCATGCCGAACTTTTCGGGCAACGCAAATAATGACGACGAAAACGTCCGAAGTTCCAACTTCTACGACTCTATTCCCGATTCTGGCAACTCTTCCGTGCACAACTCTTCCAGCGCCGAATGCACAGCAACAGAAATCGAGTACCTTACACTCATAAGCGAACGCGAAGAGGCGCCATATTTGTGGATTCCATAGAGTTGCTATTAGCGGCTAGAAAAGCGTTATGTGGCTATTATCTATCGCAAATACTATGGCCTAAGCAATATCATGAATTGCTCAGTTAAGTATGCAAAAGACTTCTTTACGCAACTGATGAGGGTGGTTTATTGGTAAAAGAATCTTTCATCATGAAGTTCGAAAATCGACGCGCCAAATAAAACCCGGAGTTAAGGGGGGGTGGCGAAGAGGGTTCGTTCTCATGAGAAAAACTGGTCCCTGGATTTGCGCGAAATCGCAACTCAATAAGAGAAATTGAAATCTGCTTGGACGCACTCATGGCCTCGTTTTATTTTGTGCTTAAGACAACTGTTAATTGGTAATTCAAAGAATGTATGTATCTGAGCTTCATACAGCGCATTTATTGAACCTCTGAGAAGCGCTGTGCATTTAAACTTGAGAGTTTTGAGTGTACATTGTCATATTTGAGTTTCAGGTAAGAATCCAAAGCGTTCATCCGTAAACCAGATTTCGTTGACCGAAGCTGTATTTTATATCTGATCGGCTTCCCTGCTCATTGTTATCTGCTAGAAACGGCGCCAAATAAATGCGTCACTTGTAACGATTACATTACTCTAGTATTGGGAAAAGTATTGTCTGCGTGAAAAAAAAAATATATATATATATATATATATATATATACCTCAGTGTTTATATATATTTAATTATATATCCTTTCCGTCTTCTCACCCACCGATTCGGATTTCCTTCAACTGTTCAACTGAAGACAGCATTTGCCCATATATTTACTCATGCTTATGGGTCTACCATATCAGTGGTTAATAGTTAATACTACATGTATGTCGCACTGAACATAGGCTTACTTTTGACCCTACATTTCGCTTTTGCCCAGCGTTTTCCACCCACCGCACCCATGCGATTACACCCGGACTATTAAGCGGTTATATCAATAGACAAAACACCAATAAACGACTTAATGGGACAAACATTTTTAATCTTTGCTATAAAGTAGGCCTTCAACATAAATTAAAAAATTAATGAAGATCTGTAAAGAATAACAACGGCTGTGTTTATGAAGAAATAATTGGTGGAAAATACAGCAAACATTGTGGTTAAATAAACTTTTTTAAAAAGAAAGAGGATGTGTTTAGATTATTTCAATTCATAGCATGTAAGCCTATTTCAGTTCGCAAACTCTTCTCTGTAGCAACGAGGGAGTTCGTATGCTTCAAATGTACGCATGCTTGATAGATTAAACGATTTATTTCATAGTAAAAGGTTCGTTTAATACTCAATCAAACATAATCAGTCCTTAGAACTTCACTAGGACGTCATAACGAAAAAGAAACATAGAGCAGCTATAGAACCTAGAGTCATAGGCCTGTAGCCCTCTATCGAACAAAATAGAAATATTGTCTGCTAAAACAATCATCATGGTCTCTGCGTAGTGAGGAGAAATATTGTTAGTGGCCTGCCGTTATCTGATATCTAATCTGATCTAACGACTTGAATAGCACAGCTACCCAGAGTTTCAGTTGTCAAAAAAGATCTATGGGTCGAAAATTTGACAGAGTACCAAAGTGGACGGACGGAGGTCAAAATCTAATGTTGTTAATATGTTTCACACGAAACAACTGACGACTCGTGAGATATTAGTTTTCTCACCCCAACATCTTTTCAGTTATTTAGCTGAGGGGTTAGATGAAAAGCTAGGGGGTTGAACCCTCAACAACTAAAACACTGCACCTGCCTTAATGTTCAGTGGATTATTCGATGGTCGCTTCAGCTGAAACAAGCACAGTGAAAAACGTTATCTCGGAACCCAGTCATAATTCGAAGGGGTACGGAAACAATAAAATAGGCTACAATGGGTAAGCGAGTTCAGAACGACGAGTCTGAATTTCTTACAAAATAAACGATATAACTGGGAAGTGGATTTTAAAACTTCAGTTCGGTTAATTTAGAAAGGCAAAAATCTCATCAATATAGTTCAATAACGAGATGTGAGTTTTATGAAGTCCTCTTAAGGGTCTATTTTAATGTTATCATTCATACATACATGTACATTACATAGGCCTACTTATAAAACAAACATCGCTAAATGTATACACATGTACGGCTTGTACGCGCAACTACACAGACATAAATACACACATACAAACACATACATACATACATGCACAAACATGTCCGCTGATGCACGTACGTACGTACTTACTTACAGAAATTCGTCTTTGAAGTATTATGTGTGCATGTGCGTAACTATACGTGTGCTTGTGTGAAAACGCGGAGATAATCACGATATAGTGGGAATTATGAATAATAATGGTGGCAATGCCTATCATTTACCACTTAATTGTTCACATTTCACAGAAAAGATACTTGGAAAAGGGCGAGGGAGACAAACAGATGGAGAGAGAAGAAGAAACAGAAAGACGGAGAGAGACAGACAGACGGAGAACAATGGAGTAAGAGAGGAAGAGAGGGACAAAGAGAGACAGAGAGAGAGACAGAGAGAATGAAAGAGAGTGACACAGAAAGTGAAAGAGATACACAATGATGAAGAGGCAGATCGAAAGAAAGAGATGATTGAGCATTAGACAGACAGACAGAGAGACAGACAGGGAGACAGGCAGATAGGCATATAGGAGAGAACACGAGAAGATAGCGGACACAATGAGAGAAATAGTTAGGGAAAGAATGATTGCGAGAGAGAGAGACATAAAATGAAAAGGCGGTGCACAAAGACAAAGAGACAGATTGAACGAGAGTAGGAGTGAAAATGAGTGTGTGTGAGTGTGGGTGTGGGTGTGTGTGTGTGAGTGTGTGTGTGTGTGTGTGTGTGCGTGCGTGCGTGTGCGTGTGTGTGTGTGTGCGCGCGCGCGCGCGTGCGTGCGTGCGTGCGTGCGTGCGTGCGTGTGTGTGTGTGACAGAGATATACACTAAAGACTACGGCAGTGACAGTTTCACAAGTTCTCTTCTATATTAGACTGGCACAATACGCGCTCAGACAGGACAATTACTGCCACTAGATTAATTATGTGAATTATTTACACTACACTGTGTCCGGAAAAAGTGCATTCACCCAAACTGGAAGAACGAGCAAAAACTAGATTAGAATAAAACTAAAACTTTATGTCCTTCGTTATATTAGTTACTATTAAAAATATGGATAGTCGAAGTACAGTCGCTCTGAAATGACGTCGTATTATTAACTTGTTTCGAAAAATCTGACCCGGAGTAACTTTAATAGAATTGTTATTCAGCATTTTTAAATGTTAACGTTACACTAAGAATTATAGTGCAAAATGTTTGCTCGAATAATTTTTTGATAAATACTTTTGACTCTTTCGTTATAGATGCCACACATGCGTAAACGAGTTTCACGTATATTTCAGTTATTCATGGAGGTGCCTCTTTATTGGAACACATTGTAGATGGAAAAGCAGATCGCAGGGGGCAGAGAGTTGGCTAAATAGATGACGTTTCTCCCGATAAGAACGCAAAGCTAGCGGATGAATAATTAGCATTCAATTAGTGATTCGGCGACAGAAGAATAGCACAGACTGTCATTATTAAAGTGGTTTTGCAATTTTCATAATTAATAACTGTACTTCGGAAAGAGAGAAGATGAAGGCGGTTTATTTTGTTTTTGTCGTTGCCTTTGCGATGAATTATTGTGCCTCTGCTCAGTCATGTGAGACTATATCTTTTTCGTCAAGCATTCTCTTTGAATTAGGTCGACATTTAAGGAAATCTAGTTTTTAAAGCACATCCTTCGACACCAACTGTATTTTCTGTAGCAAGTAAATTTTTGTCCTTGGTTACTATTTCTGTTTCGTACATAGACTTGCTTATTATTTTATCCCATTTTTTTTATAGTTTATAGTCTATTTTCTCATAGTTAGGCCTACTTCCTATTCTACCAATTGCGGATATGCTCATTAAATTTTGTCAAGGGCTGCCAAGTAAACTTAGGCCTACATGACGAGATTATAGAAAAAGAGGGAAGAAGAGAAGAGCTGCCCTGCGAAGCAGATAAGTTAGTCACTTTATATTTCTTAGCCTCGGCCTATGATGACGGGTGGTCAGTTCTATTTTTCGTCGTGTAGAAAACTGGTCAACTAAAACGGTCCTGAAAATTTGGAGAAAGCCAGGCAGTGTAATGCAGGACTTGTCCTCTATTTTCCAGCTGAGGTCTCCTCTACAAAATCATAATGTTGGTGACCGAACAAAATTTGTGCGTGAAGAGCATGATCTGGTCTTACGCAAAGTGCGTTCCTCATGCTCCTACTTCAGCCCGCAGGCCCCGCAGTAATACTGAATTGGTAATAATTGGTTATTGTGCCGATACGGTTGCTTTGGAAGATATCGTTTGTTCCCTTCCTCAACTACTGGAGTCGCCAGCGAAGAAAACCGTTGTGGCACCCACCTCAAAGTCGCATTGCGTGACTGTGAG
The DNA here is from genome assembly GCA_963556255.1 of Allolobophora icterica. Taxonomy (NCBI): domain Eukaryota; kingdom Metazoa; phylum Annelida; class Clitellata; order Crassiclitellata; family Lumbricidae; genus Allolobophora; species Allolobophora icterica. The sequence goes on from OY744611.1 coordinate 33,342,168, forward strand.
ACTGTGAGAGTTACACATTTTCTTACTGTTACTACAACCATTACTAGTTCTACCACTGCCTTAGCCGTCGCCGTCACCACCACCACCACCATCACCACCACCGCCACCACCACCACCACCACCACTACTACCAATACTTCTACTACTGATGCAAAATAGTAATAAAGAAATAATAGACTAAACCTTAACCTACGTTAACTTGCCTGTACTCTGCATAGCCTTCAGTTGATTTTGCTTCCTTACATTAACTGGCCTATCTAATCTTAAAAACTAATAAAAGTCATAATTCTAATATTGATAATGATGATAATAATTACAATGATAATGATATTAATAATGTAATAATAGTATTAATAATAAAATTCATAATAATAATAATGATAATGATAATAATGATGAAGATGATGATGATGACGATGATGACGACGACGACGATGATGATGACGATGATGATGATGATGATGATGACGATGATGTAGACGCTGACTACAGGAGACAATAGGGAGACATGCTGCTTGCTGTAACGCCTCTCTATCACCATCCAACGCTGTAACTCGGTGGTTTTTCACGACACTGTAGTTGTGAGAAACCTGGAGGAGATATAGGCCTAACCATTCCAGAATAATCTTAATTTTCTTTTGTCTCCTGACAAATTTTTTTGACGCCCGAGGACCATGTATACCTGGACCAAAAAATAATTATTATTATCCGTTTGCAGATACCGTCAACGCCTGTAAGGATAGACTACTGCAGCTGAGCTGCCGTATCGGATTCATCCAAGTTCACGACATCGTTCTCGCCGATTCTAGTTGCAGCGGGAGTCGTTGTTGTCCGCGTGAAGGCGACTGTCGTGGAGCTCCGAGCGCCCCCTACACAAACCAAGTCCACGATGCCTGCAACGGTCAAACCTCATGTTCTATGAGCGTCGAGATTCGCAACATCGGCTGCGGGATATTCGCCCCGAGAAATGACTATGCCAGCGTTACATACGGCTGCACAGGTACCGTAGGCCTACTCAATCGGATATCAACAGATGTGATTTAAAGTGGACCTCATCCACTGCTGTATAAAGTAGGCCCTAATGTCATTGAGTTTAGTGTTTTATTATTGTTATTATTATTATTATTATTATTATTATTATTATTATCATCATCATTATTGTTGTTGTTGTTGTTGTTGTTGTTGTTATTACATAAAATTATTATTATTATTACAATTTTTTTGCCCCAGGGTACATATGATTCCTTGGGGACTTAAATATTACTATTATTATTATTATTATTATTATTATTATTATTATTATTATTATTATTATTATTATTATTATTATTATTACTATTATCATTGAGAAACTTTTCATCCATTTAAGGTTCTTCTAAAGGATGCGTGCCAAAAGTGCCGCTATATCATTCAAGAATACCGTTGCGTGTCCTTCGTTATTTTACAGAATATATAATTATTTTTCGCATAAAGTTTTTAATTGACAAAGCTTAATAAAAATGAAAGATACTTTTAGAACGGTGTCAAGATAAAAACCTTCGTAAAGAAAATATGGATTATTGGAGTGTTTGTGTATTTCTACGCTTGAAATTTTTAAGGACGCTCTGAATTACGCGTGATCAAAATTTTTACGCTTATGTGATATGTCTTTACCTTACACTATACGTTGTCTTTGGCTTGCTTTTCTCTACTTTTCTTTCTTCACCTTACCAGAGACAACAGATGCAGCGTATGTATGCATAAGGCCGTTTCTTCGCCCTCGGCTGAACTACGGCGCTATATAAATCATCTTATTATTATTATTATTATTATTATTATTATTATTATTATTATTATTATTATTATTATTATTATTATTATTATTATTATTATTATTATTATTATTATTATTATGTAGCGCCTAGGTTCAATGCATAATTTCACCGTACCTTAACTATGCTGATGTACGTTCTTCTTTGTTTATCAGCCGTACAGACCGCGCCTGCACCAACGACTCTTAACACGACATTTCCCACAAAGCTTTCCAGCTCCTCCGCTATCGCGCCGCAACACTTGACAGCGTCCACCTTAACCCCCATAAACACCCCTCCTTTCATGACTGACGATAACAGAGCGACCGATCTTAAGAAAGAAGGATCCACGAAACTGCATCCAACGCATCCGCAGAAGACAGAAGCAACGTCACGGTCTGCAGAGGGAGCTACCGCACCTCAGGCCCTGACACCCCCGGGTCAGGATTACGGATACTTAGGTAAGAATACCTATAGGTGGAATATATACGTATTCCTAGGTAAGAATAATGCGGATACCTAGGTGGAAGATATACGTATTCCTAGGTAAGAATAATACGGATACCTAGGCGGAAGATATACGGGTTCCTAGATAAGAATAATACAGACACCTAGAATGGAAGATATACCGATACCTAGGTAAGAATAATTCGGATACCTAGGTGGAAAATACACGGATTCCTAGGCACTTGCATGACTTTAGGCTATCAAGCCTTCCCGCAGTTTACTCAAATGGATCATCTTCGCGCGAATCTCCTTGTTTTTCATATTGGAGCCTTCCCCTCTCAGGCCACCCGAATTGTATCTAGGTATGAGGAAACGGATACGCACGGCTTAAAGATATGGCAAACATGTGGACATCTTCGTAGCAGAAATACGGCTATCTGTAGATAAAAGAAACTAGTATCTGACAGAAAACAAATGAAATAATTTCTGTTGCAGAGATACGGATATCTAGGTAGGAAACACTCGGGCCTAAAATGAAGTAAGATACATGCAGAAAGATATATGGATATCTAGTTTGGAAACATGGGAGAAATACTGAAATTTGGGTAGAAGCAATGCAAACACATGTGAGACAAATAGGGATTTTCAGGTGGGATTAACATGGACATCTCTGTAGAAAAAATACTGACGAGAAAGAGAAATTAGGAAGTATAGGTGAACAGAGGAGCGCCTCTGAGTAGTCCCTTGAAGCGGCGCTATATAAATGCTCAAATGAATGAATGAAACAAGTAGATATCTCCGCAGGAGAACTACGGGTATTGATCTTTGAAACATGAGCAATAGGCCCATAGGTATCTGGTAGGAGAAATACGGCTATGTGAGTAGGAGAGATGTGGCCATGCTTGTAGGAGAAATAGGAGCAATGTGAATAAGAGAAATACGCCTGCGACCAGAAGAAATAAGGCCGTGTGAGAAGAAAAATACGGCTAGGCGAGTAGGAGAAATATGGCTATGTGAATAAGAGAAATACGGCTGTAAGTAAGAGAAATATGGCTGTGGGTAGGAGAGGTACAGCGCTTGGTAGGAGAAATATGGCTATCTACGTCGCTAGATAAGTTGTACAAAGGTATTAGTAAGCAATTCATGGAGCACTTTTATACCAGAGGCGCGTTTACGCAATCGGTCACATTATTATTCAAGCCAATGTGTTTTTCTGCAGATCGAGTAACAACGTTAGTAGCTGTTATTGTGGGCGGTGTAGTAATAACAGCCATTGTTATATCGGTCGCCGTAGTACTTGCACTGAAAAAACGCAGGTTAGTCTGTCTGTCTTTACATATCAAAAACTCATCGAAAAGAGTATTGCAGTAGAGCACTCTTCAATAACTGGCGGATCATTGGATATCATCAGCATCATCGTCGTCACCATCATCATCGTCGTCATCACCATCATCATCATCATCATCATCATCATCATCATCATCATCATCATCATCATCATCCTTATTGTCATCACCTCCTTCTTTCCCTCCTCCTCCTTCTTCTCTTCTTTCTTCTTCTTCTTCTCCTCCTCCTCCTTCTTCATAACAATGATAACATCAGCATTCATTAAGTCATCATCATTATCAAAAACAACAACAGTCGTTAGGCCTGTTATCATAAGTCGTCGTCATGATCATCATCAGTCGCCATTTCTGGACGCCAGCTATTTACAGATGATGGGTGCGAATAAACGATATGGGTTCTTTTCATTTGTAATTGTAATAATTATTGTAATCTGGCATTTATAAAGCGCCACTTCAAGAATAGACTCAGTGAAACCACAGTCAAATAGGCTAATAGACTTTAGTCGCTTGCGAAACTGCGGAAGGGACAAACTGAGGAGCCAGAAGTCATTGCGGCCTTTATTAGCAACTAGAGAAAATTTTGTGACAACAGGTGAAACTGCTTTGCATCAGACAGTTTGTGTCTGTGAGCATTCTGGCCATACTAGTGTCTGTTCTTCGCAGATAATAGATTCAAGAGCGTACACCTACTGTACCTACATCAGTGCTTTTGTGATATTATCACTACACGGACGGTCGAATTAAACGGAAAAGTAGGCCTACAGACGGTTTGCGATTTGTATACGGAATAAGGAAAGCATTCCCATCTCTCTTTTTTAGCACATCCCACCGCCACGTGAATTTTCCCCATTCATTTCGCTGCTGTAGGTACAGGTCCCTCTTCCTGCCTGTTTCTCTGCCTGTTTCTCTGTCTGTCTGTCTGGTTTTGCGTAACCTTTTAACCTGAACGATATATCATGAATTGCTGTATGTTCTGACTGTCTATGATAATGTTGTGGATTGAAAGTCACGTGTTTCTAACGTGTTTCTCACGTCATTATAGGACCGCGAAGAGTGAAGAACATTACGACATACCGGCAAAAACGAATAATGAAGACGAAAGCGTCCGAAATTCCAACTTCTACGACTTTATTCTCGATTCTGGCAACGGTTCCGAACGCAACTCTTCCAGCGCCGACTGCACAGCAAAAGAAAACGATTACCTTACACCCATGACGGAACGCGAAGAGATGCCATGTTCGTGGATTCCATTAGCGGCTAGAAGAGTTTCTGTGGCGATTATCTAGCGCAAGCATTATGGCCTAAGCTATATCATGAATTGCTCAGTCTATAGTACGGTACGTAACCGAATGAGGGTGGCTTAGTGGTAAAAGGACCTTTCACAATTAAGGTCGAATCCCGATGCACTAAAAAAGTCTGGCGTTAGAGGGCTAAGATGTCTCGTTCTCTTGAGAAATGTTTTCTGGCTGTGCGCGAAATCGGAATTAGAGTAACATACCGTTGACCCCGTATTTTTGGTGCTTAAAACAATTTAATTGGTAATTCAAAGAATGTATGTATCTGCAAGGGCTTCATTTTTCTAAGGGGGAAATTTTCTGGGGGATAGGCCTACAATTTTTCTGGGGGAGGGGGGGAAATGACGTTTTGCATAGCTATTCATGAACACAGAAAACGAGACAATTTTCAAAATCCAGGGCCTTCCCCTCCGGACGCCCATGTATATCTGGACTTTTATAGAGCGCATATAACGAACCTCAGAAGCGTTGTGCATTTGTATTTGCGAGGTTTGAGTGTACATTGTCATGTTTGAGTTTGAAGTCAGAATTCAACGCAGTTCTTCTGTAAACCGGGCATCGTTGACCGAGGCTCTATATTATTATTTGATATCTGATCGGCTTCCCTGCATGTTGTTATCTGCTAGAAAACGGCGCCAAATAAATGCCTTTCTTGTAACGATTACATTACTCTAGTATTGGGAGAAGTATTGTCTGCATGAAATTTGTTGGAGAGAGGCGGAGAAATTCCCCAACTGCTTAAGAGCATTTCCGGAGAGAAGGATTCAGATATCCTTTCCGTCTTCTCAATCACCGATTCGGTTGCCCTTCAACTGTTCAAGAGAAGACAGCATTTGCCCATATATTCACTCATGCCTATGGGTCTCACTCTATATCAGTGGTTAATACTTAAAACTATCTCCCACTGAATATTGGTTCACATCTGCCCCTAAACTTCGCTTTTTTCCACCCATCGAAACCATGATATATAATTTCGTTTATTATGAACAGGCCCGGCCCTAGGGTTTGCGGGGCCCAAGGCAGGAAGCGATAAGCGGGGCCCCAAGCATAAAAAGACATTGCGTAGTTGATTTCCTGTCAATACGGTATCGGCAATGCCATATATATTAAAATAATGCAAAATGGAATACAAAATGGCTTAATCAGTGTTTTTTTCTGCCGGAAAGCTCTGGAACGGCGTTGTCGTGGTCTACGCGGGTGCATGCATCAAGGGAAGAAAACCGACGTGTCAACAAGCTTGTTTACAACGCACAGAAAATTCTGCAGCAAGCTGTCAACATTAATTCGGTGCATGCAACAAGGATATACGTGTTCAGTAGGACTTTCCAGGGAAAAGTACAGTGACGTCACAGAACGTTCTGGAATCCGGGAGAACTCTATATAAGATAGACCTGATGTACATTAAGGGCCTTTTGACGAAGATTTGTAAACGTTGAAACATTGATCGTATGACGTTCAATCGAGACCAGCCAACCTGTGTGCTGTCTACGATTGTGATATTTGATAGACGAGTTGACTTACTTTACACTTAATCGACTTTATTTTTAATTAAAGATCTTTTAATAGTTCCTTCGTTGGTTCGTCGTTGCGATCGAAGGAGTCGACCGCGACATTATTGGTGTCAGAAGTGGGATCATCGGTGTTGGATCCGGTGAAGAAGACGCGAGCCGGCGGAGGAAGGAGTCAACCCGGAGGATCAAGAGACGGTCTGTTCCAGACAGCGAGCGGATCGAGACGCCTTTCTACCGTGGGAGACGGGTGAATCGGCATACGACAGTCGGACGGACGAAGTGCGTCGTTCGGCTGAGACAGCAGAAGACAGCAGTCAACATACGGGTAAGATCCTAGGTGTTGTCGTGGCTGAGAAGGAGAAAAGAGAGTGGAGTTGCAGCCGAGTGGGAGGCAGCCATTATTTCTCTTTCAATATCTGCTGATTATTTCTTTGAAATTTGATCCATTGTTGTGATCGAGGCCAGACTTGCGTGAGCTTGTATAGTTTTTGCGTACTTGGCGAGTGTACTTCTTTGGATACTGCATAGTTGCACTTTGGGTTGTGGAATTTTCCTTTTGTGTGGCGGGTTTGCCGCGTGGTGTCTGTTTTTTTTGTTGATTGTTGTTGACTGACTGTTTGTAAAAATGGAAGCGTTGACAACAGAGATGCAAGCGAATATTCGCAAAATGTCGTCTGAGCGCCTTAGGGTGTATCTTATGAAGGCAGGAAGGGACGAAGATGATGTTATGTCATGGGATCGAAATCAATTAATGGAAGAATGGGCCATGGAGATTGGAAAAGAGGAAGAGGAATTTAAGGGTAGTCCAATATCTCCAACAGGAGTGGATTACGAGCTGCAGAAGCGCCGTCTGGAGTTCGAAATCCGTAAATATGAAGAACAAAAGGAGAAGGAAGAAAGGGAGGAAAAGAGGAGAGAGGAAGAAAAGAAAGAACAAAGGGAGAAGGAAGAAAGAGAAAGGGAGGAACGGAAGGAGAAGGAAGAAAGGGAGGAAAAGAGGAGAGAGGAAGAAAAGAAAGAACAAAGGGAGAAGGAAGAAAGAGAAAGGGAGGAACGGAAGGAGAAGGAAGAAAGAGAAAGGGAGGAACGGAAGGAGAAGGAAGAAAGAGAAAGGGAGGAACGGAAGGAGAAGGAAGAAAGGGAGGAAAAGAGGAGAGAGGAAGAAAAGAAGGAACGGAAAGAGAAAGAAGAAAGAGAAAAGAAGGAACGGAAAGAGAAAGAAGAAAGGGAGAGGAAGGAAAAGCAGGAAGAACGAAATGTTAGAGATTCTTTAGCAAGTCGTACTAAGCGTTATAGTGATGCCCTCAAGAATATTCTTTGGAAATTTCCTTCCGACCCTATAGAAATTCCAGGTTTCTTTGATCACTTGGATGGTTTGTTTAATGTGTATGAGGTGGATGAAGATGTTAGAGCAAAATTATTGCTAGCCATTTTAAGTGAAAGAGCTAAGGCATTAACCATGCGCCTTACTGAGGCACAGCTCCATGACTACAAATTCCTGAAGGAGTTTTTGCTAAGGGAGTTTAAGATAAGCCCTTCAAATCTTAGAGCCCGATTTTGGTCGTTGCACAAAGCATCGGACGAATCATTTACAATCTATTCATCCAAATTGCGTGTGGCTCTTATGTATTATTTGAAAAGTAGAAAGATAACTGATGAGTTTGATAAACTTGTAAGTTTATTGGTTGCGGATCGGCTTAAGGAGTCCTTGTCGAAGGCTTGTTTAGATTATATCTTGGCCCAAGAAAAAGAGGAGTGGTTGAGCTGTGAAGACATAGCTAATGCGGCTGACATTTATGTAGCGTCGCATGATGGTGGGAATGACTTGGTATGCCGTAGTCATCCGACACCGAAGTATAACAATTGGACGAGAGGTCAACCACATGTTCAAGTCAATAACCAGACAGCTCAACCCAAGTCTCCCAAACCGGAAATAAGGGGTGAAGCCAAGATAGGTGCGAGGGTGTCTCAGGAGGAGGCCAAGGTAAAGGGTCTCTGTTTCCTATGTCATCAGAAGGGTCATATGGCAAGGGAGTGCCAGACCAAACCAAGTTCTAAAAAGGTGAGTACTTGTATATCTGGGAACCCAACTGAAGAAGTGACCGACTTATTTGTTGAGAAGGTCAACGTGTTGCATGAGATACCTGAACAGGTAAAGCAAGGGAATTTATTGGATAATTCTAAACCAATAGGGTTGGAAACTGCTGTAAGGGTATACGAGAATAGTATTGATGGAGTACACGAGAGGTCGTATATCAATGTACAGATTGAAGATCTCCCTTCTCAGCCAGCATTATCTGATTCAGGAGCAGAAATTTGTTGTATTGATAAGAAATTAATTGAGTCACTAAACTTACCCGTGATTAAACGGATTAATATAATTGGTTTTCAGGGAGAAGGATGTAAGGCGGATGTAGTATACCTACAAATGAAATTAGCTAATTCAATGGAAGGAACGACGAACATTGCGCCATCTTTGTGCGTCATGTTCGCTGCAGTCCCTGAACTAAATGAACGGGTTATTTTGACACCCCATGTTGTGGACCTATTAAGGGATAGTTCGCAATATGTAGTGATGGTAGCTGGCGTAGATCGATGTGTACAAATAAATAAAGGGGCAGAAGAAGATAACTTAGGAGTTAATATCGAGAAAAGTAACAGCAACGAATCCTTGCCGTCAGAAGTGAATGAATATTCTCAGGAGCAACTAGTTGATGATTCAGATAATTTTCTTGATGTTGAGTCAACAGAGTTCAAGTCTGATGAGGGAGTAGCGAATAATGATACTTTATTGCGTGAGCAACAGAATTGTCACAGTCTTATACCTTGCTGGCAACAAGCGAGACAGAATAAAAATAATTTCTTCATAGATAATAACCTCCTGTACCACAAAGGGGAAATTATGGGACATAAGGTTAATCAATTATGTTTACCGGAAGATAGAATCGAGGTTGTCTTGCGAGTAGCACACGATGCCCCATGTGCTGGGCACATGGCTTTTAAGGCAACGAGAGCCAGGATCAAATTAAACTTTTGGTTTCCAAGAATGGATGAGAGGATTCGCGAATATTGTGCGTCTTGTCAAATTTGTCAACTAAGAACTCCAGTTAAAGTGGCAGATCGAGTCCCGATCACTCCTATTCCGAGGGCGGATGAACTCTGTTTTAACCATCTAAATATGGATTGTATTGGCCCTATGGTAGTGACTGGAGAATCCAACAAATCGAAACCCAGTACAATTATGCTCTGGTTCTGGTGGACAAATTTTCTCGTTGGCCGATGGCGTATCCTCTTAGATCGCTGAATGCAAAGGGAGTTTGTGAAGCTCTGTTGCAAGTTTTTACAACTTTTTCTATTCCAAGGATCATCAGTTCTGATTGTGGTACCAACTTTACCAGTCGTTTGACGAAAGAATTCTTGCGGCGAATGGGTTGTAGTCCCAGATTTAATACCCCTGGACATCCTGAGGCAGCTGGATTGGTTGAAAGATGCAACCAAAGCTTGAAAACCATGATCTTTAAGCTTGCTCAATCTGATCCTCGTGGATGGCACCAATTGTTACCGTTTGTTCTGTGGAGCCTTAGAGAAAAACCTTCAGGCACGACTCATATTTCGCCATTCACTATGGTTTATGGAACTCTTCCTCGGGGTCCACTTAGTGTGTTGAAGGAATCGTGGGCTGGCGAACGAAAAGTACCTCTTAACTTAGGTAAATCACCCGAAGAGTATCTCCAATCACTGAAGGAAAACCTTGAATTCGCGAAAGTTTATGCAGATTACTATAGTGATATAGAAACAAAGCGGTATGCAGATTATTATAACTTGCGTAGTACTGACAGAAAATACGAAGTTGGAGATAAAGTAGCAGTATTAGCACCAGATTTTGGTAGTTCTAAATTTTATAGTCGATGGCAAGGACCTGCTACCGTAGTCAAGGTTAAATCCCCATATTCTTATATAGTAGAAATAGAGGGAAAACAAAGACATTTACACGCAAATAAGATCAAGCGATACCATGAACGACTCGAACAAGCGATGATCAATAGCTGTTCAGTAATTGTTGATCAAGATGAAGAATTTGGTATAGTAGAGGTTGTAGATCAGGAAGAACGTGAACAAATAAGCCCGAGTAAGCGAATTGATCCTCTGATTATAGCGCATCTTTCGCAAGAGGAACAGAAGCAACTTTTTGAAGTTTTGGATCGGCACACGGCAGTATTTGTGGATAAACCTGGGTATTGTCCAGTATTAGAACATGAAATTAAGATAACTCATGATTTCACTCCTAAGCGTTTAAGGGCATATAAAGTACCTGAGCTACTTAAACCTGAAGTACAACGCCAGATAGAAGAAATGTTGGCATTAGACATCATTCGACCATCGAAAAGTGAAATGGCCAGTCCGGTAGTTTGCGTTTTAAAGGGACCCAAAGGTCAAAATGGCGTTCGATTGGCAATTGATTATCGCCATGTTAACAAATATTCTCTAGGTGATTGTTACCCGACCCCAGACATTGCTGACATCTTACAAAAGGTGGGACGGGCAAAGTTTATTAGTGTTTTCGACGCGAAATCGGGGTATTGGCAAATTCCAGTTCGGAAAGAACATCGATGGCTTACGGCATTCGTATGTGATGCAGGACTTTTTGAGTTCACAAGGATGCCGTTTGGACTCAAGTCCGCTAGCAATACCTTTATTCGTGCTATGACCCAAGTTTTACATCCAGTGCGAAGTTTTACCGAACCATTCGTCGATGATATGGCAGTGGTTTCAATGAATTGGAATGACCATTTAGAACATCTAGAGAAATTCTTGCAAACTATTGAGGAAGCAGGACTCACTTTGAATTTAAGAAAATGTAATTTTGCACAAAACAAAATAAAGTTTGTTGGCCATATAGTAGGGTCAGGTTGTATTGAACCTGATCCAGGTAAGATCGCTACGATCAATGATATCCATCCTCCAACAACAAAGAAAGAAGTTAGAAAGGTTATGGGTTTTTTCAGTTACTTTCGAAATTTTATACCTGCTTTAGCTGAAAAAGCACGGATAATAACTGATTTGACACGAGATAACATACCTACGAAGGTGCCTTGGGAGCAAAAGCATCAAGAAGCACTAGATAAGTTAAAGGATGATCTCAGTAAAGCTACACAGTTGCATACCATTGATTTCACTAAGGAATTTGGTTTAAGTGTTGACGCAAGTGCCACCGCGGTCGGGTGTTGCTTGTTTCAGTGGACCGAAGAAGGTCAAGAAAAACCAATTGCTTTTGCTAGCCTTAAACTTACAGATACACAGATGCATTGGTCTACAATTGAGAGAGAGGCTTTCGCAGTAATTTGGGCACTTAAACGATTCAAGTCATGGATATTCTTATCCAAGATAATCATTTATTCAGATCATAATCCTTTGTCTTATCTCACAGATGCAAGCCCTAAGAGTGCGAAACTGACTCGTTGGGCGTTAGCATTGCAAGAGTTTAACGTGGACTTTCGATATCGTCCTGGACGTCAGAACACGGTGGCTGATTTCCTCTCTCGGTTGTGACTCGGATGGTGAAGGGGGGAAATGGCCCGACACACAAGGATCGAGCCCGCAAATTGTGTGGATAAATTGACTAACTGATGTGTTTTGTTTTGTTTGTATATGCTGTGTCGAGATGGAGTCTGGAGGCCCGGCTTGATCGTGATGACCCGTTCGGGATGGTGCTGAAGACGTGTCATCATCTGAGGGCGGAGGGAATGTCGTGGTCTACGCGGGTGCATGCATCAAGGGAAGAAAACCGACGTGTCAACAAGCTTGTTTACAACGCACAGAAAATTCTGCAGCAAGCTGTCAACATTAATTCGGTGCATGCAACAAGGATATACGTGTTCAGTAGGACTTTCCAGGGAAAAGTACAGTGACGTCACAGAACGTTCTGGAATCCGGGAGAACTCTATATAAGATAGACCTGATGTACATTAAGGGCCTTTTGACGAAGATTTGTAAACGTTGAAACATTGATCGTATGACGTTCAATCGAGACCAGCCAACCTGTGTGCTGTCTACGATTGTGATATTTGATAGACGAGTTGACTTACTTTACACTTAATCGACTTTATTTTTAATTAAAGATCTTTTAATAGTTCCTTCGTTGGTTCGTCGTTGCGATCGAAGGAGTCGACCGCGACAGGCGTTCCGGCACCTTTTTTCAGCTATTAAAAATAATTTAGTTATTTTAATAAAAGAATATTTTAGTTATTTTAATTTAATGTGACGTCAAAAATTTTATTGGGAAAGGTCTCACCGAGATCCTTCCCGGAACCCAAACCCCTTTTATGAGGACGTCGCCCTCGATTTAGCCCTTCCATAATTGTTCAGTTCCGGAAACTTTTTCTAGAAAACAAGCACTGGGCTCATGGGCGGCAATCATGAGGGAGGACGGGGGACATGTCCCCCACCTTTAAGAGTGGGGGGACACGCCATACATTTGTCCCCCCAGATTTTGAAGAAACACCAAAGAGGCGAAGAAATGTATATGCGCGCGAGGGTTTTGACTGTGTTTTTGAAGAGATGAGGTAAAGAATAATTTTTTTAGGAGAAGTTTCCCCCGGAAACTTTCAGAAAGTAAGAAGAAATTCTTAAGAAAAGGGCGGGAATTTTTTTTAGAATTTCGGAAAAAGTGGGAAAAATGAAAGTGGGGAAAAAGTTAAAGAAGCGGGGAAAAGGTAATAATACCACACCTGGAGGGAGACTGTCAGGAAAAGCTGTAAAAGAGGTGTGAAGGACTAAAAAAAGGTCATCAACTTTTTTTCGAGATGAAATCGATATTTTTCGGAGATGAATTGGTGGAAATGAAAGTGGGGAAAATGTTAAAGAAGTGGGGAAAAAGGCAATAACATCATACTGGAGGGAGAGTAAGAAAAAGTTGTAAAAGAGGTGAAAGACTAAAAAAAGTCATCAACTTTTTTCGGAGATGAAAGTGAAATTTTTCGGAGATGAAGTTGGGACAGGATTTTCAGAAAACGGTCGTCGACGAGATCGTGGCCGACTTTGCCCCCCCCCCTCTCAGACAAGATCGCCGCCACTGACTGGGCTTAATGAACACAAAATGCAAATCAGGCTCTTGATACCAGCATTTTACTGTGAAAGCAATACCGGGTTATTATGTTTTACTGAATTATTTAAACTGAAAAGGACGTTAATAATTAGATATTTTAGCATCCTTCTAATTGAAAGTTTGTTAGTCACAATAGACAGTAGTGTGGGTTCTAGTTGTTGCTCTCTTTATCTGCAGGCTCGCTTTTCTTAAATCACCCAACCACCTTCACGCGGCTAATTACCCGCCAGTATTGTTGCTAAGAGACGTTTGCGTTGTCAGCGTTCAATCTCATCACAGTAAACAAAATTATAGCCAGCAGCGCGGGGCCCTTGAAAGCGCGGGGCCCAAGGCGGCTGCCTCGTTCGCCTCACCCTAGGGCCGGGCCTGATTATGAAACAAAGTTGACAAACCGCAACGGTTTGTCAACTTTGTTTCATAATCAGGCCCGGCCCTAGGGCGAGGCGAACGAGGCAGCCGCCTTGGGCCCCGCGCTTTCAAGGGCCGCGCGCTGCTGGCTATAATTTTGCTTACTGTGATGAAGAAAGAGTAAGAATAACAATAAACGACTTAAGGGACAAACATTTCCTAGACTTTGCTGTAAGTTAGGCATTCAACATAAATATTAAAAAAATAAATGAAGATCTGTTGAAAGAATCGAAACGGCTGTGTTTATGAAATAATTGGTGGAAAAACAGCAAACATTGTGGTTAAATTAACTTTCCTAGAAAAAGAAAGCGGAAGTTGTGCGTAAATTCTTTCAATTGATAGCATGTGCTTCAGTTTGCATCCTATTCTGTAACGAGGGAGTTCATATGCCCCAAATGTAAACTTGTTTATATAAATCACGTATTTTCCCCAAATTACTGTACATACAGTAAATTATTTTCTATTTGCATGAGCGATACATGTAATTGAGAAAATTAATGCGTTATCGTTATCAATTACACCCACCACACCCACACCCACACCCACACTTACTACATAATTGCTAATGATTATTTATAGATATACAAGCATGACCAACATAGTATACATGCAAGCACGTTATATCATGTGCTCTTAGCCAATGACCAAACCAGGAGCCAGAAGTTGGGGGGAGGCATTTTATAATGGTTGAGGTCTCATACGATTGAAAATTTCTGACAACCTTGTATCTTAATTGTCGTCAGTTTTGGAGCCGATTTTCAGGGTTTCTTGTTGTCGGACAAACTGATATTATTATTGGCCATCCGCTTAATATGAATGAAATTTCGTTCTTCTCTTAAGAAGAACGAAATTCTCTGTTGGCAACCTTCACCGAAACCAATTTTGGGGTCAACTATCTGATTTACACCGAGAAAGCAAATAGGTTCATGGTCTATGTCCTCTTGGATTTGCTATAGGCCAGAAATGAAAATAAGCCTCTTTATACAATGTATACTTACTTCCTTATTTACTTGCTTTATCTTTCTATCTGGATCTGACAGCTGGTTTCTTTAATCAAGTTTGGCTGCTTACAACCCAGAATGACAGTTTACAATTGCGAATTTCCACAAAAACAAGAACGCGCAGGACTGCCAAGATGGCAGCGTTATGTACATGCCATTTACATTGCACAGTTTATGTTAATTATTGAGTCGTGGCTCCTTTTGATTGGTTCTCTGATAGTGTACGCTATGTTTCATTGATATAGCACCAACTGAATAGAGATCTATGCTAAACCACAGGACGTGACGATTCGTAACCAGAAGTTTAAATGCGAAGCATCAAGGTCGGATTTAAATTAAATCAAAACTGCAGCAGAATATCTGTATGTTCTAGTTTCTCGGTTTTTATTTTGGTTGTATATATTAAGTTATGATTCGTAGCCAAAAGTTGGAGTATGAAGCCTCAAGGATGGATCTGAATTAAGTTTAAAACTGCTGCTCAGTGTTTCGTATTTTATGTTCAACTTTCTCTTTTTGTCCTATGTCACTGTTGTTATTTGATAAATTAGGCCTACGTGATGATGTCTAATCACTAGTTGCTTGTGTCTGATTGGACAGTACCTGCTGCATTTATGTAGCACTTGTTGGAGTTTATGAAATACCTCCTGATGTTTGTGAAGAACTTATAGGCATTTGCTTTGTTAAGTACTTATAGCTGTTTGTTAAATAATTGATGGTGTGGTAAAGTATTGGATCATGTTTGTTAAAACCTTGTTTGCATTTGGTAATACTTGTATACATGTAAGTATCAAGATACTTAATATAGCGCCTTTTAAGTACCTGAGAAAAGCCCTGCACACATGTATCTGACTGATCCAAACAAGTGCATTTTAAGACAGTTTGAGAATGTTTGCTGCACAGAGCCAAGTGCAACAGCACGTAAGAGCAATGGAAGACTGTTCCACGAAGATGACCGGATACTTGTTACCGTTTCCTATGTACTTATTGGTGCCTATATATAACTAATATTGGGTGATAATCGTTTACATTTTCAACACTCGGTTTTCACTGGTTTTTTTCTAAACACCGTTGGCTTTTGTTGTGTTTATAATGAATTCATTCTTCTACAAACAACTTAAATTGTTGCGCTTAATTAAATACTTAAATGAGCGACGCAAAAGAAAAATGTTTAAATAAAATTCTAACCAAAAACGATGTGTAGACCTATGTTTATTAATAAGTTAATCAAAATAGACAAATTGTCTCCTTACACGATGATCGTGGTCTCTACAGAATGGGGAGTAATTTTTTTAGAGGCCTGCATGCAGTTACCTGGTTTATGACCTGATCTAACGTATTGCATAGCGCAGCTATCCAGTGTTTGAGTTGTCAAAGAAACTTTTGGGGAGGGTGTACCAAAATACACTAACGCAGGTCAAGATCTAGTGTTGTTAATATGCTTCACACGAAACAACTGACGACTCATGATATTTTACTTTTCTCACTATCTTCACCCAACATCTTTTCAGTTGCTTAACTGAGGGGTTAGATGAAATGCTACGGGGTTGAACCCTCAACAACTAAAGCACTGCACCTACCTTAATGTTCCGCGAATTATTCGATGGCCGTTTCAGGTGAAACCACCACAGTGAAAACTTTATATGTAGGGAAACCCAATCAGACTTTGAAGGGAAGGGAAACAATAAAATAGACTACAATGGGTAAGCGAGTTGAAAACGACGAGTCTGAATTTCTTACAAAATAAACAATATAACTGGGCAGTGGATTTTAAAACTTCACAGTTGACTTCACGGTTAATTTGAATAGCACACATCTCGGCAATATAGTTCAATACCGAGATGTGAGTTTTGAGAAGTTCTCCGAAGGCCATATTTAAATGTCATGATTCATACATATATTACATACTTGCACACAAACATCACGAAATGCATACTCATGTACACACAATTAGACAGACATAGATACATACATAAATGCATACACATACAAACACACATACATACGTACATACATGCACACATGTTCGCCGATGCACGTACGTACGTACTTACGTAGAGAAATACGTCCTTGAAGTATTACGTGTGCATGTGCATAACTATGTGCCTCATTGTGTATAAACGCGGAGGTTGTCACGAGCATGATGAATAATGATGGTGGCACGATCTACTATTTACCAGTTAATAGTTCACAGACATGGAACTTGCAAAATAGCGAGGTAGACAGACAGAGTGAGAAAGAAGAAATAGAAAGACGGAGCGAGGGAGGGACAGAGGTTAATGGAGTAAGAGAGGAAGAGAAGGACAAGGAGAGACAGAGGAATGGAAAGAATGAGGGAGAGAGGGAGAGTGACACAAAAAGTGAGATAGTTACACAAAGATGAAGAAGCAGATCAAGAGAAAGATTATTGAGCATCATGTAGACAGACAGACAGACAGACAGACAGACAGACAAGCAGACAGACAAGCAGACCGGCATATAGAGAGAACACGAGAAGATAGCATAGTGACTGAAATAGTCATAGGGAAAGAATAATTGCGACATAAAATAAAAAGGCGATACACACCGAGACAGATTGAACGAGAGTACGAGTGATTATGAATGTGTGTGCGTGTGTGTGTATGTGTTGGTGTGTGTGGGTGTATGTGGGTGTTTGTGTGTGGTACAGAGACAGAGAGATACACCGAAGACTACGGAAATGACAGTGCGAGAGAGAATTCTCTTCCATATTCGACTGATGCAATGCCATCGTATCCGTGTTCACACAGGACAATAATTGCCGTTAATGGCCTGAGCAATTTACAATACACTGTGTCCAGAAAAAGTTCATTTAGCCAAACTCGAAGAACGAGTCAAAATTGTATTAGATTAGCATGAAACTATAACTTTCTTTTCTTCGTTATATTTAGGCTATTTACTATTAATAACTTGGTTAGTCTAAGGACGATCGCCCAACAAATGACGTCGTATTATGAACTTGTTTTGAAAAATCTGACCCGGAGTGACCTGAATAGAATTGTTATTCAGCATTTTTAAATGTTAACGTTACACTAAGAATTACATGTATAGTGCAAACCGTTTGCTCGAATAACTTTTTGATAAATACTTGACTTCTTCGTTATAGATGCCACACATGCGTAAACAAGTTTCACGTGCAGCCTATTTCAGTTATTCATGGAGGTGCTTCTTTTTTGGGACACCGTGTAGATCGAAAACCAGATCGCATAGGCAGAGAGTTGACTAAATAGATGGCGTTCCTCCGAATAAGAACGCAAAGCTAGCGGATGAATAATTAGCATTCAATTAGGGATTTGGCAACAGAAGAGTCGCACAGACTGTCATTATTAAAGTGGTTTTGCCATTTTCATGATTATCAACTGTGTTTCGGAAAGACAGAAGATGAAGGCGGTTTACTTTGTTGTTGTCTTTGCGTTTGCGATGGAGAATTATTGTGCCTCTGCTCAGCTACGTGAGATATGTTTTCATCAAGTATTCTCTTTGAAATAGACCTGCGTTTAGGGAAATCTAGATTTTTTTTAAATAAAGTATTTCCTTCGACTATTTCATCAGCTGTATTTTCTGTAGCAAGCAAGTGTTTACTATTTCTGTTTCATACATAGTATTTTCAGAAAATACTTTGAGACTTACTTATTATTTTATCAATTGTAGTTATAATCTATTTTCTCATAGTTAGGCATTCTTCTTATTCTACCAACTGCAGTTTTTTCAAGGCGTTTGGTGAAGGGTTGCCAAGTAAACTTACTTGACAAGATTATAGGAAAAAGTGGGAACACGATAAGAGCTGCCATGGGATGCAGATCAGTATGAAGCGTTAGTGACTTTATATTTCTTAACCTCGGCATATGATGGCTGCTGGCCAGTTCTATCCTCGCTGAATAGAAAACTGGTGATCTGAAACTGTTCTAAAAATCCAGAGAAAGTAAACAGATAGCGGCAGTCAAAAGTTCTCATAACTGAAAATTATTCAGAGAGGTTGTGTACGAACCTGCTTCTTGTAAGTAAAGTACCCCATACTAAAACTTCCCATGTCGCATAGCGGAACGTATAGGAGGCGCTCATTTAAGCTTTTTGGCTCCCTTGCTTCGGAAATGAACGAATCCGAAATCCGTATACGTGGCCAGTGTAATGCAGGACTTGTCCTCTATTTCCCAGATGATGCGTCCTCTACAAAAGCACTGCTGTTGAGGGCATAACAAATGTGCTTGAAAAGCATGATCAGGTCGTTACTCAAAGTGAGTTCCTCATGCTTCTATTTCAGCCCGCAGTCCTGCTGAATTAGCAATTATTGGCTATTTTGTCGAACTCGTTAAACGGGAAGATATCGTTTGTTCCCTTTCTCAACTACTAGAGTCGCAAGCGAAGCACAGCCGTTGTATGTCGCACCACCACCACCACCACCACCACCACCACCACCACCACCACCACCACCACCGCCACCACCACCACCACCACCACCACCACCACCACCACCACCAATATCAGTAGCCTACTACTACTAATAATAATATTTAAAAGTAGTAAAAGTAGCAATAAACTAAACCTTAACCTAGATCAACTTGCCTTACTCTACACAGCCTTTGCTTGATCTTACTTCCTTACATTAACTATCTACTCTTAGAAACTAATAAAATTCACAATAATAATAAGACTGAAAATGATAATAATAATAATTATAATGATGATGATGATCCTGATGATATTAATAATGGAATAATAGTACTAATAATAAATTCATAATAATAGTAATAACCAACGATAATAATGATGATGATGATGAGAATGAAGATAAGGATAATGATAATGATAATAATAATAATAATAATAATAATAATAATAATAATAATAATAATAATAATAATAATAATAATAATAATAATAATAATAATAATAATAATAATAATAATAATAATAATAAAATAATAATAATAATAATAATAACGCATTGGCTTTTGGCAGCACTTTTGCCGGCCGCGAAATACATGAATAGGGCCATTCCGGACACTTTATTTTCCATATTAGTTAATATTCAAGTCCCTGAGGGATCCTGTATACCTCGGGGCAAAACAAATAATATTAAAAATAATAATAATAATAATTTTGCAGATACCATCTCCGCCTGCAAGAATAACTTATTGATGCTGAGCTGTAGAACCGGATTCATCCAAGTTCATGAAGTCGTTCTTTCCGATTCTGACTGCAGCGGAGGCAGCTGTTGTCCTCGTCAGAGCGACTGTCGTAGACTGCCGAGCGAAACCTACAGAAACGAAGTTCACACCACATGCAACGGTCAGACCTCATGTTCTGTGAGAGTCGAGATTCGTAACATCGGCTGCCATTATTGGGGGCCGAACAACGACTATGCCAGCGTTACATACAGCTGCACAGGTACAGTAACTGAAGCGGATATTAACAGATGTGATTTAAAGTGGACCAAATCCACTGCTGTGTAAAGTAAATGTCATTGAGTTTGGTATATTATTATAATTATTATTAATTATTAATATTATTATTTATTATTATTAGTATTTTTTATTATTATTTTTATTATTATTATTTATTTTTTATGCCCCAAGGTACATATGATCCCTCGGGGACTTAAATATTAATTAACAGAAATATACACATCTGGAATGGCCACTATTCATCAGGTACTGACAGAGGAAAAGTGCCGCGGAAAACTACTGCGTTGAAGCGTTGGATTTGTCAACGTCAGGCGTTGGAAGATGTATGATGTCTCTCGCACATCACCAGAGATGGTGCTCAGGCTCTTTCCAAGCGACGTGATAAAGGCCAAGCTAGCGTTATTTATCGGGTCCATGGTTTCGAAGGCCAAGGGGACAATGTGGCAGGTAGCCATGAGCTGATTGTAGTTCACGTTTTTACGAATAGCTGCCATCTCAGCCGCAGCAACCGCGGTCGCTGAAGCGCCTGGTAGGTAGGAAACGATGGGTGCGAATAAATTATCTTAATTTTTTCGATAATTCGTCAAGTCCAATGCTGCTGTCGTGTTTAGTCGATGTCTTATTATACTTGCGTGTATTTTGTTGTCAAACCACCACATTCTTTGTCTTCCTATGTTTCTCTTTCCTGCGTATCTTGCGTGTAATGCATTCTGTGGAATTCGATCCAAAATCATTGTTTCCAGAAGAGCCAAGGCATCCGAGTCTTCGTTGAACGACTTTGTCAAGCAGGATTACTTGGATGTCTAGGAATTCTCTGATGTCATCAGTACCTGTGCCTAAAATACTCAGAAATTTCAACTGCACACTCTTCCTTAAACTGTCACACTATACATGAACTGGAAGAAAAGATTTAGGGTACTAGAATGAAATCGCATGTAGTTTATTTGAGCTAATCTCTCAAACAATTCAAACTACACGCACCCGACAAGTCAACACTACTTTAGGCTAGATCACCTGCCTTACACAACTTTACCTTAACTACAGGCCTACTAACTATTGTCACCTGGTCCAAAGCGATTAGTATCCCCAACAGGAGTGCCCGTCTTTGATATGTCCTAGCCCACCCCAATGTACAGGGACAACGTGATGCAGCGTATTTAACAACTATGCGTTACGTATTTGTTTGCTATTCAGCCCCACAGACCTTGCCTGCACCAACGACTCTCACCACGACATTTCCCACAACGCTTTCCAGCTCCTCCGCTTCCACGCGGCAACAGTTGACAACGTCCACCTCAACCCCCATTAACACCCCTCCTTTTACGACTGACGACTACAATGCCACCGATTTCAACAGAGAAGGATCTCCGAAACTGCGTCTAGTGCATCTGCTGAAGACAGGAGAAGCTACGTCACGCTCTGCTGCAGAGGGAGTAACCGCACCTCAGGCCCTGATACAACCGGGCCAGGGTTACGGGAACCTAGGTAAGAAAAATACAGACACCTTGGTGGAATATAATATGTATTCCTAGGTAAGAATAATACGGATACCTAGATGGAAGATATACAGATACCTAGGTAAGAATAATTCGGACACCTAGGTGGAAGATATAAGGATTCCTAAGTAAGAATAATATGGATACCTTGGTGGAAGATACACGTATTTCTAGGCACTTGTGTGACTTTAGGCTTCGCAGCCTCCCCGCAGTTTACTTAAATTGATTATCCTCGCGCGAATCTCCTTGTATTCATATTCGGGCATTTCCTCCTGGCCCCCCTCCTCCCAATTGTAACTAGGTATGAGGAAACGGATACACAAGGCATATAAATATGGGAAACATACGGACATCTCATAGCTATGTGAGTAGTAGAAATATGGCGATGTGAGTAACAGAAATAGGGCCCATGGCTATATAAATAGGAGTAAAACGACTGTGAGTAGGAGAAATATACCTGTGAGGATAAATATGGCTAATTAGGTCGCTAGATGTGTGTATTAGACAGCAATTCAAATGCATGGAGCACTTAATACAAGAGGCGCGCTTAGGCCTACTTAATAGGTCACATAATTATTCAGGCAAATGTGCTTTTTTGCAGATCAAGTAACAACGTTAGCAGCTGTTATTGTGGGCGGTGTAGTAATAACAGCCACTGTTATTTCGGTCGCCGTTGTACTTGCAATGAAAAAACGCAGGTTAGTCTGTCTGTCTTTCTATGTAAAAATAACTCTTCGGAAACGAGTGTTGCAGTACAGCACTCTCCCATCACTGGCGGATCATTGGATAGCATCATCACAATTGGCGTCACCATCATCATCATCCTCATTGTCATTATCTTCTTCTTCTTTCTCCCCTTCTTCTTCTTCTCTTCCTTCTTCTCCTCCTCCTTCTTCTCTTCCTTCTTCTTCTTCTTCTTCTTCTTCCTCTTCCTCTTCCTCTTCCTCTTCCTCTTCCTCTTCCTCTTCCTCTTCCTCTTCCTCTTCCTCTTCTTCTTCTTCTTCTTCTTCTTCTTCTTCTTCTTCTTCTTCTTCTTCTTCTTCTTCTTCTTCTTCTTCTTCTTTCTTCTTCTCCTTCCCCTCCTTCTTCATTACATCAGCATTCATTAAGTCATCATCATTATCAAAAACAACAACAGTCATTAGGTCTATTATCATAAGTCGTCCTCATGATCATCATCATCAGTCTATCTCCTCTCTCTCTCCTTGACGCCAGCCATTTGTAAGCGGTAGGTGCGAATAAACGATATCTGTTTTTTTCAGTTGTAATTGTATTTGTAATCTGGCATTTATAAAGCGCAACTTCAATAACATACTTATCAGTGGCGCTTCAACCCCGAACCAGTGAAACCACAGTCAAATAACACAGACTGGTATATTTTGTGTTGTGCATGACATCAGGCGCAAATACCACTACTCTCTCTCTCTCTCTCTCTCTCTCTCTCTCTCTCTCTCTCTCTCTCTCTCTCTCTCTCTCTCTCTCTCTCTCTCTCTCTCTCTCTCTCTCTCTCTCTCTCTCTCTCTCTCTCTCTCTCTCTCTCTCTCTCTCTCTCTCTCTCTCTCTCTCTCTCTCTCTGTCTCTCTCTCTCTCTCTCCTATGTCTCTGTCTCTCCTATGTCTCTGTCTCTCTGTCTGTCTCTGTCTGTCTCTGTCTGTCTCTGTCTGTCTCTCCTCCCCAACCGTAGTCCTCCCTACGAACTTTTACCCCGCCCTTATCAACTCCTGACGCTTTCGCTTTCTGTGCGTCTGCTTATCTGTCTACATCTCCCTTTCCCTTTCTCTATCTACAGCGCACTTTCTCCCCACCTCAATATCTCTCTAGATCACACTGGACTGGAACATGTGTCATGCGGATACTCGATAAAAAGCAAGTGACACCATTCATCACAGAGAAAGCTCTTGACCTTTCAGTACATATGAACGCATAGATCTAGTTTAAACCACGTAAGTATTTTCTGGAAACAACAGGCACCGCTGTATCTAGAACGCTGAAAGATAGACATGGGCTTCTAGTTAGTGTGACCTGTATAATATCTGAAAATAGTAGCAAAAGTAATGTCACCGGAGCGCTCTATGGCTTTACCTAACTAGTAACGAAGCCACTTCCGCTTGTAGCCAGAAGTCATTGTGGCCTTTATTAGCAATAATAGACAAAATTATTGACATCAGACAGCTCGTGTCTGTGAGCATTCTGGCCATACTAGTATTGTATTGTATTGTATCTAGAAATTTATAAAGCGCCTCTCGCAAACTATTCAGAGGTGTTCTCAGCACAGAAGCCCCGGGGAGACAGAAATGCCTTTAGGGAACGCGAGACTGATGAGGAAAAGCCAGTCATTATCTTGGCCCTGAGCAGAGGGGGAAGGTCATTCCAGATCGTGGGACCCTCTACACTACTACAGCAAACGCCCTGTGCTGGGCCAAGGCAGTTTTAGCCCTTGGAACAAAGATATCAAGCCGATTTACAGAGCGCAATGATGAGAAGAAGATGCAGATAGCGGTTTTCGCAGATAGTTTGCGGGATATTTCGGGGCAGTGGGCTACTGAGATTTAGAGACAAGGAAGAGGATCTTATAACGGATGCGCGCAGCAATAGGGAGCCAGTGAAGGACATCAAGCATGTAAGTAGAGATATGGGCAAACCGTGGGAGTCGAGCGATGAGCCTAGCAGAAGCATTTAGAACAGATTGAAGTGGGGCGAGACGCTGCTTGGGGAGACCCATGAGGAGACCTATGAACTAGTGTCTGTTCTTAGCAGACACCAGATTTAAAAGCGTAGACTTATATCAGTGCTTTTGTGAGATCATCACTATAGGAACGGTCAAATCAAACGGAACACAGGCAGGCGGTTTGCGATTTGTATACGGAATAAGGAAAACATTCCAATAGATCTCCTTTTTTAGCACATTCAACCGTCACAGTGAATTTTCCCCATTCATTTCGCTG